>JAPMOQ010051213.1:1884130-1979615 GCA_026543055.1 Argiope trifasciata
TGGCGAGATATCGCCCTGTGGAAGGTGAGCCATGGTCGATCCTTACTAATACATTGGCAACGTAGACATGTAGGAGGAGGTTCCATACCGAGTAGATATTTACGTGTCATCCTGGTATGACCAATTCTTAAATGAGTCAATATAACCTCCTTTTTCCGATATAAATTATATTCATTCGAGTGTCTGACAGATGGATGAAACGCATGCAATTTATTGGATTGATGCTCATCCCATATACTCTGCCATTTTTTCATAATTAAAAAAAGCGTTGACTTTACATCACTCTAAACTTTAATCATCGATTAAAACGTTTAAAGTTTTGGAAATGTATGAAAGAATTGTATAACTCATGTTACTCATCTGCACCCCATAGACATCTTTTTCTTATTTTTTTAACTAGCATCCACTGACGAGCATCTTGTCCGCCAGACATATTAATTATAGCGCATTTTAATTTTAATTAAATTGATGATAATAATTCCTTCAACAAGGTATTTTAAGTTTCAAATTGTGATAATTAAAGCCATTTTAGTTTAATAATTTTGTCCCCATTCTGTTTACTGCTGACCTGAAAATTCTTAACAATGGAAACAAACTCCATAGCAATTATACCATTAAAAATGTCACTGCCCATACTACTTATCCTCCTGTTTATTGCATGAAGTCTGTCGTGGAGCTGTAACTTCATTTTCTAATTCCTTATTTAGCAAACTGCTCGTATAAGGAACATAATTTTTTTTATTTCGCTTTGAACAAAAAAAGAAAGAAATGTGAGTAAACATTTTCTGAAATAATCAAAACGGTTTGAATTACATTTCGACGAAGAAATGTATTGTTGAAAATTATACAATGAAACTTTTTTAAAAAATACTTGCCGTAATTAAAGAAAGATAACAACTAAATTGGTTTCATTAAAAGTATGTTTTATATTTTAAAACATGAAAATTATAATTAAGCATTAATAATCATTTTTATCAAAAATAAATACAAAAATCTGGCTTGATTTTAACATGATTCAAATTTCCTTTGAAATTTACAAAATTAGTCCTAGGTACTTATTATTCTTTCGAAAATATTTTTGAACCAAATTTGATAACTGTAAGTCGAATGATCTGCCCTTTTGAACATTAAATCGTAGGCCCACATTTTCTTCTTTATTAAGAAGAGTTAGAAGTTGACTTATTATGAAAATAAG
This sequence comes from Argiope trifasciata, assembly GCA_026543055.1. Taxonomy (NCBI): domain Eukaryota; kingdom Metazoa; phylum Arthropoda; class Arachnida; order Araneae; family Araneidae; genus Argiope; species Argiope trifasciata. The sequence goes on from JAPMOQ010051213.1 coordinate 1,885,326, forward strand.
ATATAATGAATTGCTAGAGACCTCCTTGGATAAAATTACGGTACAAATGTACAATATATTTTTTCAATTACCTTAAAATAATAATGATTAGAAAGCCCCAAAAGAGCTAAAAAGCACCAATTAGTTATTGATTTTGCTTTGCACATTCATATGGGTAACTGAAAATTCAGTATTTTCTCAAGTTATGAATTGAGATATTTTATTGCTAGCATTGCAATATGCACAGAATTATAAAATGACAAATTTCATTATTAGCATTATAGTGAGCATGAAAATAAAACAATTAAAGGTGAATTGAACCTTTAGTTCGGAATTTCATGAAATAATTCCGATTTAGGAATGATATGTTTGTCTTTAAGAATAAACTGCAGAAAAATAAATACAGTAATGATAACAATTTACTAAATGAAGGGATAAAATTCACTAAGTGTTCAATTTCATCATAGCGCAAACACATTTATAAACGCAGGACCTGGAAGAATGACGAATACTATAAAAGATAGTAAAAATATTGTTGAAAATTTATTTCAATGAAAGAATAAATTGAAAGGCGATGAAATTGATCAAAAAGATAATTGTTTAAATTTTAAAGTGGTGTAAAAAATGTGTTTATGCGATATTATGGCACAAAATTGCTAAAAGTTATTAAAATTTGTATTAATTTTTGTTTTGCTAAAAATATATAATTTTTGAAATCACTTTCTTTACGAGCACTTACTACTCCAAAAGTAACTTTTATTCATATTTGTTAGTTCGGGACTCGAAAGATTCTTTTGTTAATAATATTGAGAAATGTTTGCCCTGAAGTTTGTTCGAAAAACATGTCAATCTAAAAACATCATCATGCTAAAAGACGAGTTGGTAAGGTATTCACACATCTTATAACACAGAATCATTGATTAAACAGAACAACAACAAAAGACGCCATAGATTTTTTGACGAACTGCTATTACAAAATTATCCCAATAACTTCATTTAAGAATGGAAATTTTGTGAATATTTTTTTATTTTAATTACCTACTTTTAACAAACTGAAAACATTCAAGAAAAATAATCATAAAATATTACGAGTATTAAAAGATCAAATGTAGCAGCCGTTTAGGAATTCAATTTCAATGATGAATTAATGCAAAATAATTACTTTTAGTCGACCTACCAGAGCTGCTGAAGAATTCAAAGAAAGCTGCATCGAGGCAAGGGACTGGGTAAGTTTGTTCTTCATTGCCCTTGGCAAATAAATCATTTCATATCTTCAACGATAAACATTACAAGTACAGCCCTTGTTTTCTTTTAAAATCCTTCAATATTTTTCCAGAAGAAAAAAGTGATTAAAATTTAAATTGTTAAAAAACACAATGTTGACTTGTTATATTTGTATTACTTGATATTTTAGAATAAAAATAAGAAATTACAAATTTTAATGCTTCGTCACACAATTGTTACAAAATGAATTTCTCAAAACAATTCTTTTTTCTACGAAATTTTCTGTGAGTATTTATTCTTTATTTCCATTTCCTGAAGTATATTTATTTTAAATTCCGTTATTTATTCAACCTTTATTATTTTTATTTCTCTTTAAATTAGAAACCATTATTATTAAAACATTAAACCCTATAATAAATTGTGTGATGCCAAATCAACATGTTAAATAAAACTATTGATAACATTTAGATAACATATTTCGGCGTTTTCCCCATTAGCACGATATCAACGTTAAGGTACCATTGTCTCAGAAATAGTAGCCAAATATGGGAATGTTATTAACCACAACGAACTGCTTGGCGACCAGTATTATTGTTTGGAATCAACATTACATGGCCAATATTTAGCTACTATTTATGCTATACTGTCTTCAATACTTAACTACAACTACTACAAACAACCTAGCTTGGCGAAAACTGGTGCCAGGTTAATGAAAAAATATTGCTATTTTGTCAACATGAAAATTAACTCAGTAAATAAAAGCAAACTGTTGTTAAAAATTCATAGAAAATTCCTCAATGGCTAGCTTTTAAAGGCGAATAGTTGGGTTCTCTGCTCAGCAATCATTTAGACATCTTTATTTCGCAAATTTTATCCTCAAGAGGAACATTTTATAAGTCATGGATTGAAGGTGTGAGAAAAAGAAAATGTCATTCCTTTTCATTCTCTTATCTTTTAAAGATAAGACTTATAAACATTAAATAGTAAACAATTGAAGTGAACTTTCCGACTAACATGCTCAGGAATGATGCAATTCTTCCTGCTTGACGTATTTAATGTGAATAGCTTAAGCAACAATTCTTAAGAGCAAAATATTCTGGGGAAGTTTATCCTAATTTGTGGTAGTTGCAAAGCTAATCGTTTCATACCAATGTTTCTTATTTGGACATGACAATTCTGATAGTTTCATGTGTAGTATTAAATTTTTCATTACAGTCTGCTCTTTTTCTTTGAATTTTCTATATCAATACTAAGATTTGTATTGTAAATTAAAATCCTAAGCACCTTATTCTAAAGGTCCTTCTTCCATGAAAAGATAATCAGTGCAATCATGTGTTACAAGTATAAATTTTAATAGGAGTATGAATCTTAAAACAAAAGGAGTTATAAGCTTTAATTAACTTAAGTTTTTGACATCGAAGCAATTGCAACTTTCATAAACTTTTACAATACTTGTTGGTTAGGTTAAGGTGATAATTCTGAATATTTGAATTATCTTTTTGTAATCAAACTAGAGTAAATCAAACTTTTAAATCCTTCATTTCCACCCTCTTTGAATTGGATTATTCGTCCACGCAGTCAACAATGGTCACCCATACTGCAACGTATTTTTGTTGTTCTGTTCAGGTTTCAATATTTTCCTTTACGATATATCCAAATTCTACACTTTTATATTATTCATGAGCCAAAAATAAAAATTATCAGAAGTGGTTTCTAGAATTTTCTGACATACCGTTAAGAAAGACATTTGTTGAATTATAGTTATGCAACTATCCAAATAAAGGAAAATAGAATACGCATGCTGAATTTTCTTTTGTTCGAACGATTGAAGCCGAAATTTGTTACAAAAGCAGAATTGTAGTCTCGAAATCACATGTCAATTTTCAAATATTTATGTTTTTTAAACTACTGCATTTACTTGCTGTTGAAAGTACAACAGCAAGGAAACGCAACAGACAATCATTTCCTAGAAGGATTTGGTTTCAAATTTAAAACTTAATTGCATTCTAACTAAATTTATCTATCCTGTGCTCCAAATCTTATCTGTTTGTTGTGTTGTTATTGTTTTAACATATTCAGATAACCTTCAATAAGAAACTATTCTACTTAAAATTTGATAAAATTCTATAAATTTATAGAAGAGTTCATGCTCTAAATTTCATCCGTTTAGTTTAGAACGATGAGTCCTCGTGTTCGCAGCAAATTTAATTCCGAAAAATGAGTTTTTGGTTCTCGGGAAGTTTTGGAACGGAAACACCTTATATGAGGAATTAAGAAGCAAAATGAAGCAAACGACAAAAAAGTAGCTGTCGGTTTTATTTAATCTAGCGAGCAATTTAAAAGTAAAAAGTCGTTGAAAAAATTTCGTAAAATTCTATAAAAGTCTTTTCTTAGCCTTTAACTTGAAGTTAAGCAGCAAATTATATGAATTTAAAGATACTTTTATAGGAAGATTCTTCATGTATTAGGAAAGATAAAATTAATACACTGCATTCTTATTTTATAATGATTATTTGAAACATTACAAACTAATAAGCATATACAATTAAACCATACAGCTCAAAATATCAATTGAAAATAGGACTAGTTATTTCATCTGTAAAGCACGTTTAATTTTGTCGCCTATGCATTTCATCTTTGCATTAGAATTAAATTTTTAGTTCCTTTATTCAGGAATTAAAGCAAATAATTTCTAAATAATTTAAATTCTGATTAGGTTTAAAGTTAAAACACTGACTACGATAGCAGGTGCTGCAAAGGCGACTGGCATGATTGAAATATAGAATAATTGTCTCTTATAAAAACGGAATGATTTAAATATGCATAGAAATTTTGAAATTCAAATGAGGTTCATTCTCCATTTAGCTACTGTGTTATTGGCATGCGAGTCACAGTCTCTAATTCTATTACTCTTCTCTACTGCAGTTCAGAGATATTAAAGTAGGGTCGTCTAATTAGATGATGTAAACCACAGTCGTAAATCATGACAGTGAAAGTGTTATATTGTTACATACGAGTTGCTACATTTTAACATCAAATTTGCAAATTTGAAGAGAAATGAACCCTGACTCTTCATTGTATGTTATTTTACGACGCTCGTATTTTAAACCACTGTGGAGACAAAGCTAAATTATAATAGGAAAAAAATAGACTTGTTAAAATGATGCAATTAAATTTTCATTTAAAGAACTTTTTGACACTGGAGTTGAAATTATTAAGCTATATTTAATATTAAATCAAAGTTCAATTAGAGTAAAATCCTGTTTCGAAATAATACGATGGTTATTTGGTGAGGGATCTTTGAAATTTTTTACTTAGATCATATGGCAAATTTGACATCCGGGCAAAATTCCCTTTTAACCGCTTAACTGTGTTGCTTGAGTGTTACACATGCATCGATTTATCGAATTTTGATAGATATTAGCAAAAAAAATCATATCTATTATAATTCAATATTAAAATGACTTCAAATACATAGATCAGCCAAGTTTTCAATGGATATCCATTTGAATCAAAATAAGAAAATATTCCCAAAATAGAAGGTGTCATCTAATTAGATGATAGACAGTTAAGGGGTTAATTCAACCAGCATCAATAGTAGGAGTACAGTAGATTTTAGCTGCAATTGAGTCTCAAAATAAGATAGCCCGATTCTAAAACCGAGAACCGTATGTGTTCATAGTGAGAGAAGGGGATGGAGCTTTAAGATTGCTTGGTTAGCATTCTTGGATTTATAACATAAAACAAACTTTCTAAAACGTTTGTTCTTCCAATTATGCCCAAATTTCAATAATCAGCATTTGCTATTTTTTCAAAACACGAACACTCCATTACCTTTCTTTCTTGGTAAAAAGCCATTTGCTCAAATTTTTGCATTGTTAAAATCTATCAAATTTTATGCACTCATTTAAACTTGATCGTTTTTGATTATGGTACATTGATATTATTTTAACCCTAGTTTGGTCAAGCATAGTCAAAACATAGTTCTTGCACCAGAAAAATCCAAACGAAGTCAAATCCTTCCAATTATAGCCCCTCTTCAAAAAATGGAAACCGACTATTCAATATTTTATGGTCAATCTATTCGATGGATTACCTTTAAATGTATATCCCCAGTAATACAGAATTTTTTTAATTGCATTGTTTCTTATTGATTCTAATTTGAATGCTGCTTAATTATATCGAATAACTAAAGCTACATTTCAAATCACTTATACAAGGGGTATTTAAATGAAAAGGTACGAAACGACACTGTGGGTATAAATGAAGACTTTATTCAAAGTGTATACCATTAGACCGGAGCACAAAATCTTCATCTGCACACATTGTCGTTTTTTATCTATTCATTTGAACACCACTTGTTTATTCTCTATTCAATTACGGCAGTACTGTCCACGAGAGATCCAGTTTAATAAATGCTTTGTTTATTGGTTCCACGTAATTTGTTTGAACTACTTTATATGTTAATGACCGAATAGATTTCCCATATTTGCAATATGTATATCACAGTAAGAATGCTATTCTTCATTTAATTTCAAACTAATGCACAAAACTCGCATCAATTTAAAGTTGAAGGAAAACGCTGGAGTTTTAGTAAAATGAGTTGCATAGATATTCATAAATTCAGCTAAAGAATTCGAAATACGAGTTGTTAATCCAAGTTGCTTGGCAAATGCTTACATTAGGTTTATACGTATTGGCTTTTAATTACATTGGATAAAGGTTTACTTTGCTTTGGTTTAATGTCGCAAAGGCCATATTTGGCCATGCTGCCTCAAACACATATAGGACGTCATCAAAATTCAGAAGATTTTTACTGATGCCATCTTGTTAAAATTATCAGAAAAATCGAAGGCAAGAAGTCGGTTCCGTTGCCTTTACACTCAAATTTATGATAACAAGTCTGCTGACAACTTCATTTGCTGAAAGATTACTATATTCATCATTTAAACTCTTGCATTAAACAATACAGGGCATACATAAATAAGTCTAGGCTTACTAAAAGAATTTATTTGAAAGTTCAAATTTAATTCAGTCACAAGCGTTCAGTATGAGAGGCGTTGCTACTACTGCTATTCATTGGCCAACTTAAGATTAGCATATCGGCACCGTTTCAAAGTTTGACATCAACATGATTTAGTTTGGCATTTGTAATGGTGCTGATCTTTGAGATTTTTGCCTGCCATTCGGCCTCGTCTTATGAAACGATAAAGTGTTAAGGAAAAGATTGACCAAAATCGCACAAAGGCAACATCTCCAATTTAAACTGAAAACGATAGAAAGGAAATGGATTGGGAAGCTAAAATCCTGCAAAACTTGACAAAAATGAAGGATCAGAAAGTAGAAAAGTTTGATTATATTCGTTTCCTTCACTACATCTTCCTTTAAGTCAAAGAATAGAGACAAAGAAAGTGGCTCAATTCCCTTTGAGTTGTTCATGAAGTTCCTTTTTTTTTTTACAACGATGTATAATATGTTCTATAACTTCACTACAAAAGGGATAATTTAGTGAACTAGTCAGCCCGGATCTGTATAGATTTTCACGGGATGGAAATGTTCCAATGCGAAAGTAAGACGTCCAAATTTTGATTGGGAGAATATCGACGATACTCAAATCAGATGCTTTCCAAGAAGAGAAAGATTTACTATAGTTTCTTTCTATTCCTCAAGTTCAGTGATCAGAATGTTTTTGATGTACCGAAAGACATTTTCCTGGAAGTATCTATTTCACCGCTTCAGAAGTTTATGCTTTTCGAGTTCAACAACACGCTTGTTCGTATTCCGGAATACCAGCACGAGCAGGGATTCTAACATGGTAGAAGAATCGACATGAATTGCTGTACACTAGCATATTCACTTTTTTGAGGGGGGGGGGGAGAGAGATACAATTACAAGTATTTAAACTTATAAACACCGTTTGATTTCCGATGAACAACAATGTTCCATTCTAAATATATTTGGAAAGTTAAGATACTCATTTATGCAAACTCACACAAGTTCGCCATCAGTTAAATTGGCAAACTTGAGTATCGACATTCGGAATGCAGGACTCGGTAGTAAACTCAATACTATCCGTGTTTGCCTTTAAAGTGTATAATTACGGTCAAAATTGGGCAAAATAACTCATTCTGAATGTGTGCAGAAGAAAGGCTGAAGACATCTATGAAACAATGCCAGGTAAGTAGCAAAACGGATTTTTGAAGCCAAAAGAGTTTAAAAAAAAAAAAAAAAAAAAAAAAAAGTTTATTTTCAAATTATTTGATCGACTTAAAATTTTGCAGATAGAAATACAACTAGTTTAATACAGGATCTAACAATTTTGTTTCAAATGATGAAATTAAAAAATTTTTCCCTCGCTTTGCGAATAGTTAACATATTTTCTAGAAGAATTCGATTAATTTCTCTAGTTCAGAAATTTGAGAACTTCGAGAGAAACTCTTATGCCAAGTTTGAATAAATGTATTCGATTAACTTAAGAGATTTGTTCAGAGAAAATTTTACCAGATGTTAGGATTTGAGAAAATAGCGTTAAATAAATGTAAAGCAGTATTAAATATTATAACTGACCCCCCCTAAAAAAGTGGGTTTCAAAGCTATTTAAACTTTTTATAAAGGAACCAACATTGCAAAATATTTACATTAATTACAGTGAAAACTCAAAATATTAGCCTACCTTAGAGAAACGCATACATAAACTTAACCAATTTTTAAACCATGTGCATAAGCTTGACTATTGCATGCGATCGTTTACCTTTCAATTCATGCGAAAGAAGCATTTGTCCTGAATAGGATGCATCGTATAAGGTTAAAAGCTTAGCTTATGGAATTAAGCTCGGTATATAATGCAAGCACAGAAACTTCAAAGTCTAAAAATTTAAAAATATTTTATTTACTACCCACATAGATCCGATGTTCAACATCGTTACAAGTAATAGCAGCACTAAAGACTAGTTTAGTATACAATAAGGTACAATCGTTGCAATTCAGAATAAATTGCCGTGTCACTAGATGCGTTTACAGAGGCATTAGGCAAGTACTTACATTGAAAGTTTCAAATAAAGTCGTGGTATAAGGAGTCCTTACCAATCGATTCAGGATTCTTGTTAAAAGCCTCTGGAGATCTGCGCTGCGACGAACTCGGGGTAGTCTATGAAGCCGTCCATGTTCTTGTCATCCGAAGCGAGGATGGGGTCAATCATGAAAGCTAGTTCTTCGTGCCCGAAGATCCTGGTCGTGCCATGGTGCTCGTGATCCAGTCCCATGGCCTTGCACTCCTCGACGTGCCAGTGGAGGAGGGACTTGATCAGCTCGCATCCGTCCAGCTTGTTGTTGGCGTCGCTGTCGTGCATTTTGAAGTAGAGAAACCTCAATTCGTCTTCAGCCATCTGATTGATATCAATTTCACCATCCATATGTTGCCCGATATGTTGACGTTCGTCCAGGTGCGAACGGGCCGTCATCAGTTGGGGTTCTTGGTGATCATGATTATGGTGGTGGTGCGAGGTCTCATGAGAGCATGCATATCCTAAAAATGCCATAAAAGCGACGACAGAAATACAAATGTTGGTATACATGATTGTAGGTTAAAAATTGAAGCAGTTACCCAGAACAAGCTAAAACGAAACAAATACTATTAAAAGATCACGTCGAGAGGTAACTTGTAATGTGAATGCTTCGGGTTTTATACACAGGATCTGATGACGTGTCTTACGGTTTTAAATTTAGTTTCAGACGTATGACTTAAACAATGGTTATTAAATTTCTTTTACAAAAATTAAAGAAATATTTCTTTATTTTATGGAAATAATTATAGTTTAAAAAAGATTCAATCAGTATTTTGTCTAATCAAATCTGCATATTTAAGGATTTTGGCTCGATGCCCAAAAGTGCAGCAGATGCGAATTTCAAGCAAGAAATGTTAAAACTTTTACAGTGAGATCGGATTTTGTCTCACCACCTGAATGGTGTGAAGGGTATTTGATTCACTTGCTGCTGGTTCTTGGTTCGTATCTGAATGACGGCAGGCGGACGAGCAAGGATTTGGTTGAGAGGAAAACAATCTATCTAATTTTTACTTTAAAAAAGAATGTTGTTAAATATCTTTTTGGTAAGGTTTTTGAATCTTAAAAAATACGCTGAGATTCACAGCAAATGAAGTTCAAATCATTTAAATCAAAACAGTGGCAGTGGGAAAATGAGAAAGAATCTAAAAGTCGATTTTTCTTTTATTATTATCTTCTTTACACACACTACATAGAAATCGAATTTCATCTATTCCATGCAGTTTCACGGGCGATGCTATTACATTACGCTATTGGAAAAATAATTTATTCCTTTGAAAAGGTATTTTGATGTTTATAAATTTTGCGTTTAAATGTTAATTAAAAACAACTTGCGATTTCTGAAAATTATAAAAAAAATCGTCTAATGTTGATGGTTTATACTCTTACTCTATTGATATTTGCCATAATATAATTCACAAATTATATTGAATAATCGAGTTCATAAAAAGATTATAAGATAAGGTTTTCATATACTTTTTATTTAACTTTACTTACTTCAAATACTTAAACCTGGAATTTTATAATGGACTTCTCATGATATAATGGAGGGATAAAATTCTGTACTTTTGTATATTGGATGATAAAACTCTATTTTTATATTTTTGAATCTTAATTATAGATTAATCAATAATTACACAGAATTTTGATTTTGTATCAGTGGCACCACCTGGTAGTGGGCTTGAGAAAATATTGATTTTAATATTTGAATTAGATAACAATTGAAGATATTTTCCTTTTTAATTCATTTATAGAAATTAAATATAATTTTTAAAATGTCTATTTTGACTACATTTGTTAAGTAGATTTTTATGAAATGCGATATGTTTAAAAAATGCATAAATTATTTTTAAATCTCACCAAAATGGATTTCATGTTATCTTCAATTAAAGAAAAAATAGTTGTATCGCAAAATGTGTCTCTAAGAACACTATATAACCATCTGCTATAAAATAAGCGATTGAGCGATATGTGAAGGGGGAAATGCTGCAATGTTCTTCATATATTTTCTCAGAGATGTACTTTGAAGGAAACGCCAAGAAAAATTATTGGAAATTTTAATAACAAGATGCTTTATGTGGCCTTGTACGAAAAACTGTTTTATTCATTGAAATACATGAGCTATAAGCCAAGTGCTTAATTGATCAAAGGATGCATAAAAGTTATTATGATGGTTGTATTGCTTTCTATTACATGAAATATGCCGAAAGTATAGAATCATCAAAAACTTCGAAAGTCGGGATTTAAACGCATTTTATGTTTTAAACTTCCCAGAGTTTGAAAAACACCAACACATTGTTAGAAAATGTCTGTCTGTCTATGACTATAATTCACAAACGCTTTCAGCTAAATGGTTAGTGTGTGTGTGTGTACAATTTAGACTCATTTGTATTTTCGTTGTAGCTGCATTTGCGCTCAATAAATACAATGATTGATTTTTAAAAAATTAAAATTTTCAATTTATTTGAATCCGAAACAATTTTTAGTTTCGTTTACATAATTTTATTAATTTAGATTTGTTTCATTAATAGGTTCTATTTCATTTACTTTTCATTTGGTGAACTTTTAGCGTTTCATTCCGAATTAAATTTTAATTTCGAATTCGACCTAATTAGTTTCGTTTTAATTTTTGTTGACTCAGGAATGGGTTTTAATTATTTTAATGCTTGTGTGTATATATATATATATATGAGAACAAAATCTGTTCAGATGAAATTCCAATGGTCCAGCAGTTGGAATATAAATTAACATGATAACTAAAAAATAGGAAAACTCGATAGATAGTATTCGGTACACATGTTTAATAACTACACCTGTAAAATTTTGAGCCAATTTCAACCGGGTTGATTGTCTGTCGGTTTGTATTTTCAGAAACATGTTAATGCAATAATCTTAAAAACTCAGAAACCTATAATATATGAAATTTGAATGAGATTTTGCTAGTGCTGTTTTATATCAAATCTTTGTTCCGATCTGTTGTAAAAAATGTGTCTAAAACACAAATTCGACTTTTGGATAGTATTAACGGCATTCCAAGTATTAATTACCAAACACTTCACCAAGGATGATACGCTAGATTAAGTACTAAATCCAGGTGAAAAAGGATATCTTTTGTAACTATAAGGCTATTTGCAAGGCTTTCGCTGGCCTGATAAATTTATTAAGAGTATGTGATAAAGCTCTGTTGAAACCTTTGCCACTGGTTTAAATTATGAATCAAAAATTTATCTTTGAATACATTCAGATAGCTACCAATTTTGTACTGCTTTGCAAGAATGCATATCATATTAAGAAATAGTCATGCAGATGCAATCACTGAGGAAACTCTAATTGCACAAGTGTAATAGAAATGACTTGTTTTAAATGGTAAAATTGATAGCTGTATTTTTCTTTGCAATATTGGGATACTGCAGTAAATTAAAATCTATTACAATAAATTGGAATTTATTATTTTTTATACTATAAATTTATAATTTAAGCTTTTATTTTTATATAAATTAAATAAGTATTTATAAAAATGTTAAATGGAATACAAATTATTTACATACGTGTTTTATTAATTTAAATACTGACATTACATAGTTTATTTTTTATATTAAATAAATATATGCAATTAATTGGAAAATGGCTAAGAATTTCATAAATGCCAATGTTAAAATTATACATGTACGTGATCAGGAATGAGGAAAGTGCTGGTTTGTACACCTTTTGCTTTGGATAGAAGCCAGTTTTCATGATTATAAAACTTTAATCAGAAAACAACTAACCATTTTTGAATTGATTCTCAGTAATTTTATCAGATAGATAACAGGCGATTTAATTCTAATAAGGTCTTAATTCAACTGAAAATCAATGTACCAACCAAAGCTAACGAAGAAAGCTACAGTAAAAACCAGTTGCTTAAATCTTTTCATGTTATCAGAAACCTGTTTGAGAATTTTCTCGAAGTTAAAAAGTTAAGTCACAGTTGTCCAATTAACGCAAAAGTAAAACAACCTTCTAAACAGGAAATATTTACAAAAAGACTGAAACAAGAATGTACATCTGAGTAGTAAAAGGTTGCTGAACTTGACAAAAATCTCTCAAAGTGTGAGGAAAGCTGTAATTAGTAGCTTCTGAAACTTTGACTTATAAATTTTTACCATGTGAGCAGCGTGGAGAGAAAACACGTAAATAAAAGTACTTGAGTATTATTATTTGCACACAATTAGGGAAATTTTTACCATGAGTGCAGCAGGGTAAGAAAATATGCAAATAAAAGTACTTGAGTATTGTTATTTGCACACAATTAGGGAAATTATTTTACCATGAGAGCAACGGGGTGAGACAATATGTAAATGAAAGTACTTGAGTATTATTATTTGCACACAATTAGGGAAATTTTTACCATGAGTGCAGCGGGGTGAGACAATATGTAAATAAAAGTACTTGGAGTATTATTATTTGCACACAATTAGGGACAAATAGTTACAAAAAAGTCTATCAGTATACAATCTTCAGTAATCATTTATTATGCAGTTGTAATAATACTGGACAATAAAACGTTTTTGGAAGCATTTTCACTTTCTCTAATACCTAGTATAGAGAGAGAGCAGTAATCGTCAAAAAATTTGAACTCGAGATTTTGACGAATCTCCATGTTTTAGACCTCCCTGAGTTTTGGATAATGTCCATCTGTCTGGTTGTCTGTGACAAAGATAAATGAAGAACGCTTTGCCTCGTACGGTTGAAATTTTTAATACTGCCTATACACCTAATTTTTATATATCTATCCAGTGTTTAGAAAAATCCGTTCAAATTATGTCAATCTGTCCGGTTTGAATATAAGTTAACACGATAACTACAAAACGAAGAGAGTCAGATGGATAAAATTTGGTATACATTAGCATATATAGTGTAGACATCTGTCGAAGATCACCTGGCAAGATCAAAAGGGGGTTGACTGTTTGTTTTCTTCTTCTTGCATATAGTCGACCACCCCGCCACCACTGAACGTAGCAGTATCGACAGGATATGTTGTTGTCGACTGATGAATAAGTGTTGTCCAACCTTACATTGACCGAACAGTCAAACTAACATTCCTTTCGGGGAAGTCAATAGCTGTCTTTCTCCCCATCTGCACACTCTCAAAGGTTGACTGTCAGTCTATCTGCCTGTTTGCACTTACAGATATATGCTGACGCGATATAAACATGTTAACACCAAGACTTTAATATATATGATATGGAATTTTGTGACTACAGTGCAGGTCTGGGTTAAATTTTTGATTTTACGCGTTTAAAGCACAAATTTGATTTATGATTAAATGCATGCCAAGGAATAGTCGGCACATAACTTGCCAAAGATTAATCGCCTCATAAATTGCCAAGGATGATGTGATAGATTTAGTAAAAATGTTAAATTCACATCAAAAGTTAATATTACTTAAACATTGTACTCCAATATCATGTAAGGCATTCTTCGGCAAGACATGTTTATTAGAGACTTTTGGAGAGACCAGTCAAACTGGTTTCTTACCAAGTGAAACTAAAATTTGGCGCCAATTTATGATTATACTCACACACTCTTACATTAAATTTCATATATTTAAGTCACTGCGTTTTTAAATTATCGCTTATGACAGTATAAATCGACAGACGTTAAATTCTTTGACGAATTTGATTCGAAATTTGATGTATACATGCACAGATTTTAAATATATATGCCGAATTTTATACTTATTTTTAATATTTAGCTTATCTTTTCCTTTTGCAATTATCCTGCTAACTTATATTCGGACAGCCGAACAGACAAACTTCCGCTAAATGGATTTCTTAAAAAATTTGATAGAAATCTGCAAACTTGGTAAAGACTATGTACCGAATTTTACTTCTCTCATAGTGTTTCTGTGTTATATTCATACACAGAGAGACATAATTTCTAAAAGGATACTTTTCGGACTTAGAAAGGTCTAAAATATGTATATTCTTCAAAATCTAGAGTTTAAATTTTTTGACGATTATAATACCTTTTTTTTGTACTCGGTAAACGAAAAAGAAAATTGAAAATAATGTCATTTATTCTCGTCACAAAGGGCATTACGTTTTGATTTAAAAAAAAAAAATCTAAATAATTAGCAAAGTACATTTTTTATTTTTGTAATTACCAGCGGGGGACCGAGCTCCGCTCGGAGAAAACAGGTATCGAAGCTAACTCGAAGATTTGAGTTTTCAATTGTGATTTATCAAAACAATACATGCCATAAGAAAATTTGTGAAACCATTGGTGAAAAGATAACCGGTTAAACCTCGGCTTTTCATCGTCCACCAGCGATGTCATGTCTTGATGTTCCATTGGAAATCCCCATCTTCTCTTCCATGGTCTCTTCCATGTTTGCTGACCATGCACGGAGCGCTTGGGTTCATATCACCACACGGGTTATGGATCATCCATTTCGAGATCAGTTCCTTGAGTTCCGGATCATCTTCTGGAAACTTTATTAGTTCGCCATATTGGCTATAGATGGCAGCACGTTACCGCTTGAAACCTATTAGCCAAAATGGCGAACTAATAAAGTTTGAAAATATCCTATCTGTAACTCCGAACTATTTGACCGTAGCGCTTCAAAACTGGCACCAATCGATTCCTCGTGGCCAAAAACCCCAGACCCCCAAGTTTACTGGAGTTTATTAATTCTGGGGCGATTTTCGACTTGGCAACCATTCCTCGTATTATAGTATAAGATTTCTGTTCCAGTTTCTTTATTTCTTTTTGTTGTTGTTGCTGTTACTATTTTTTTCATTTTCATCTTCTTTATTTCAAAATCTTAATTTCTTATCTTTTAAAAACTAAATACTAAAAAACTACATTAAAATAAGGTTATTCGAGTGTATTCAACTATATAAGAATTCAAAATTGGTGATATCAATGAGTTTTAATGAAATGATTTTTATGTTAAAAAAACATTATTTTAAACCAATCTCATTTCACAATCAGTTGATTTTCCAGGATTAGAGTGAATATTCTGTATATATTAAATCATATTTGCCTTAAATAAAACTTATCTATTGAATTAATAATATAGTTAATGTATATTTTTTTTTGTTAAGAAACATATTTCCTATTTACTTTATTTAATACAGATATATGCTGAAAAGTACATTTTTCTAGGTTTAATTTGCAGTGATAATTAACTTATTTTTTAAAAATTTGATCTTTTATAAATGTGATGGCAACATTTTGATAATTTTTTTCTCTCATGCACGCGAAACATGCTCATACAGGAGGTTAAATTTTATTTTTATTTTAAAAGAAATAAATTGTTGAAAAATGTAGTTAAAATATTTTTTTAATTAATTGGAAATAAAAATTTAATTTATAAACTAAAACATTAGTACCCTTATAAAGCCATTTCTTGAAATGTTAACTTGATGTAAAAATCAAGGTTGTGCAGTAATAATTTCGGAAGTTATCGTAAAAAAACGACGAAATTGAGATTAATTTTAAATTAATTAAGAATCTAATTAAAAATACAAAAAAATCTCATCAAGTGTCACATTCCCGTCCCCCAAGGTGTATACGTGGCAAATATGGTTTCTTTAGTAAAATTATGTGACCTATAGAATTCCAGCACACACACACTCTCATTCAGCTTTATTGTAGGTAGATATTATAAAGTATTTTCAACTTCTGTGAGAAATCATCAAAATTTGACCCACGAACTTTTCGAAGGAATTGAAAGTAAATTTGAGTATATTATTTGAGAATATCTTTCTGTCGGTAGTTAAAAAATCCTTATTGATTTCATTTGCATCAGAAATGTTTTCTATCCAAAATATTTATCTTTTTTTCTTTCTCTTTTTTTAATTTTGAATCATTGGATGCAAGTTTTCTATAATTGATCAATTTTTTTTACTAAAACTATATCATTGCTTGTATGATTAATTTATTTGAAATATGTTTCGCAAAGAAAATCAAGAAACTATCAGAGAACCATACAATTTCATACAAACAAAATATAGACTGATGGGAGTTTTTGTAAATTGTATACTTTCAGGCTTATTTTTATAATTCTCTCTGGCTCCTGTGGCCAGGTGGTAAGGTCTCGGCTTCGGAACCGGAGGGTTTCAGGTTCGAGACTCGATTCCACCAAACTTGTATTGTTGGGAAAATACTTTTTCTTTTGTAGGTGTTTTTTTGAAAAATTAGGATGTAAATGTATGGAAAAAATGCATATATGCATGTACATTTAACCATAACTTCTTTGCATCTCAAAATCTTAGAAAGATTTTGAGATTTTGATTCATTTCATTCATAATCGTTTTCTATAACTTGTGTGGATAGAAAAATAGGATTGATGCATTAGAATTTTGTGTAGAGTGTAAACCGTTTTGGTTAAATTTCATTAAAATTTGCAACAAATTTTCACATTTCTCAATATATATTATTATTTCAAATAATTGTTTTTGTATTTATAGTGTTTATTATGGACAATACAACTAAAAACCTTAAATAGTTTTTGAGAAATTCAATTTTTCAAAAATTTTCTTCTAACGTAGTTGGTAGGTATGGTATTGTTATTTTGGAATTTTTTGCGCAAGAGCCATATCTGGCTAAACTGCGCCCTGCATATGGTTAATTGTTAAAAACAATATGAAAATATTCAAATATTCAAAGGTCAATAGTAGTTTCCCAAACATGTGTTAAAACTTAGTAAAATTGGTAAAATTGCACGAAAATTTCCAATGTAAGCAAACAGCATAGGTTATCAAACATACTGTAAAAAAACAAATAGCTTTCAAGTAATTAAAAATATTTGGATGGTATGTTTCATCCATCAAGTCACGCAAGGTAACAGATAAGGAATTAAAAAAAATTTGGCGATGAGAATTAAAAGAAGGACATTCGATCAAAATATGCTTGACAGTAACATTAGTATGACAAGTGGAACATACGGGTGCGCTTTCCCCAAAAATGAGGTGCTTATGTGTGAAACGTGTATGTCCTATACGGAGTCGAGTCAATTTCACATCGAACTCTCTTATAGGAAGGACTAGCCACAATCCAATGGAAGGTTTGAGGAAAACAATCCTAACGTAGTCGGATACCTTAATCATATAAATAAACAAAATCCGATGTATAGCTTTATTATTAGAAATGCGAATGTAAATAATACTTTGGACAAAAATTCATAACTGACTGTTGAGCCTGGCCTGTTCGAGCGCATGTGACATGATAAATTAAAAACCCTTAAAAAACCTTTAAAAACCCTAGATTGGATGAATATGAGTGTTTGATTTTTACACATATATTATAAATCGGTGTAGACTTTTAATTTTAATCCTAGATTACAAACAATCTTTTTGCTATTCTTCCGTGTTGTTGAATTGTATTGTGTGTTCCGTGTTTGATGTTTCTACATAACTGAAGAATCTCAACATTCAGTATAGATTAAATCTGACAATCTTGGCTGCTGATAGAAGGGTATCAAATTTGGAACAAATCAGTTAGTCAGAAAGAAATTCAAAATATATTTGATTCGTTTTATTATTACACAAAAAGTGGATATGGTTTTAGTGCAGGCATAGAGGAAGACACCAATCGATTTCGTTAAATATGAATAAAATGCAAAAAGCAATTTCATAGCCGACCATAATTTTTTAATTGCCACATTAATCATACTGGCATAGAAGAACAAAAAGAATAAAACTCAGTGGAACGAATTTTCCTAAAATAAACTGTTACCTTCAATTCCCTTCAGACTCTTTAAAAGCATATTTATGTTTTTTGTTCCTTAAAACAAAGCGACCAGATTGACATGCCTTTAGGCACTTTCAGGAACTGTCAATCTAAATTCTGAGATTTTCCTTTTATTCAATTGGTTGGATAGAGAGTTTTATTTTCTAATTCAATATTGATCTTGGAAACTGATTTGGCAGAAAAAAAATGTTCCACCCGCCGTCCTTGATTTTTACTTAATGTAAGGATGAAAGACATGCGCAATATGTTATTTACGTCTTTCAGTTCTTTTTGAACAGATATGGTAATTGAGAAAGTGTGACTCACGTTTTGGAGTAAGGCAATAAATTATCCTACCAATATTTAGCAAGTATTATTTTTCTGATAATATATTGGAATCTATATTTCTTATCCAAGTCCTATCACAAATTGAAAATATTGAATAACTGAATAGTAGATTAATGTAATGACACATTTCATTTTAAAGTAACTAATTGGATTTAATGCTTTACACAGAGATTTATTTGGAGATGGCAAAAAGTATTCCATCGAATTTTGAAATAAATAGGAGATTTTTTTATATATATAAACTCACGCTGATGTATATGATTATCAATATCAATAATAATGGAAGTTGAAGATTAACTTTTATTTTATTAACAAGAATTGTTATCAAGGAAATAAATATTTTTGCATTTTTAAAAAATCTTCTGGTTCGATGATATTTATACTTATTACGATCTTATCTCTTCTGCATAATTTTCAGTTTTATTAGTCTTCAAGCGGAGTGTATTCGAAAATTTTCATGTATTAAAACCTGAAAACAACTGCCGAAATCGATAAAATAAAAGATTTATTCTTGATGATAACGAATAAGATATTCGATGATTTTCAGGTGTTAAAATTTGACAACAACTGTAGAAATCAATAAAATCAAGGATTCCTTCTTGAAGGTAAAGAATAAGCTCCGATTTAACGTAGTAAATCTGAGACTGCTATCTGATACCAAGTCTTCTTTTTTCTCCAAAATGAAGAATAAAATGGCAATGAAAACCATCCAACCTTTCTCAGCAATATTAGTCTCTTTCGCTCTCATAGGTATAAATATTTCTGAAAAACAAACCTACACTCGTCTTAACAACAAAATGAATTTGAAAACCATGATAGCAATGTTTTTTGAAGTCTTTTATATAGGCTTTGCCATTTACACAATTTATTTCTGTGTTCAGTTCATGTATTATGAAATACCGACTCTAAAACTAACATCTGTTTCGATAAGTCTGACCCTTTTATTTATGAGATGTACTTTGTTATATAAGCGAACTCGGATATGGAAAACCATGCGTAAACTCCAGAATATGGCAAAGTTTCACCAACAAGAGCTTCTGTCTTTACTGAGAAAATACTCCATTTTCGCTTGCACTTTGAGTTTTCTGTTGCCTTTTAGTATGGGTGCCATCACAGGTATCACCGTAATTAAAGATTTCGATAAACACAAAGTACTTTATGACAAATTCTACTTTTTTCGAAATATGTCTGGGCAATCCGAAGCTCTGATATTTGTACTTTCTTCCTTTGTTCAGATCTTTTCTATGCTACATTGCTTTGTATTTCCTGCTCTTGTCATGACCTTTCTCAGTTTAGTATATTCATCGTATGCAAGTATTTTGAAGCGCCGTCTGGTGGATGTTAGAGAGAAATTACTGAAAGATTTAACAAGGCAGATATTGTCAGAGACTTTGAATATTCTCACAAGTGCAAGGCAAATTCACGGAGAAATAGAAAATTCAGTATCTTTCCTTGCTTTCTTAGCGTATGTGTTGACTTTTGTGCACATTTTGAATTTGGTATGCATCTACGCCAATGATTTTCTCTCGTCCATGAAGATCTTGAGGTGTATATACTCCATCAATATCTTACTGTGGACTGTGATATGGTTTGTGATGTTGACATTGTGTGGATCCAAAATCAATAGCATTGCCAGACTTCTGAAGAGCCTGGCGCAGGACATCGTCTCTGCTCAAGGTTTTGGTCAGAGACAAAGAAGAAGCAAGGAGATGCTTTATTTACTACTTTTAAATGATGGTTCAAAATTTAATTTGAGATTTACAGGTTGGAGCATGTTTTATGTTGACAAAAAACTATTCCTCTCAACTTCTGGTGTTCTGGTGACTTATGGCGTTCTGTTTGCCAGAGGATTGCGATCATAAATGGTGAAAAAAATTCAGAAAAAAAACTTTATGGCTCATATATCTTTTGTTGTAATACGGTCGGTTTCAATATATCAGTGCTGTACAATTTTGGTTGCAAAAAAATAAAACCATTTTGTTTCCAATATCATTGCTTAAAAAATATCTTATAAACCATCAAAGGACGTTTAAAATTTTTTTCTGCATTAGATTAATATATTCGAATAACATAAAAATAGTACTTTTTACTTTATACAGAGCATTTTTTAAATTAACTGTATATGTTTATAAAGTTTATAATTTACCTATTGGATCACGATGAAAATTCATATTATTTGCATATTTCCATCTTCTAGCTAAAAAATTAGGCATTAAGTATATCAGTCTTGTTTATTCGAATCAGGACTTCTTAAACAGTAGGTCAATGTTTGATTTTTAAAAATCTAAAAGTTGATAATATGGTAATCGCCAAATTTGTGTTTCAGAAAATACTGAAACACAAAATTGGCGATTTTATATCAGAAAAATCAGATAAATATATATAAATCAGAAAAATAAATATAAATCTGGAAAGGCTTCAAGCATATTTCAATATGAACATTTTACTTTATAACAGAATAAAAACAACTTTTTATGAAAATTATGAAATAATTATGATTAATTATGTTATTGTTTTTATGTTAAATTTAACGCGTTTGCTGTGGAGAATTCATAGATGCAAGTCGCTACCATGGAGGAAAAAATAAGAAAATATTAGTGACGAAAAACTCTAATTATATTTCATATATTCAAAACCAGCTGAGTAATCTTTTTTAAAAATATCTGATTAAAGTTTTCTAAATGAATGTCAGTTGAACTTTCTTTTAATTAATTTGCATTATTATAAGTCTTTCATTTATTTTCAACATTTGAAGGCGGCAAATCTTTCTTGGCAGTAAATTACGTAATTGGTTAAATTTCAAAAACTTTAACCATTGACTCTAAATGTTCCATACATGCCGAAATACTTTTAACACAAAATGGCGAACAATATGTTACACATGTTACCGTCAATGTGCAGATTGCCTTGCTAATCTGCAGATTAGTTTATTTTCTCCGTGAAAGTGCGAAATCAAGAGTTTTCCTACTTTTTAACTAGGTAATGTGCACAATATCGGCTTCGTTATTGTTTAAATTGAAAAATACAGATCCTTAAATTTGTGTGCAATTCAAAATATCACCAATCAATGTTGCCCTCATAAGTAAGCATAATTTTATCATACTTTTTGTAAATTCATTTCCTTAATTGCAATAAGATTTTAAACCGTTTAATTTTTTGTATTTAAATTTTTTCAATTAATTGATGATTGATTCTATCAACTAATATTTTGTTTGCTTAATTATATCAACGTCATTCTTTAGATATCAAAAAAATAAGTAAATAATATTTTTTTCAATTCCCTTAATTGCAATAATATTTTAAACCACTTGATTCTTTGTATTGAAGTTTTTCAATCGATTGATGATTGATTCTATCAACTAATGTGCCAATATTTCGATTATATTAACTTTATTCTTTAGATAAATTAAATTTTAAAACTAAAAAACAGTGTTTAATCTAAATATGCAGAAAATTTGCAATTGTTTCCAGCAAGAAGTTTATTTTCCCTTTAATGGATGCCTTGTAGTTAATGTGTGGATAACTAGGTAATTTAAGGAATGAAATAATTTTTTGTACTTTAAATGATTTTCCTAAATGAGCAGATTAACTAACTAACCAATCTTTGCAATTTAACAGTAACATATAAATATCGTCATCAAATTATTACAGAAGTAAAAATGATGTTTCCATCAACTGAGATTATTTGCTGAAACATAATTAATAGAAGATAATTAACTAAAATAACTTATTTAGAAGATGCAAGTCTTTCAGATTACTATTATGTATCGAATGCTTTGTGCGGTCTCGCTGGGTATAACCGTGGATTTGTTTTACCATGCACATTTCTGAATCTTATGCTCTAATGGTTTTTAAAAAACGGTAAAGATATTTGAGAAAGAATGTATGAACTCAAAAGAGAACCTCACTTTTAGGCAAATTATTACAGAATACAATTCAAGCTTGTTATGTGGCATCTACTGAATTATTAAGATACTTTAAAGCAAATTATATCGATTTAACTATTTAAAGTGAAATGCAACATTCTTTTAAATTAAATGAGTTACATATGTTATTCTGAATAATTATAAATTGCGATTAATTAATCATTGTAAACAAGTGATACAGTATCCAATATTAATTTATTATTTATGAAATAAGTAACATTTAATGTTTGATCAGAAATCAAAATTTAAAGAATGAGAAAATATTCTAAAATTGGATGGAGATTCTACCATCTATTTTATTCACAATGATATTGAAATAAAGTTATGACAATAAACCTGAGGTTGCTTTCCTTGAAACTTTTCATTAAATTGAATCTATTCATATGATTTAATATCTCCCTTAACATTGTCTTAGGTTGTGCTGTGTCCTCCTTTCATCTGAAAAAGTAGAATTGAAACTTTTCATTAAACTGAATCTGTGGTTGTTGTTACCAATGGCATTTTACAAACCTGCCGACCGATAGTCAGCGATAAATTGAATCTATTAATATGATTTAATATACTCACTTAACATTGTCCAAGGTTGTGCTGTGTCCTACTTTCTTTTTAAAAACTTCTATTAATAATTGGCGCAGAAAAAGTGAAGAATCGCCCATTGCTTGGCGCAATTTCCAAAATTGACCTCACAAATATGATTCTTCATCTAACTTGCTGATGCCTTAGTTTCGACATCACATTACAAATTTGTTAATAAGATAATAGTTTTTGGCTACCTTATTTAGTATCAATTACATGATATATTTTGCAAAAGTCGTTTAAAACTTATCATTGGATTCAGAATTACGAAACTTGATCAGAAAATATTTCTTAGATTAAAGATGTTCACTAATAAAAGATTTTTCAAAGTTTTAATTAGATTTCTGTTAGTTAAAATTAATTGAAATACAGCTAATTCCTCCAATAATTTCGGTAAAAGCTACGAAATCCTTTTTACACTACTTTTGAGTTTAAAAGGATTAACTTTTCTGCGATATCGCTTTTCTTCTAATTTTAGGAAAATATCTTTCAAATTTTTCTTACAATTAACTATTTTTTTTGAATTTTTTTTAAATATGGTAAACAATACAGTGGATTAATTAGTAGTATTTATTGGTTTATTAAACGTAAAAAAGACTTTAACAGTATGACTTTTAATTCCCAAAAATAAAGAAAAATTTGAGAAAATAAAAAGGAGGAGAAAGAAAAAATTAAGAAAGAAAAAAAGAAAAAAATTAAGAAAGCGTGAAAAAAGAAAAGAATTAAGAAAGTGTGAAAAAAGAAAAAAAAATTCGTTTTAGAAATATTTAATTATTGAAATTCGATTGCATATTGGAGTCTCAAATTTAATACAATTATTATATTTTTTATGATTTTAACAGAACTCTGTAGTGTTTATGAATTTATTAAATTTATATAGAAATGGAATGAAATTGCGTTAAGAAAATGCTGAATTTTTCTCAAAAAAATGTAACATAACACTAATCTTTTTAAGTAGTAATATGAAATAATAATATCGTACTTATAGTGATACTAATATAACATAATTTGTATTCGAAGTTTTCCTTTTTTATAATACCTTTTGTATTTTTACAGATTTTAAATATTTTTATCGAAAATTAAGTCTATAGAAATTCTATAACATATCAGAATGTTCAAGGTAGATAATTAGAGTGCTTTAAAGAAATAGATCAAAGTTAATCTTTCTTTAAATCTGATTCTATTGGAAAAATTAGCTATCATCACAGTTTAAAAGATTCCACTCGGTTTTCAATTTGTTTAAACTCTGCACTAAACAAACAGGCATTAGTTAATTATGAGCTAGTCTTTTGTATTGTAAGTGGTTTCTTCTCAGAAATTAAACAGCAAATAAAAAATGCATTTGTATTAAACATAGTAAAAAAAATTGTCTGAAGATCCCAAATAATCAGAGCAAAGAGCTAAAATAATATCAAAAGTTCTCTTTTTATTCTAAACTTTCAAATAATTTAAAGTTTCTATTTCGATCCTTTCAGATATTTTACGTTCCCCTCAAGCTCATCAATTTCATAAGCAGGTGCACGAACAGGATTTACAAAAATGAATTCGCAGATCTCTTACTGTTCGTCGTAGGATTACAAGAACATTTCGACTTAATGTAAGTATAATGAGATTATGCTTATTATGGGCATTTATACATTTAGTAAAGTGTATGCTTAGTATTATTATATACAAGGTGAGGCAGAAAAACACGGACAAACAATTTTTAATATAAAGTAGACTTTACTAATAAATAAATATAATTTGTTTCAAATTGATCACCTTTGATATCAATACAGAAGCACAAATGCTTATTGAAATTTTCAGCAATTGATTGCAAATCTTCCACATTTTATCTGTCCCATTCCCGCCTCAGCCTTTGCTTTAGAGAGTTTAAACTTCTATGTTGTTTAGTGGAAACCCTAGACTCTAAAATGGACGATACATTGTATTCCATGTGATTGAGATTCGGCAAGTATTGTGCCCACTTTCCGAATAATATCACGCCGGGAAAATGTGCCTTGCACCACTCTTCTGCTTTTTTAGCCTTGTGAGCTGGTGCGGAGTCTTGTTGAAACTCCCACTTTACATTGGTGATGTGCGTTTTCACCCACAAAAATGCAACAGCTTCTAGAATGTCCCACTGGTACACTTTTTGATTTATTTTAACGCTTTCACCCCAAGAAACCAGAGATGGTTTGCTTCTTGTGCAAATTCCGTTTCGGACCATAACTGACTTTGGATTTTCGCGATGTTTAACAATTGCTGAAGTGCTCCGAGCGTCACTAGACTAAATCCTACAGTTTTAAGAGTTACGAACTTTTATAAAGGCTAAGAGGTCTCATTAATGGAAAGAAATCGCTCTCAGCGTTGACTTGCAGCCCGTTTCAAAAGTTTTTTGTATCTTTGGCACGAGTTTGTTTTCTTCAGTGAGAAGCTGAAATTTTAGGAACTTGTAAGACTTCAGCCAAGCTCAATTTTTGCCATACGTTACACCGATAGGTCCCAGTTCACAAGCTATCTTTCTCAAGGAAATCCTCGAGTTTCATTGAATTTGCTTTTTGATAACCTTACGGTTTCTATATGTTTTCATTCATTTTCTGAACTTTGACCGTCATTACTAAGCTCTTTGAAACAATAGATTGCATCAGACACTGTTTGCCGAGACGAATGAACGACTTCATACTGTTCGTTTTCCTTGCTGAAACAACTCTAAAATACCATATATTTCGCTTGGCATTGTAAAACGGACGTAAAACAATACGTAAACTAAAAGATACATCAAAAAATATGATATAATATAATTGATAGACAAAAAGAAATGAACAAAAATCAAAAAGAAATAATTTAACTTCTACTCTAAGATGTAGTAACTTCATCCGAATTTTTTTTGCTGCACCCTGTAGAAAGAATAGGTCGTTTTTTTTTTCTTCTAAATTCTGGAATATTTTTGTATCATTTCAATCAGTGTAAAAATTTTTAAAAAGTCATTTATTAATATTTTTTAAATAATAATAAATTCAAAATATTGCAAAAATTAAATGACGAAACACAAAATTTTTTTGATAAATTTTGTCAAAAATATTTGTTTACATAAATTATGGGAATTAAAAACGGTATCAAGACATTCAAATAATATTTGTAAAGATTGCAATAAAAGTAGAAAATGTTCTTCATGCAAAATGCATTACATTTCTAAATCCAATTTGTTTCAGTTTTAAAAAAAAGAAAAAGAAAAAAAAAAACCTACTTTTACGTATATGAAGTATGCCGAGAATATTGTAATTGCCAAAAACAATAAATACATAAATAAAAGACCTTGAACTCGAGATTTTGAAAAGTTTTCCCGTTTTAGATCTTCCCAAGTTCGAAAAAAGCATTTTTGGAAAATGGCTGTCTGTCTGCAACAAAAAGGATTTTTTTTTTTTTAAATCCGCTTTGATCTAGACAGTCGAAATTTGGGATGCGTTCTTAATACCAAAATGCGAAGATTTTTATAAAATTTTGAGTAAAACATGCTCAGATGAAGTTTGTCTGTCCATCTGTTCGGATATAATTTGACAAGATGATCATCAGATCCACAAAATATTTAATATCTATAGCGTAGATTTCATCAAATTTTAAGTCACATCCAACGAGGGGTTGACAGTCTATCGTTCGGAATTTTCAGAAACATGTAAACGTGGCAATTTTAAAACACATTGAATTAAATATATCAAATTTGGAATGGGATTTTGTGACCATAAGTGTAGTTTTGTGCTAAATTTTGGTTTCGATTATAAGGAAAAAATAAGACTAATATATTGTCTGTCCATCACAATAACTCTGCTAGACGATCGTCTATGTTTATGGCGGGCGTCATAGAAACCGGCTTTGTTAGGGAAGATCCATTTTGAATGGGTGGAATCGGACGGAAGTCGTGAGGGGTATTCTTGTTCTTGGCGTCAATTGTAGCGATAAGAAAAACTTGCAGCTTCGTTCGTCTTCTCGCTTTAGTCGCAGTTGCACTATCTTTACATTTGCTTAACTTACTTCTTTTATAATTTATTAATCTCTTCTTTGGTTAATATTTAACTGCATATAATTATTTTTTGTCCCTTAATAACATATAAATTTAAATCAAATGAATATTGCAATTAATTATATTATAGCTTTTATGTTAAATTAGACGCGTTTGCAACGGATAATTTTATATTAATAACATATAAATTTAAATCAAATGAAATGATGGCGATTAATTTTTTATCTTGCATGATTTTATTTCTTAATTTTTTCTTTCAGTTTTTCTATTTGATTTACTTTTCTCTCTGTAAATTTATAACAGAAATATCAGATATTTTCAATACTCCGAGTACGCAAATAAATTTCATCGTTGCGTTTTTTTTATAATTTGTTTTCAACAATTAAATGTTACAATACATAATATCGCCAGTTTACGCTAAACGTACTAGCTTGAGAAACTTGAATGAATTTCTACCTCCGCGAAATGAACTCTTCCAACAGTAACCTGTTTCTATGACGCCCGCCGTAAACATAGACGATCGTCTAGCCGAGTTCTTGTGATGGACAGACAGTATGAATTCGATTTTCGGGTGCTATTAACCGCATACAAGGAATTAATCGTCAAAATATACGCCAATATTCATACAATAGATACATTAAAAACGCTAAATTCAGAAATGTTAGTATTTTGAAATTAATGTATGATAGTGTCATTCATGGCATTATCGGGCATACCTTTGTTAGAGAATACACGAGAAAGTTTGGAAAAAAATTTCGGGCTTTTTAAAAATTATTATTATTGCTTTATTTTGAGTGACATTCAAAACAACAAGCACTTAACATCGCTGACAATTTAAGGTATCCGACTACGTTAAAAGCACTGCTTATCAATCACATTGGCGAATTTTTAAAAATTGTTATTTCTTGTAGTTCATATTTTCCTTTTTTCAAAACAATTTATCTTTTCTAGAAAAAGGAAGGCCTTAACTATCTTCCTGAGTCCCATATTTTTTCGACTAAAATTTGTCTTTAACTTCCACTTTCTCAAAACTTTAATGTTCACAAAAATCCTCAACCGTTCATATGATATCTTAAAACTAATAGAGTTATTTACATAACAATCTCAGCGTGTGTTGTAAATAATATGGGCAATGAAATGAACCAAAAGTGTTTTTTTTTATTGCTGGTGAAATACTTGTTCATTTATAAGTGTGTGGAAGGTGAGATGTGCTCGGTACAGAACCTGGGACCTTTTGGGTCTGAATCCTAATAACATAGCCACTGGACAAAAGCAATTGCTTAATCCCGTAAATGTTATCTGGCTTATTAAGATATCACCACAGACTCAACCTCCAGTGAGTTGACGAACGATATGGGACTTTTGGGGTCTGAAGCCTAGTAACATAACCACAGGGCAAAAGCAATCGTTCAGTCCCGTAGATGTTATCTGGCTTATTAAGATATCACCACAAGTGTTTTTAGAAAAATTAAGTTGTAAATTTATGGAAATAAATACAAATAAATGTAAATTTTTACCCATAACTTTTTCGCATCTCGAAATGATTCTCAGATTTTGTTTCATTTCATTCATCATCATATTCTATAACTTGTGTACAAAGAAAAATAGGATTGCTGCATTACCATTTTGTGTAGAGTGTTAATCATTTTGGTTCAGTTTTCTTTAAATTTGCTACAAATTTTCCTTTTTCTCAAAATATATAATATTTTTTAATAATTTATTTATATTTATAGTATTTTGTCTAATAACTGACAATACATCTTAAAATCTATAGTTTTTAAAAAATTCAATTTTTCAAAAATTTTCTTTCGAACGTAGTCGGATACCTTAATGAATTATGAAATGTTCATAACGAATTAATGAATCATCCTTTATTGAAAAATGCAAATGATATTTAAAATAACAAAAATTAATATAAATCATTAGATTTTTTTGTGCGCTAAATTGAAATTTTCTTTTGCTCCAGGCCAAGATATCTGAAGTCCATAGTGTTAATACCATCCCATTTCGCTTTGTTGACATTTCCCACCATTTTCATGTCGATATTCCATGTCATTCGTCGAAATTCCGTGCTGCAAAAGCAGATGGGACTACAAGCTTTCTTTTAAAGACAATTACAATTAACTTATATTTCTGTTTTATGCAGTTTTTATTTTAAAATGTAATTGATCGATGCATGATTTTTTTGATTGGAATAATTTGTATCTGTAATCATTAGACATTTGCCATATATGCAAGAAACAATTTAAGCTAAGGACATTTTTTATTTTAGATTATGGATTGAATGTGTTTGTATAATTATTTAAGTTTTGTGATTTGTAATTTATCAGCAATGTAATTCATAATTATTCTAAATTAATATAATCTTTTACAGTTCATTGTTTGTTTTCCTCAAGAGAAACAGTTTCACATTGGTTTATTTTCAAACCCTAATACTTAGCTTAATTTTTTCTTTCTTCTCAAATGTGGAATTTTACAATAGCATTTTTACTTATTTTTTGAGAGACCATTATTCCAACACTCTTTGCAAATGTATCTTCTTTTACAATAATGTAATATTTAACCCATTTATGCCTTCTGTTCCATTTTTAGAACACCCCTCACATAAAAGTTATTTTTATTATATATTTTTTACCTAACATATAGAAATTTCATGCAAAAATTCAGCCATAAATGGGTTAATATCATTAAAATTTAATTATGAATTAACAAACCGTATGGCATGTGCTGTTTTTCTTAGTGAATGAGATTAAAAATCGATTGCGAGATTTCCTTATAATGAATTATTAAATATAAAGAACAAAAAAAGTGTAAACGAAGCAGTAAAATATGATCCTTACAAAAATATGTTTTTATTATTGTGCTAATGCACAAGAAACTT
Source organism: Argiope trifasciata (assembly GCA_026543055.1). NCBI lineage: Eukaryota > Metazoa > Arthropoda > Arachnida > Araneae > Araneidae > Argiope > Argiope trifasciata. The sequence continues at coordinate 1,915,038 of JAPMOQ010051213.1, forward strand.
ATATTTTTTCAATGAAAACATCAAGATCAAAGTAAAAACCATAAAGACTTAAATACTCGGTACAATACAATCGGGAAATTAGATCACAATAAATATCGAAAGAAAAAAAATCGTGAACATTTACTGAAAAACAACTACGAATGCAAATGAAATTCATTCCAATTTACTTTAAGTATTTATATAATCTTTGTCTCGAGTTTCAGGAAATAATTAATTTCTTCCTAGTACATTTTTAAAATACTAGTTGTTAAAATCTTTTTTTTTCCAACTTAATTTCTTATAAATCCAGGAATTTTAATATGAGAACAACTAGTAATTAAAAAGTGTACTAGAACGGCAGATCAATATCAAAGCTTATATCGAACTAAACAAATAGGAAAATGTTCTGTTCTAAAATGTACTTTCAATTCTCTTCCTTAAAAGATGAAACTAAATACTGAACACTTTATAACTAAAATGACGAGAAAGTAGATAAATTAATAGATCCACTGTTTTATCGGTTGAAATTCGAAATACATGAAATAATGATAATTTTGAAATAACCTTGCTTTGACTTCCAAACGCATAGTTGAATGCTTTTTTTAAAAGAGAATTTTTTTGCCAAGTCAATTTAATACTCAAAATATCGATTTAAAACAAAGGTTTTCTCAAATAGGTCAGCCTCTTTTAAAGACACTATTTATAACTATTTAATTATGTGTAATGATACATAGCGTAACTTTCGTCCTATTCTATTATGGTAAAAATATTATTATTATTATTTTGTAATTCTGTGATACATGATTATAGGTATTTGATGGATTGAAATGAAAGATTCCTCAGTAAAATAAAAAAGATAGTAACCACCATTACGAAATATATGAAAATAAAGATATTTCAGGCTGCATTTTCATATCTTTACCCGATTCCTCTGCTAAAGCAAATTGAAAATGGATTTTAAAAAAGATAGTAGAGCAAAATATTATTACTACAGTTACAGAGCCGTTATGATGTTCACTAGCTGTAATTGCACCCAAATGCATGACAATGTAAATATTTCGAGGGCGATAGAATTTAACAAACATTTATAGCGTTATTCTCTCTCCAGAAGAAGAAACTTTAAATTTCTTAGTTGTATGGCATGTAATATCTTGATCTCGATAGATCAAAGAATACTCAGAATTTTTAGACACTTCTTTATTTTACAGCCCTATATATGTACAAAGAACAACTCGTTCTTATCTTGATTAAATAATTGCTATTTACATCACAACAGTCCAAGTTGAAGGGTTTTACTTGAAGATCAGCTCTCCATTAAATAGTAAACACAACACCACTGGGAATTCACGGGTTGGTCAACCAGTGATCATTTCCGGCTGCACTCCAAATCTCCTTACTCATGGGCGTCCTCCAGCTGTCTCCCAGAAACCCTTCTCTCTTCCAAAAAAACTCTGCGTATTTTATCTCAGCGACAGTCTCCGCCTCCTCTTCTTCAGTGGCTACTGGTCCTCTCTTCCGGCCAATCATGTCCAGCAAAAGGGCCATTTCAGTGGCGCCAGGAAGGTAATTAAGGCGCGCCGAAAGATCTGGAACATGGGATCTGCTTACAATAGGGAAATTTGGCATCTAAATGGTCGGATGTTCCATCGTCTCTGAAAACACTATCGCTGTGTTCTGGACGAGGATTTCCACGCGTGTTCTTTCAGCTATAGATGCTTCAGGTCCCGAAAGGAGACCATCTGCAACATCTGGTTATCTCAAGGTGTTTAGTAAACACAAAGGTAATACAGCTGTCGGAAATATTTTATCACTAAAGGGGGACAAGGAATGTTACAGGCAGTTGTATTGTTATAGTTAAGTATTTTTGAAGCTCGGCGCTAACTTCATTCCTGCCAAATTCTTTCAAATTAAAAAACCATCCGATTTTTCTATAATCCTTATTTTTTAGGGGTTAGATTTTGATTTCTAAGCTTGTTTTTTGACATTCCGCCTGCTGCAAAGCATTTTCAATAAAAGAATGTTCCGAATATCAGAAGGTATACGAGAAACAATTAGTCATATGAATATTAGTAAATATTTTAATATGATGATCTACTTAAGAAAAACATTATCAGAAAATCACTGAAATTGGCAAAAGATTGAAGGATACTGATATGTATTAACTGCGAGTAAATGCATTTTTTTCTGACATTATTAAATGTTTAGGCCATATAATATACCGACAAAGGGTTACTGAGATACAAATTTAATTTTTGAAAAAGTAAATTATGGAGAGCAAGCGAATGAAAAGGAAGTAAAACAACCGTTATGCGTGGCTAACTATTTGATAGGATTCGTTCCAAACTATTCAGATACAATTTTGCCAAAGACTTCCATACCAATGCTGACTTCTATACCAATACAAGTTCCTGTCAATGACTTATATGACTACCAGTGATTATACTGCTAAGTAACAAAATAATCACCACAAGAAACTTTTCGGAAATTGAAGCAAATATTGCAAAATCAAACGCAAATCCTGCATTAACAATATTTAATCTAGTATACAGATAAAAAAATCTATATACATTATCGATATTTCACCGTATGGTTTATTAAATTATAATGATTCAAAAAAGAATTGATTGAATAAGATGGTTTATAGCCTAGCAATCTAGACCTTTGATTTCAACGGTAAGTAATTATTAACAAATCAAAAAGGAAGTACTTGTTATTATTATATGAGGATGGAAATTTCAAGATTATTTTGATAGGAATGCATTTTAGATTAGAGACCGATCACAAATCAGCCCCTCCAATATTTTTATTAAGGAAAATTCAGATTATTTTTATTAACTATATTAAAAGATCAAATAGAAGATTTTGAAGTTTTCTGTATATAGTTGTGCTTATTCCTAGAAAAGAACTATCCACCACGGATGCATTGTCTAAAATTCGCAAAAGTCTTCCTGCAAAAGAGAAGAACTGGAAGCAGAAACTTAAGTGTTTAATCAAATGATTACAAATTCCAATCATCTGTTGTGATATCTTAATAAGACAAATAACATCTACGGGACATAAGCATGCTTTTGCCATGTGGTTATTTTACTGGCCTTCAGACCCAAAGGTCTGGGGTTCTATTTTGGGCCAGCATTCACCTCCCACAATGGTGATCTCGTACAATGAACCTTCTACCTGCATGCAACTAATGGGGCGTTATCTACCCGCGACCAAAGTCGCCAGACTCACTTGGCGTAACAATTCACTCACGCTCGCCATAACGCTTGGCGTGACTAAAAAAAAAAGCTTTCCGTTCGCCAAACAAAGATGGGTACGGCGCATTAGACACAACAGTTACACACAGCAACCACTCACTCAACAAACCAATTCCTCACCACTCAACAACAACGCATATCGTTCGTCAACTCACTGGAGGGCGATATCTTATTAAGACAGATAACATCTACGGGACATGAGCATGTTTTTGCCCTGTGGTTATGCTACTGGCCTTCAGATACAAAGGTCCCGAGTTCTACTCCGAGCAAATTTCCCCTCCTACACATCTCGCAGATTAACAGAGCTAAGGAAAACACTACTCAGAAAGGATCGTGTCAGAAACTGTGCACTGAAAGCATGTCACCATGGGAAATGGATAAACTCTGTGTACTTAATTAGTAGCAACTTCGCGAAATACGAGTTCAAGATGGATTGTTGATGAAAGAATGTTGAATAAGGGTTACACAGACAGATGTTCTTTTGACAAATCTATTTTATTCAGAAATCTTTAGATTTGTAAGTAATTTCAAATTTGTTATTCTAACTCAATTCTTTGTTAAATTATAGTGTTTACTAACAGACAGGCATTCCAAAAATATGTCTTTTAGATGTGAAGTTTGAAACGTGGCGATTCGTCAAAATCGTCAGATATCATAATTCACGATTACAATATTTTAATGCTCTATATGAGAAATTCGAAGTATGGTTGATTCCCTTTAAGTCAATTTTTAACCTAAACGATACAAGAATAAAATTACCGGGCGCTCGTTGGATTAAATATTGTATTCTTATATCATCCATACGACGTAAGATTTTATTTCAAACACAATTTATGGTTTAATGGTCAGTCTTCCGACCAAAGTAGAACTTTAAATCGATGGCATATAATATTTCACATTTGGGGAGTTGAAAGATGATTCTATATAACAATATAATTCAGCACAAAAAACAGCTCAGTTAGATTATTAGCTTCAATAGAAATTTCAGCATTAGTTTACGACTGATTTTTTTTTTAAAATTTTATTTATGTTCAATGACGAAGTTTCATGAGGATTTGCCAGAGAGAAATAGTAATTTTACAATTTGTGATAAGGTAAAAATAACATCAAAATATCCATTATATCAACAAGATGTTCGATACACCATGACAGATTTAATACGCACCAGACCCATTTGCATAGTAAAATTGGATTCTCAGGCTCACTCGTTGTCAAAGCAATAATTATTTCTGCAAATAATAAAAGAAGAAAATATTATTTCAGACAATAACTAAGGGTAATGAAACCAGAATATGCTGTTTCTTTTTATGAAAAAAAGATGGCGCCACAAACTTAAAACTTTGAAAGGATTTCTTTTACAGCTGTAATATGGATTTATGAATCAAGTTCACTGATTAAGGGTGCCGGCATGTTTCTTGCGGTATTTTCAATGTAGCCTGACCGAGTTTTCATTTGGATTCATAAGTTCCATGTGTTAAAATTTATTCAAATTGAAGCCAAGTGTCTTTAAAAAATTTTCAACATTAATTTTAAGGATTTTTGTGGTTGTTATTTCCTTTTTCAACAAAATTTACTATTTTATTAAAAACTACTTTTTAAATTCAATTTTCTTATCCAAACAAATTAAAACCACCTTTCTTGAAGGAGACACATTTTAATGTTGAGGTGCAATTAAATATTTTGTTATTTCAGTTTATTGCAATATTTATCATTTTAAGCCTGCTTATTCAGATAATAATAATAATAATAATAATAAATATCGGTTTTGGAAGTGTGAAAGGAAGCCAAATTAAGAAGCCTCTATATAAGTTCATTTGGCCCTGTTTGTGTAAAAATTTCAACATTTTTTTTGTTTCACAAACTAATCTTTTATCAACATAAATTACCAATGCAACCAAAAAAATATATATATAAATCAAATTTGGGGATTTAAATTTAACATAATTATTTGCTTAGTAATTGTCTAGTCATTAATTTTACTTACATAATATTAAGTTAATTCGTTTTTTTTTAATAGAAAGATAGGGAATTCTAACATGTTAAAAACTAGTAAAATCAAAATTTCTTAATCCAATAATTTCGTTGCTACCATGAAATGACAAATGCATTCTTTTTGTCACTTTATTAAGATGTTAGTATAAATTATATCAATTTCATTAAATATAATATATTAAAACAAAGATTTGTACTTTATTAATTTTTTTTCACTAATTAACATACATAAAAAAAAAAAAAGAAACATCACAATTACTGTTTGTACACATGGAATCATTTTATATTTTTCCCACCACATTTATTAAAATTGCTTCTTTAAATATAAATTACCTGTTTTCATTAAATGTTTAAAAAATTGTGATGATGTCATATGTTATTTTCATAAAATATCTGTTTAATCATGCAAAATACATTGGTATTTTGCATGATTAAAAATAAAAAGAGTTGTAAACAAGCCATTTGAAACACCCATATTAATGTATTTTTGTGCATAAAACATTTATGTTCTACTATTAAAATTCATTTCTGGAAATGGAAATAAATAGAAGTGCTATTTAAAAAAAAAAAAAAAAACTTTAAGAATATGAAAAAGTAGAAGATGAAATAAAGAAACAATAAATCTGAAACAAAAGGAATAACATATAATGACTCTCACTCCTCTAAAAAAATTATAAATAATTTGTACTGCATACCACATATGATCTGAAGTAATATGGAAATATATATATAAGGAAAAATATGAAGATGCTTCAGAAGTTAACAGTTTAAAATTATATAGATAACAATTCATAGGGGAAGATTAAATACTTTTATTTTATAAAATAAATTCTAACAACATAACTTTTAAAAATAACAGCATTTTTATCCATAACAATAAATAAATAAATAACAATATTTTAAACTAACATTTTTAAATCCAAGCAAAATTTAAACTAATAACTTACTTATTTTAATTTAAATAGATTAATATTTTTTTCATATTAAGAATGATTTAGCTCATAAAACTCCAAACAGACAGAAAAGGAGAACACAGAACAAATGGGAGAAAATCTGATAAATGAAATATTTCTCTATAATGAATTTATTGCAAATATTGGACTATTATGCATACCAATAATTAAAAGCAATAAATATCTTTCATCCACCTAAATTAAGATTTTTACAGAGTAATTTCATATAAGCATATACTAGAAATAAAATTACAATGAGTTTAAACTAGAATTACAAAAACATATAAAACATATGTTTGCAAAATAATTAAAATCCTTTAAATATGCTTGTTTGTTAGTTTTAATTTGCAGAATGAATTAATAATTATATTGTGTAATTTCAGAATAGGTGTAACATAAGCCATTTTACAAATCTGTAACTGAAAAACACAAAAAAGTAATCAAACTTGCCTCGATATGCCAAACAAATATGATGGCAGAATGTATAAATTGAATTGAGAAAAGAGCCATGAAAAAAATCAAAAGGTTTGACTAGATTTTTCTTTCTAGATCAGATTCAAATATTTAAGTTTTCATCATAATAGAATTTTAAAAGTAAATAAAAATACTTTTTATGCAAGTCACTTTCAGAAATAGAAATCATCGATTATAATTTATTTCAAAATAAAAATAGATTTTTGTCTACCAAAAAAATAAAATTATTTATCACATTTTGATTCAGTTATTCTTATGGTGATAAAATGAATCATATAGAGTTATATGTTGTTAATAAACATCTTTTTGATATTTATTGCAAATGATCTACTTCTGGAAGTATTTATCAATGTCTTATCAATATCCAATAGTAATATTCATTACGCACAGAATTTAGGAAGGAAGTATTAAAAGTAAGGGAACAATTATATCAATTATATTTTAAGAAAAAAATTAGCATGCAGTATTCATTAAAGAGTTATGCCAAAGGACACAATATTGTCCCTTTTACAACTTTTAATTCATTTTGAAACTTTCTGTGCTAGTAATTTCATTTAACACATGGATAATTGTTGAAAATAAATTTAAGATTGATGCTAATCTAGTCGTAAAATTGTATTCTCAAGTCTATTAAATATTAAAGCTAATATAAATACATTTATGAATATTGGAATGAAAAAGATTTGTATATTAGACATAATTACATACTTTGATTACATATTAGAGAGCTAACCTACGGATATAAAATATATATGGTGAAGCAAATAAAACTATGTTAAATTATTTCACTGAATACAATATTTATCGCATGATTCATACTCAGAACTTTTTTTTAGTATGAACTGACATATGAACACTAAAATTTGTTAATCCAAAAGTCTTGCATACATATGCCCATAATGCATGATGCATTAAGTGCATCTTTATATATGTGGTGTATTATTTGCATGATTGATATAAACTTCTTTTACATTAGATTTCAATTTAAATATTTTATAACAAACATTACATTCAGATAGCATTTTATCTTTATATATCAAGGAATGATTTTTAAGATTAATTTTAAGACAAAAAATTTATTATACGTCTCACATTGGAATGGCCTCTTTCACTTATGTGTAGATTAAAATTATAAAGTAACTTATTCAATTTCTAATATTAGTTCACACATTCTCTCTATATATATATCTATCTACACATATATATATATCTTAATTCAAATTCTTAGTCATTAATAAGATACTTTTCATTCATCCACTCAAGTTCAAATACAGTTTTTAAAACTAGTAGTGGATACAATTTTTAAAACATTCGATATTAATACAGTTTTTTCAAATATTAATTCATTAATTGATTTAATTATTTTTAATATCTTAAATAGAGTTTTAGCAGTTTGTAATAAAAATTGAAATCAATAGCCAGTAGCTCAATCATTAAAATGCAAGGATTTTAGAATTTCTCATGTGAAGGTGAAGAATGCGAATAAAATTCTTGCAAAAATCAACATTAGATACCTAATAATTTACTTACATGCCTAATAATTTTTTTTTGATAATTATTTAAGAAAAGGTAACTAAAATAAAATATTTCTTTGTTTACCTAAGTAGGAATTTTTTTATGACTTGTTTCTTTCTTATAAACTTATTTTGTCTTTTTCTTTGTAAGAAGTATCACATTTAAAAGCTCTTTCAACTGTATGAATAATTTGGTTTCTTAATCTGAATGATGATTTGAATTTAATATATCAACCAAACAATTCACATTCAAAAAATATTTCTATATAACCGAAATAGCAATGTTTTTATGTGTCTGAAAATCAGGCTGTCTCTCGAAATCTATAAAGCGTAAATTGTATCTGTATTCAAAACACTTCATTATTAACCTCTTTATCGTCAAACTATGTGCATAAAAATACAGCAATCTGTTTATTTCAAAATGATTAAACTTCCGTAACAAATTCTACATACTGTGTGGTAATTTCAGATGGAATTATTCAAATTAGACTTTTTGATATTTTGTTTCAGAATAATGTAAGGAGACGTGACGATTCTACTTAAAAATACAAATTAAATTGAATATCTAATTTCAAACACTTCAGATATAATCGGGAATACACAAACGCCAAACGAAAGCCACAAGTTTACTTTTGAGTAAAGAGCGTTGCGCATGTGCTGTAAGTCCTGGAGAAATCACGTGGTATTTGAAAGGAATAATAATAACTATAATAGTATTTGATAATGAAATCTGCATATAACACTGAAAATATTTGAAAACGCTAATGATTTAATCAATCTTGATGTATACATCTTTTCTATATTTTTGTACTGGCTAGAAAATATTTACATATTTCAAAGGAACTGTAATCCGATTTCAAATTACTGGCAACAAGTTGCTCAATAAAAGTTTTCTGCTGTATTTGGATTGTGTTTACACTTTGGTTGGTAATGTGCTGTTTTTGACAGTTAGTTATTTTTGGAAGTTTTTGTGTTTTTACAGAAAAAAGTTTGCTCTTAACCTTAAACATGTAAAAATTATTAATTTGTTAAATAGGAAGTTCACTACATCAATTCATTTATAATTTAACTGAAAGAATTATTTTAAATATTTTCGGCGTTTGATTCAGTTTGAAGATTTATCCAGTTATAATTTCTGAAGGTGTTTTTGTCTTCTGAAAGTAAGTAGTATTTTAATAATATAATTTTCTATTTTAAATTAATTTCTCTCGTTTTAAAGAAATATGTCTTCCAATTTGCTGTAATTTAATTTAATAATTTTGAAATGGTTTATTAAATTTTAGTTCATGTTTTACATTTCAGAGCTAAAATCATTGACATTCCTATACTAAATAAATTAAATAATATGTTATTGTTTTTTCTTGTTTTTGGTAAGAAGTATTGATTAATTATAAAATTTAAATAACTTTTATGAGCATGTTTTATAATATATTCCAGTGGCTTTTAAATTGAAATTTAGTTTTTAGAGGATTTAAATTCTTTATTTTATAGAATGCAATATTTGTTTCATTGTTTTATCTGATACTTTGTGTTTCTTAACTTCCATTCAAAATATTAATTTACTTGAAGTATTTGTTTTGCTATTTGAAAAAAATTAATATTACTTAAATGATATTGTATGCATTCATTCTTGCAGTCATATTGATCATCAGTAATTTTTATATATTGCTTGGCTAGTCTATACATTATTTTTAAAAAAATCAAACAAATAGCTATAAATTGTAAACACTTTACTCAAAGACTGCTTTAAAAGAAAGTAGCCCAAGTTCAGATATAGTGATAGTATTGAAGTTATTAAGTTGTTGTATAAAATATGAAGATTATAAGTAACAAATAATTTTTACTAATATCTTGTCTACTTTTAAGGAAAGTATTATTAAAGTATATGATTTATTGGAAAAAAAAGCAAAGCATTTATGATAAATTTTTATCATGCATAAGTATCAAATGAGAAAATTCAATGAATCATTCCTGCAAAATATCTTGCTTTATATTATTTATTAGTAAAAATATTAGAAACAATAATTATGTTTTAATATTGCTTGAGAATATTATTTAATGTTATTTTTAAATATTCAATAGCAAATCAAGATAATCATTTTTTTAAAAAAAAATTGTAATAAAAGCAATAAAATTTTGTTTTAAAAAAACCAGAATAAAAAAATTACAAAAAATAAACATTCAAATATAATGTATGGTATAATGACAATAGAGGCTAGAAGGTATTCTTAGAAATTATTTTTGTAGAAGGGCACGAAAATAAAATATAATTGTATTTAATTCAGTATTTAAAACTAACTATATATGATGAAGAAAATTACTATTGGTAGGAATTAGTTAGTTATAAAAAATGTAATGTTTTATCATAAACTATGGCAACAATTATCCATATTATGTTGTCCTTTTTTTAAAATTACTTAAATATAATAGTAAATTATATGGGCATTTTTATTACTTGAATAAAATAGCTCCTTCTTTTCAAACCTTTCACTGTTTCTCAGATATTTAGTTTCTTCAAATTTTACATAATTGCATATACCGTTTAATGTGGTTGATTGCACAGATTTTAAAAAAGAACATCACATATTAGCTTTAATATAATCATTATGGTAATGTTTCCAATCTCACTTTGCTTAGTTATCGAGCCAAGTCCAATTGCAAAGATTTTTATAAAGGAAAGTGATCCACATTATTGACTAAGGGCTTTAATTTGAGAAAGTGTCATGAAAACTTCCAAAATTAGCTTTAACATAGTTTATGGCTTGAATACATATTGATCTGTCAGATTGTGTTTCATACTTTGTTAGAGCACAGGCAGAGGATAGAATCTATAAATTTCTTTTTCTGATTCGTACATTTCTGTCATACCATGTTTTCATCTACGAGGTTTTAACAAAAATTAATGTCTTGGTGATACTGATGTTGAAATGCTTTTGTTGATTATTCAAATAACAATAGTACTAAGCAATTACTACAAAAAAATATTAAGTTGGTATGAACTATTTCTTCGCATTATCCACTTTTATTAAAAAAATTAGTTCATAAAAAATATTTTCTTTTTTTTTTCTTTTTATTTGTGAGAATAAAATATTTTCTATTATGCAAAATTTTGGTTTCTGTAAGAATAGCTATATGTAAAGCTTTATTTTTTTCCCTCTCAGAAATTCATTGAATTCAAGATTTTTGTTCGAAACAATTTTAAATTCTTAGGGGTGCTTCAAAAATGAAGATAAGTTCCTAATATATTGTTTGGTTCCTGCACCCTGGTGGGCACAGCAATGGTGGGGGGTCGACTACTTCCTATCAATGGTGGGATGCGTTTTCCACGGGTAGGGTTGCGGCGTGATCGGTGAACTCGTAGTATTCAACTATAATTCCCGCTAGTGTCGCTGTCGCGGTGGTCGGATCAGTCAGATTTAATCCGAATATTTTCAATTAGTTGAGCGTAGTAGCCTGTGTTGTTATATATTTAAATATTAGGATTAATGTTTAATACAGATTACAGAAATTCCACTTACTTTTACACAAAATAATGTAATATAAAATAGTGATTTATATTGTAAATTTTTAGCTAACCAAACACCTTTTTAATGCGGGTTAAATAATCTTCTCTTTTAATTCTTCGTATACGAAGTATACACTGAGAAAATATCGTAAAAAATTTGATATCAAGATTTTGCTGAATCTTCAAATTTTAGACCTTTCTGAATCCAACAATCTTATTTCTGGAATTTCGTTTGTTTATCTGTGAACAAGTCAACTCAGAAATTCAGAGACATGCATGTATAAATTTTAATATTTGAATCTTTATGCCAAATTTGTGTATTTCTATCAAATTTCGAGACAAATCAAATCCGCCGAAAGTAAGTTTGTACGAGGGGAAAAAAATTATCTGTGCTTTTCATTTCACAGCTTATTAACCCATTTGCATCATATGAAAATATGAAAAAAGGCCCATGTAACGGATTTTTTTTATTTCATATTTAGGTGTAAAATTGTATAAAAGTAGAAAAAAAAAATCATTTTTGAGCATTATTTGTTAGTCATTTTGTTCAGTGTGGTGATATTTGAAATGTGGAATGCATATAGTATATATCATATTATATGCATAGCATATAATATGATGCAGCGTATATATACGCTCCAGTGACAGTGACCAGGGAAATTGAGCGTATATATACGCTAATGATGCAAATGGGTTAACATGAAACTAGGGTTATACTAGGCACTTCATTTTTCTAATTTTATCCTCCTTCATTTCAATGCGCTTGGCTCAACGGTCAAAGACCTCCTTCCAAATGAAAGGTTTTCGGTTGATCATGAAGTCAATTTTGCACTGCATTTTGCATGTTTAAATCTGAGACAAATCGGAGCAAAACATCCTTGAGTAGCCCAAACAAGTGGAAATCAGATGGAGCAATGTCTGGGCTGTGGGGAGGGTGTTCCAATAACTCAATTTCACTTTTTTGAGGGTTTCAGTAATGTTGATGAGCCATGCGCGGCCGTGCATTGTCAAATAAAAACAAAACTTTCTTCGACAACAAACCTCGGCGTTTATTGCCAATTTCCATATATAAATGTATGTATGTAAAACTTTGTTTACAATATTAGTGTATAAATATAGATTAGGAAATATACAGTTTATATATATATAAGTCTAACATTGATTGAGTTATGTAGCTTTGAATATTACAAATTTAGACTATAGCCATCGCACTCTAAGAGACTTTTTCCTCTTATTTAAAGATTTTAAGAAATTATAAACTAGAATAATAGTACCCTTTTCCATTATTCGACTTTAATTCCCTCTATTTAATTTTAATTCCAAAGCTTGATGAATTTCCATGTTTTAGACCCAAAAAACACATTTTTGGAATAATGCATGACTGTTTCTTGAGGGGAAAAAAATTGAGTTAGTAACCAAACATTATTTTATACATCGATTAATATTATTTAAAAATTTGTAGATATTAAACGAAGCATCACTTAGTGTGAAAATAAAAATTTCAAATCTATACTTATAATAAAGCTCAATGTGTGTGTGTGTGTGTGTGTGTGTGTATGTGTGTGTGTGTGTGTGTGTGTGTGTGTGTTGGCGCTCTACAGGTCAGACCGTTGGACCTACAGCTACCAAATTTGGTACATGTATACCTTGGAGGTCGAGAATGTGCACCTCTGAGCCCCTTTTTTCGAATTTTTAATTAGAATTTGATTTAATCAAAATTTAAGCGAATTTTCGACGTTTTTCCGCTATAACTTCCGAAAATATTATCGCACAAACACGATTTTTACATCAATTTAAAGATTAAAAAATTAGCTTTCTAATGGTATCAGTGTTTTAATGCAGAATTAAAGCCTCTATTTTTAACTAATTTTTAAAGAAATATTTTGACACGTGAGCACGTGATTCTTGAGCACGTGACTGGATAAAATAAAAGAAAACAATGACGGATGTTCAAATAATAAAAAAAGACTATCATCGTAAATCAAGTCTAAAGAAATGATACTTTTAGCACGTGATTGGATAAAACAAAAGAAACATAAAATGTGATATTTTCTAAAAAAATAAATGCAACGCAAAGGCTTCTATAATCGTTTGCAATATCTATATCATTAATTCAATAATGTTTTTTCCATTATAAAATGTTATAGTTTCTAAAAAAAATAAATGCAAAGCCAAGGTTTCTATAATCAGTATCCCAGCTCTATGTTTGCAACATCTAAATAATTTATTCAATATTTTTTTCCTTTTTCGCTTTTTTAAAAAAAACATTTAATATTTTGGTAGCATCCCGGAAAAAAACATTTTTAATTTCAGACCAATCAATGCCCGGTATTACTTCAAGGCTATTGAATATGTGACTTAATTAAAAATTTTAGAACGCATTACTCATGGCGAACTAGCTGGTCGCCAAAGGCGGTTAGTAACTAATAAAATAATAAAAAAAACTTTTTTCAATTCGTGGCATTTCTTCGAGGTAGACTATTTATAGTTGATGAGATAATAGGTGATTAGTCTAAAATAATGAAATTCACATCTTCATATCTTATACTTAAAATTTAGACCGTTTTGACTGCAGAATGACGGCACTTTTTTTTGTATGTAAAATGTTTGTGTGTCTGGAATATTTAATTAAATATGATATATGATCAGCGGATTATATAAAATTTTTATTATTTTAAAATCAGTTTATTAACATTTTTCTCGGCTGTACATTTACTGATCCAAACAATCTGAAATATAATTTTTTACGTCGTTTAGAGCATTTTTTCCAACTGTAAAAATGCAAGCCAATCGCTTTTAGAAATTAGTCGTTAGTCTACGATTAGAGGGAATATTCTATATAATTATCACCAAGCATTTACCTGGCGTAGGTCATTCTACTTAAAGCCCTTTTATTTAACAGTCATTATCATGAAGGAGTTCTTTGCTCATTTCTTTGTTCTTTGACGGGTGCTCTGACAAGCTGACCGGGGGGCCGCGGTGGCCTGGTGGTAAGGTCTCGGCTTCGAAACCGGAGGGTTTCAGGTTCGAGACTCGATTCTACCGAAGAACCGTCGTGTGAGGGGGGGGGTCTCTTGCACTTAAATCTGTCAGGCCAAACGTCTCCCGTTGGTGTGGTGCTTTGTGGTGAGGGGGGGATGCCAGTTCAGGTGTCGTCTTCGTCATCTGACCGTGGTTCAAAATGACGAGATCCGTCCCAAAATAGCCCTCGTGTTGCTTTAAAACGGGACTTTAATATAAATAAACTAAACTAACTGACAAGCTAACCACTGAAGTTGAAGAACATATTATATAACTAAAAAGGGCCCATTTCAAAATTTATGAAACATTTTATTCCCATCCAATTTTAATCTATCCTTTCATGGAAGAATAATGTATTATTTACTGGCTGACATACTTAAAATCACAATATTTGTTCAGTTGTTCATTCTATTGAATGCGAGAAAAAAAATTAAGGCTGTTAACCCATTGCACTCGGAAAAGTAATTCGATATATAATTATTTACTTAATACAAAGACTTGTTTATTGCTCTGAAAAATAAAAGTACATAATTGTTTTAAGGTATCCGACTACGTTAAAAACATTGGTTACCAACCACATTGGCGAATTTTTGTTATAATGTTATTTCTTGTACTTCAGACTTTTTTCTTTCCAAAACGGTTGATATTTTCTAAAAAAAAGGGAGACTTGACCTATCATCCAGGGTCACATATGTTTTTCAGCTAAAATTTGGCTTGAACTGCAATTTTCTCAAAACTTTAATTTTCATAAAAATTCTCCACCGTTAACACGACATCACAAAAACTAATTGAGGTATTTACATAAGAATTTCAGCGTGTGTTTTAAATAATGTGGGCAATGAAATGAACTAAAAGTTTTGTTGTTGGTTAAATACTTTTTTCATTTATAGGTTTTTTCAAAAAAATAAGTTTTGAATTTATGGAATATATATATATATTTATCCGCAACTTCTTTGCATCTCAAACGTTTTCTTAGATTTTGGGTAATTTCATTCATCATTATATTCTATAACTTATGTGCAAAGAAAAATAGGATTGTCGCATTACCATTTTGTGTAGAATGTGAACCATTTTTGTTAAATTTTACTACACATTTTCCTATTTCTCAAATTATATTTTCAAATAATGTTAACATGATATCTCCAAAACTAATAGAGGTATTTACTTAAAAATTTCAGCCTGTGTTTTGAATGATATGGGCAATGAAATGAGCCAAAATTTTTATTGCTGGTGAACTGCTTTTTAATTCGTATGTGTTTTTAGAAAAATAAAGTCGTTAATTTATGGAAAATATGCATATATACGTACATTTTTACCCATAACTTCTTTGCATCTCAAAAGGTTTCTTAGATGTTGGTTCATTTCATTCATCATTATATTTTATAACTTGTGTACAAAGAAAAATTGGTTTGCTGCATGACACTTTTATGCAGAGTGTGAACCGTTTCGGTTAAATTTCATTACAATTAACTGCAAATTTTCCTGTTTCTCAAAATATATTATATTTTTAAATAATTGTGTTGCATTTATAGTATTTTGCATCATAATTGACAACACATCTAAAAACCATAGTTTTTAAAAAATTCAATTTTTCAAAATTTTTTCTTTGAACATAGTCGGATACCTTAAGTCAAAATTCTTTAAAAAATTAATATTCATCTATTTATCATTCTGCATGCATTTTTAAAAATCAAAAGTGAAAAGTTAATAAATAAAATGCCAAAACGATGAACCGTCTTGAATGATGAGTCATCATTCACGACGGCGTAAAAGGGTTAAATGTTCGATGTTTGAAGAAAAATAGGTTTTGATCTTATATTTGTCGTTACAGTTTTTCTTCAATCGAATACAAGCATTCGGCGTCACCAGAAAAAGGGAAGGGTTCGAAATTAATATAATAAATTTGCACGATGGAACATCAATTATTCAAATTATGTCCTACTAGCCACCTTTGGCAACCAGCTGGTTCGCCATGAGTAATGCGTTCTAAAATTTTCAATTAAATCACATATTCATTAGCCTTGAAGTAATTCCGGGCATTTATTGGCCTGAAATTAATATTTTCTTTAAGGTGATGGACCGAAAGTTCTAAAAGAACCCGTTTTCTTGATAATATTCTTTAATTTTATTAATCAGTCAGTTTTAATTATCGGTTATGCTTCCAAAATATTAAAAATGTATTTTTCGGTGATGTTGCCAAAATATTAAATATGTTTTTTGAAAGAAAGCGAAAAAGCGAAAAAAAATTATAAAATTAATGATACAGATATTGCAAACGATTATAGAAATATGCCATTAGGTCGGGAGTTCAATGCATATCCTGTCTAAATTCAATCAGGTTTACCGTAAATAAAGAAGATTTATTGAATTAATCATTTAGATATTGCAAACGATCATAGAATCCTTTGCCTTGCATTTATTTTTTTAGAAAGTATCACTTTTTATATTTATGTTATTTTATCCAGTCCCGTGCTGAAAGTATCATTTCTTTAGACTTGATTTACGATGATAGTTTTTTTATTATTATTTGAACTTCCGTCATTGTTTTCTTTTCTTTTATCCGGTCACGTGATCAAAAAAACATAGTTAAAATATTTCTTTAAAAATTCGTTAAAAATAGAGGCTTAAGTTATACATTAAAACACTGATACCGTTAGAAAGCTAATTTTTTAATCTTTAAATTGATGTAAAAATCATGCTTGTGCCATAATATTTTCGGAAGTTATAGCGGAAAAACGTCGAAATTTCACTTAAATTTTAATTAATTCAAATTCTAATTAAAAATTCGAAAAAAGGGCTCCGAGGTGCACATTCCCGACCTCCAAGGTATACATATACCAAATTTGGTAGCTGCAGATCCAACGGTCTGGCCTGTAGAGCGCCAACACACACACACACGCACATACACACATTGAGCTTTATTATAAGTATAGATATAGATTATGTATATATTTGTTTATAGTTTGTATTTATTTCCGTCGTTTATGTATATATATAACCATTAACTTGTGTTGCTATTTGCAAAAAAGATAAGATTTACAACCTGATGCTTTTAACTAATAGCGTCATTATGAATTTATTAACTTCTGTTTGACAACATGAGTATTAATTAAATCAACCGTCTAGACAGAGTGCGCGCTCTCTTTGACATAACAGTAAGTCCGCATGTTCGGTTTCTTTTGTTCTCGATAAGTCATTTTGAAGAGGGGTGTTGACGTCAGTTATTAGCAAAGACTCCGCCAAAATTCCATCTCAGGTCTCAGAATTATTTATGACTGTGTCAAAGGCGACTCGGGAACCTGTAAATGACTAAAAAACATGTTCTTATTAAAGTGTCCTTTAAATTTGTTAGACAATGCTTTGGTTAAATTGAATGACGGTTGCTACATTTTCTGTATTTTGTTAGCATTAAATGAGTAGTGATATATGCTTAATCGGTTAGACTCATATTTAACGCTTTAGCTCTGGGTTGAAATTGGGCATTTTTAATATTTTTCTGTTCATAAACATGTCTTTTTAATTATTAATTCATAATTATAGGCATTAAAATAATTAATTAGATTTTCTATGTCCATGCATTATAGAAAAAAAACCCTGAAAAATAAAAGGCAGAAAATTATGTAGAAGGACAGAAATAGAGAAGAGATTGGCATAGTGCCAATTTCTATCTTCTAAAGTATTTTATTCATTTTTTTTCAAAGTATTAAATTACTATCTTTTTTCCAACAATATTATGAATCATACACTGTTTTTAGGCAGAGCGCCAGTCTCGAAACCGAAAGGTCCCGAGTTCTGTCCTCGTCCTGGCCAAAGACCGCCGTGTTGGCTCATGGCAGTTGGGGCACGTTAAATAGGTCGCGACTGCAAAGTCCTCCAAGTACACATAATGAAACGATACCTCTGGAGGGTACTGAATCAGGGATGAGTCGGTCTCTGATTTGGATCTCAATTCTGAATTGTGGATGGATGAATGAGTTCGACCACCCCCTAAAAAGTGTTCCTTTCGTCGTCCTTTCACCTGAACGGTGCTCGTTAACAACTAAATGCGCACACTTCTGCCTTCATTCGAAAGAGCTCCGCTCATTTGAACTTGGCATGACCAAGTGGCATTAGACAACAACAACAACACGATGATTTTCATTAATGTTCCAAATTCCTCCTATTGTTGAATATAAACATCTTCCATCTTTCCTCATATCCCTATTTCGACTGAATAGACTTATCTTGATGAGTACATAAAAGCGCTGGAGGGAGGGGTTGAATCCGAGAATGAACTGTATTTTATTTCACAGCATGCATACACGCACAACAGTCCAATAGTTTTAGTTTCACTCTAAGCGATGCTTCGTTTAAGATATCCGAATACGTTAAAAACACTGGTATTCGATCACATTTAAGGTATCCGACTACGTTAAAAACACTGGTATTCGATCACGTTGCCGATTTTTTTAAAAAGTGTTATTTCTTGTAGTTCAGACTTTCCTCTTTCCAAAACAGTTTATCTTTTCTTTGAAAAGAAAGAATTTACCTATTATCCATGTGAATTTTAAGAAAAACCTATTTTTTAGCTAAAATTTGTCTTTAACCGCAATTTTAATTTTCATAAAAATTCTTCATCGTTAACATGATATCTGAAAGGAACCAAAAGTTTCATTGATGGTGAAATACTTTTTCATTTATTGGTGTTTTTAGAAAAATTAATTTGGAAAAAATGCATATATACGTATATTTTTACCCATCACTTCTTTGCATCTCAAAATATTTCTGAGATTTGGTTCATTTCATTCCTCTTCATATTCTATAACTTGTGTACAGAGAAAAATGAGATTGCTGCATTACCATTTTATGTGGAGTGTTAACCGTTTTGGTTCAATGTCATTAAAATTTACTACGCATTTTCCTATTCCTTAAAGTATATTACATTTTCAAATTATTTTGTTGTATTTATATCGTTTATAATTGACAATACATCTAAAAATCATAGTTTTTTTTTTTTTAACCCAATTTCTCAAAATTTTTCCTTTGAACGTAATCGGATACCTTAATATTTACAAATTTTTAAATAATATTAATCGGTGTATAAAATAAATTATTTTTGATTACTAACTCAGAACATTTTCTTTCTTTCTCAAGAAACAGTCATGCATTATTCCAAAAAATTTTTGAGTCTAAAACATGGAAATTCATCAAGCTTTGGAGTTTGAATTCCGTGACGATTAAGATTAAAATTAAAATTGAATAGATTGAATAAAAATCGAAATTTAATGGAAAAAGGTTCTATTATTCTAATTTTTAATTTCTTAAAATCTTTCAATAAGAAGATTAAGAATAATTATAATAGTCTTTTTATGCGGTCTTGCATGAAATATTAGATTTATATAACTTTTAAATAAACACGCTTTTTAAACGGAGCATTTCATTATGACTTTATTTTTGTTAAATATTTGTTAAAAATAGTTAAATAAAAAAGATGACCGTTGCTCTACATATTAACTAATAACAAAGGCTCAAATATGAATGTAGATTCTTACAAATGGGACGTCCTTAATGCTTAAGATCTTTGTTCCATGAATTGTCCTTTTTTTTATTCAAGCGGAACTGGAATAATCCCTCCTTTCTTCTCTAGTTCCATGGAATTGTTTGTTGGCGCATAAAACTGTTCCGGATGAAATTATTTTGTTCTGATAAACACGGGTGAAGATTTTTTGCTGCTCCTTGGCGTGTATGTTTTTGCTTGTCCGTGTATTTGTTCCGTATATATATGCAGTAAAAAGTCTTTGTGTTCGAATTTTTCGTAATATTTAATCAAATATTCGGGATTTAGTAATTTGATTGCGAACTTGCAAACAAGTGAAATACGAAAAAAAATTCAATAAAGTGGAGCTAAAAATAGCTCAAATAAAAAGTTAAAATTTGAATAATACTAAAATAGAAAAGATAGTTAAATAAATTGGAAGGATTTTTAAAAGGCAGATTATATGTAGTTAAACATTGATATAATTTAATATTTTGATAAAAAATAAGATTGATAAAAATTTTGTTTCAATTATTTTTACAAATTTAATCAAAAATAAAAAAAAATTAGTAAGTCAATGAAATTTGTTTAACTTGAAAGCTAATTTTAGTTTTAACAAGAATATAAAAAAGTCTTTTGTGGGGTTTGTTGAGAAGCTATGTCGAAAAATTTTTTAAACTCTTAACTCCTATTTTTCTACTTTAGAGGGGCTTGCAAATTGTTTAATAGACCAGTTTCTCATTTAAGTTTCTAAGAAATATATATGCTAAATTTCTTTTAAATGCAGGAGTGGTATTAAATAAGGTTAAAAAAACACTTATAACATTAACACTAGATTGCCTAAGGCAGTCATTTTGACTGCTTTTCAATTTCAGTTAGAAAAACAATTGGGTATATAATGACACAGCTTCTTAGAAATTTGTGACTTTTTGTACAACATATAAATGCGTTTATTAATCCTTGCAGTTGCCTCTTTCATTTCCGGTATACATATGTGTTATACCTGTATTGCCTGAAAGCAGTCATTTCGGCTACTTGGAAAATTTTAAATAATCAAATGAATTTTATTATTGAATTGAGTAAATTTCTTATATGAAATTGGAGCCAATTTAGCTGCTATAAATGCTTGGATCCTTTACAAAGAGGCAACTGGAATGCAAATACAACGAAAACAGTTCTTGTTCCAATTAGCAGAAAATCGGAGAAAATCTGATTATATGATATCAAATCGGCTCCAATATCGTATAAACAGTTTAAATATTTTTTGATTACCGTCACTTGTCATTCGAATCTTTATGCCAGGCCTGCCATCAGAAAATGAGGACCCACAAACATCAAATACAACTCATTCTAACAAATGAAAATTTTGTCAAGTACGACTTTGCAACAAAAACAAAATAATATATGTGAAAAATGTCCAAAGTATGTTTACGGAAGATGTACACATCAAAAGATTTCAACTTACATTTGATTAAAATGTACAAATCATGAATACATTATTTTTTGTTCCAAATGAAGTAAATGTTTTTTATTGTTAATACTTACTAATCACTTACTATATGACTGTAAATAGTATAAGAAATATTAAAAATGACTTTTAAACAAATTTCTTTACACATTAGTTATTCTTTCACAATGCAGTCATTTTGACTGCTTTGGGGCAATATGGGTATACACTAAATCTCCGTCTTTCTAGTGTTAAATTATCAATTGTGTGATTTATTCGGGTGACACTAACTTGTATACCTTCTAAGTTTGAAGCCAACGATTTATTTGAGAACGTGTTTGCCAAATTTAATTACGTAGATCTCATTATATAAATTTTTATCAAATATTCAGTAATTTTCTTGAAATATTAATTTCTTTAATGTGTTGTTACATGTTTTTAAAATGAAACGCCTAAAACTTTTAAACTCATAATGTATTTTTTTTTATTGTTTTTATCACTGGTTATATATGATTTTTGAAATTTATAGTTTTTAAAATTATATTCAACTTTCATGTCAATTTTTAATAGTTTTGTGTTTGCATATATATTTAACTTTTATATTTTTAACGTTTTTCGGGTTCAAACTTCCCAATTCGTAGTAAAATTTTTAGATTGATTGTATATGTTACGATTAATGTGATTAATCTGTTATTTCTACTGATAATAAAGATGAATGTGTGTTGGTGCTTTACAAGGATAATAGTTTGATTAACAGCTATCAAATGTGGTATACATTTACATTTGAAGAAGGAAAAATATGCACCTCAGATAAATTAAAAAAATTAAATACGATATGACATTAATAAAAAAAATTAAATTAGTTCTAAGGTTCTTTCCGCATTTTTTTCCAAGAATATTATTGTACAAAAGTGAATTTTATACTGTTTGAAAATTTAATAAAATGTCTATTTAATGATACCAATTTAACCCTTAATGTGACAAGATGGTTTTTGCAATATTTTTTAATTTGTTATTTTTTCATGTCTGTATAGACATTAGGATCTCTGTTATATATATATATAATATATATATTATTCCATTTTTGAGATAATTAATTAATATATATATAGAAGTGTATATAATATATATAGAATATGTATAGAAGTTTATACAATATATATAGAATATTTTTTAGTATTATTTTTCAAAATTTTATAGAATATATATTGAAGTTTTCATAAAGCCGCCAGATTTTATTTATTTGATTGTTCGCTATAGCGAACTTAGCCAAATTAAGAGTTAATAGGCATGTAAATCTTCCCTGAATTATGGCTGTAAAAAAATTTTTTTTTCGTTCCACATCCGGCTTTGATTATATTGTTGCTTTTAAAATTAAGTCTTTTTTTATTTTTTAAGTCGTCCTCAAGTATTTAATTTCTTGATTTTCCTCCATTGTTGAAACCTAAAAAAAGAACTTTATTTATCTGTATAGTTCACGAGAGGGATAAAAAAACTGAAATTACAATATTGCGAACTTTAGAAGACAGATGAACCGGACATTTAACGTTTCTTAACGTTGATTCTACAGTGTTATCTTGTCATGTGATGGATCTTCTTTAGGTTCGTGTTTACAGTAAACAGAACACTTGTAAGACAATTAAGGTTTAATGACTTTAACGCCAGGCAATTTAGGGAATCATGGCCATGAAGTTATTTTTGTGTTGTGACTTACGGCACTTTACAAGCCTGCTGACAGTTTTCTGTCAGCGATAAAGTTGTGTATAAAATTTTGAAAGCTATATCTAAATTGACCGCTATTAATATAAATAAGATTCAAATAATAATTTTGGTTGTAATATAAACACACATTAAATCTCTAATACCTGTATTTATAAAACGCTAATGCACCTCTCATGGAAATCGAGTTATTACTAATTTTAGAATTGCAACAGTCAAATGTAAACATTCAATTGTCATTGGTGTTAGTTGAAGCTTTATTTTTCCTTTTTTGTCACCATTTCAATATCAAGCGTAATATAAATACTTACTACTATGTAATAATAGGTTTCATCAAATATTTTAATAAATTACAATACTAGCAAAATAAGCCTCAGATGTCATGGGTCCGGTTTCCCAATCACAGAGCGATTAAAATGCATTGTTTCCTTAAATTGTTTTTATATAATATGAGCTATAAATGCCGAAGATTTAATCTTTTATTGCCAATTTTATTGTTTCGTCTCTTAAAATTCTGATCGGTCTTCAAAATATGCAACAAATTCGTCTAAATGACAAGTATCAAGAAGTTCTAGAATGATATTCCATCTGTTTTTTCCCCATTTCCTCGTGGTTTAAAAATAAATCGGAAGATAGGATAACAGCACATTTAATTACATAATTGATCATTATTCCCGCTCTAATGTACAAATTTGGGTTTTCTAATAAACCTGATATTTTTCTTGTAACCAAGAAAAAATGACATTGAACTGTTTGAAATATTTAACTTAAAGAACTTACCATTAGAGAAAGCTCACTTTCAATCTCCAAGAAGTTTCGTCTCCTAAAAATTTTGATCCCTCAAACTGCGCTTTCTTCAATTTTTGCTTCGTCCTCGATATTTATTAACTCTGAAACCAAGCCATTAAGAAAAGGCAATTTTTGCTGCTTATAATCCCATTTATACATTTCTGTAATAATATTGAGAGATAAAATAAAATATTTTGTTTTAATATCATTTATTCGAACCGCATATAGGGCCGCGGTGGACTTGTGATAAGGTCTGGACTGAACCTGAAACCCTCTGGTTTCAGGTTCGACACCCGATTCCATCGGCGAACCATCGTGTATGTAGGACTCGTGCACGTTAAATCCATTGAGGCTTAACATCCTTCTGCTGGTGTGGTGTGGAGGTTTCAAGAGAGGGTACCAGCTCAGGTATTGTCCTCGTCACCCGACAACGGTTCAAAATTAATAGGTGTGCCCCAAAGTGGCCCTAGTGCTGCTTTAAAATGGAACGTTAATACAACTAAGATAAGCTGAGCTTGAAGTGGAAGCTTTATACGCCAGATAACATCCTTAAGACTGAGTGATCACTTTTAGTCTTGTGGTCATGTTATCTGGCTACCATCCGTAAGGTCCCGGGTTCGATCCTACCTATCGCCAATCGCAACAAGCTCAACCGCCTAACTAAGATAAGCTCAGCTCGAACTACATTTAGATATCCGATCTTTCTTCCAAGTGAAAAATCGCATTTTAAAGTAAGAAAAAAGGTTCATGGAAGCTTGCTGTGTAATTTGTGGTTACAAAATCATTCCCTCACCATTTGCGTGAAGAATCTTTTTCTTTTCACGGTCTCATCTCGCCCTTCAAACATCACATCTCGGACCTTGAAACCGTAACTGCATGCACAGAAGGGTGGTGGAGCGTAGAAACGAGGAAAAAACATCGTCTGAAGATGGCCATTGATTGTGCCAGAAACATTGCGATTCTCGGAGTGTTTTTGTTCGAATGATACAAGTGATGTGTATAATTTCCACATTCAATTCCACTTAAGTGAATGCCAATGGTTGCGACAGATGGAACTTTGAATGAAGGGTGTTTCTTCCTATCTTTTATGGCTAAGTGTTTGGTTTGAAGTCAAGCGTGTTAGTTTCAACAAAATTTAATCGCAAGAAGACTGCTCCACTTGTCCAAGAGAACATCATAATTATAAAATATAAAAAATAGCTAAATGGCGCACAATTTTATCGTTTAAGGTATCCGACAACGTTAAAACACTGATATTCGACCACATTGGCGATTTCTTTTTTAAAAAGTGTTATTTCTTGTTATTTAGACTTTTCTCTTTCCAAAACAGTTTGCTTTTTCTTAGAAAAGGAAGGTCTAACCTATTATCCGGTGGAATTTTAACAAAATTTATTTTTCAGTTAAACTTTGTCTTTCACTTCAATATTAATTTTCATAAAAATTATACACCGTTAACACGGTATCCAAAAAATGAATAGAGGTATTTACATAAAACTTTCAGCGTGTGTTTTAAATAATATGGGCAATGAAATGAACCAAAAGTTTTAGTGTTGGTGAAATACTTTTTAATTTATAGGTGTTTTTAGAAATATTAAGTCGCGAATTTAGGGGAAAAATGGATTTATATAATGCATATTTTTACCCGTTACTTCTTTGCATCTCAAAATGTTTCTTAGATTTTGCTTCATTTCATTCATCATTATATTCTATAATTTGTGGACAAAAAAAACAAAAAAAAACAGGATTGCTGCATTACCATTTTGTGTAGAGTGTTAACCGTTTTGGTTAAATTTCACTAAAATGTTCCACACATTTTCCTATTTCTCAAAATATATTATATTTTCAAATAACGTTTTTGTATTTATGGTGTTTATAATTGATAATACATCTAAAAACCAAAAATAGTTTTTAAAAAAATCAAATTTTTCAAATTTTTTCCTTCGAATGTAGTCGGTTACCTTAACCCTTTATTTATCGAAGCACTTTACCATCAGTTTTTCAATTTTAATTTCGAACCGTTAGTTAAATTTTGGTGCGGTAAAAACGAAGGAGGAATAAATTCTTAAAATTAATAAAAATAATTTAATTAATAAATCATCTGTAAAATATTTTTACTTTTTTAGATGATATCTTCTGCTTTTTATTGGAAAATCATTATTTGTGTTCTTTAAAATACTCCTTGAAAAAATAGTCATACCGTGTAGCCATCAGCCGAATTTAAATGATACTTTAAAGAACCATCGGTAAATAAAGGTTATAATAATAACAACATAATTTTGTATCAAATCCGTCAAGAGGTTAACTGTCTCTCAGTCTGTTCTTTTGTATGAATATAAAAGTGATAACGCAAAAAGTGCAGTGACTGAATTAAATGAAATGTGGTAAAATAGAATGAATAAATGATAGGAAAAACCACTTTTAGTTGTAGATATTATACTTTTGGTTGTTCTATCATTTCCTCGAAACCTGCTCACGTCTTTCACAATTTTCGGCATCTTATCGTGGTTTGTGAAATTATGTTCCATTGCAGATTTTTGGAGTTTTTGTTCCTCTTCAAGTCTGCCAAGAACCCTCCAATATTTTCTGTCCATTAACAGTACAAATATCCTGAAGATATATTCTTTGTTGGCTTATTCTTTAAAAAATTATTGTTAAGTTCTTTGACTTTTATTTCGAGTGCATGGTTTATACTTAATTTCAAATACTTTCTTTATGCATTGAGTGATGTTCATGATTATTCAACAAAATAATTTTTTCAGTTGCGAACTCCGTCAGAAATCAAAGCTCTGTTATTTTAAAAACTTTGAGCTTTGTTCTGTTTTGTATACATATGAACATTCTTAATGGAGTCGAGTCCCATGACATCATTTTGGGCCTGGGTGGCCTGGAGGTAAGGTCTCGGCTTCGGAACCGGAGAGTTTCAGGTTCGAAACTCGATTTCACCGAAGAACCGTCGTGTGAGGGGGTCTCTTGCACGTTAAATCTGTCAGGCCAAACGTCCTCCCGCTGGTGTGGTGTGGTGTGGAGAGGGGGGTGCCGGCTCAGGTGTCGTCCTCGTCATCTGACCATGGTTCAAAATGTCGAGGTTCGTCCCAAAATAGCCTTCGTGTTGCTTTAAAAAACGGGACGTTAATATAATTAAACTAAATTAAACCGTCAGAAATCAAAGCTCTGTTATTTTAAAAACTTTGAGCTTGTGTTGTTTTGTATACATATGAACATTCTTAATGGACTCGAGTCCCATGACGTCATGGTCTCATTACAAACTATTGTTTGGATAATTTATTCGGTACTGTATGCGTCTTCTACGGCAATGTGATATTACCGACTCCTAATGCAATCGATGCTCATAATTTGGAAAGGCTTTTTTTTTTTTTACCATTTAGTGTTCAGGGAGAGAAAAAAATGTCACGTGATGAAATATTTGAGAAACCATGAAAACAGTTTGAAAGTCATTGCAACAATGAAAAGTTTTGTCGAAAAATGTATGTGAAAAATAAAAACATAAAGAAAAATTATGAAAATACTGGAACTAATCAATTTCAAATCGTGTCATTGAAAGAATATTTTTTAATTTTCGATTTAGGAATAATATTTTTGGTAGTTTCCTCTTAAAAAACAGTAAAAATCTCTTAATTTTTGATTAATGAAAATTTTAACTGCCATTTAAAAAAATAATTTGTTTTGATGTGTACATTCCCATCTTTCAAAACATATTTCTACTAAATTTGGTATCTCCGATCGTCTTTACAGAAAATCAACGTGCACACACACAGGCACACATTTCTATTCTTTATTATTAGTTGAGAGTAATTCATGTCAGAAAGAGATACAAGTAACTTGTAGAAAAAGTATTTGCTGACTAAGATAAAAATTTGCGATTTTATTTTTAAGCCAAATTATGTTGTACAGTAAAAGCTCCTTATTCGCGCTTCCTTTATTCGCGTTTTCACTATTCGCGGATTAAAAAAATACGACCCAATTTCTATATTCGCGGATTAAGTACATACATAGTAATAAAAAGATTCCAATAGGTATCCAGCCCAATATCCTTGTAAATGCCGTCAAATTGACTAATAAAAAAAATAAAATAGATCTTATTACAACTTTGTCTAAAGTATGTTGCTAAATGCAAACTGCAAACATAACCGAAATCGCGTATGGAATAGGAGGAGATGGCTTCCAACAGATAGAATCAAGTGACATTCAGGAATGGCTTGAATCGCAAGATGAAGATCTGACTAAACCGACTTGGTGGAAATGTTAAATTCACAGCCCATTGAAGAAGAGGCTTCAACAAGCACTGGAAACGTGACATTTCATTTGAAAAATCTTAGTGAAGGTTTAAGAATGACAAACGAGCTTTGCGATTTCTCTATGAACATTGATCCGTATGTGGAACGAAGTCTTATTTTTAAGAGGCAAATTGCTAATACGACTGCTGCGTATCAGTCTGAATGGAAGGAGCTTTTAAAAACTGCCAAGCAAGAGAAAATGACAAAATTCTTCAAACCATTGCATGAGCCTTAAGGTAATTAATCAAAATGTTGAAACACTTCAATTAAATTGATTTTTTTATATATGTTTTTATTTTGTCACCTATAATATATTTTATTGTATCCCCTATAATACCATATAAATGACCATTCCGTCTTCACGCTTTCTGTATTCGCGGCATATTTATGGAACATATACCGCGCGAATAATGAGCTTTTACTATCTGCAGAGCGCCAACAGGTAGACAGACAGGCACATGTTCTGATAACACGTGTTTTCAGAATGTTTTTGGGTCGAGAAAACAATACACTTTGCTGTTCACTTTCATCTTTTCCAGGCTTGAAATTGTTGGAAGGAAACCAAAAGAGCTAACATACCAATTGTGTCACAGCAACCTATTGAACTTGCCTTACTGTCTACCAGAAGTCGTGTAAAATGGCTGTCTCATTCGAAGAACTAGGTTACTGTGCGACGTTTTACTTTTGTTACACGTTTCCGGTTGAAAGAGTTCCTCTTTTTATGCCCACTAAACCTAATCGCTTATAATTCGAATCCTTTCATCCTGAAAAAATGCCTGCTAGAATCTTGAGCTGCTAGCAACAACAATAAGAAAATTCGTTTCTATCTATGTAAAGTAACTGATGGTTTAGTGCCAAAAAAATCTTTTTTAAAAAAGCGCTGTTATCTTATTTAGATTGAGTCCAAATATTATTTGACTTGGTGAAGATGTTAAAAGTTTGGCATTTGTGGAACGTAGACTTGTTCTCACTCTGTGGTAAAGAATAAGTTTAAATCAAAAAATCTTGTTTCCGTTTGGCCTGATTATATTGCAAGATGGGCGTAATGAAATTTTATTTCGCACTGTTAACTGAAAAAATACCAGGTTAAAGGTGAATGAAAATTAAAGATAAGAGGTTAATG
Source organism: Argiope trifasciata (assembly GCA_026543055.1). Taxonomy (NCBI): domain Eukaryota; kingdom Metazoa; phylum Arthropoda; class Arachnida; order Araneae; family Araneidae; genus Argiope; species Argiope trifasciata. Next base: position 1,944,618 of record JAPMOQ010051213.1, read on the forward strand.
TTATTTTGAAGGTAATATCTCAATAAAGCAATTTTTTAAAATATAAATTCTGTACTACTTTTCATTAAAGTGTTAATATTGTAAAAAATATAATGAATTGAGTTAAAAAATTATAACATTAATTTATAAATAATTATAATTAATAATTAAAATGTTATAATTATTTAATAATTTTAATACCAAATAAGGTTTTAAAACGAAATCTACGATCGCAAATTTCAAGTTATCATGTGAGACCTTTATTCTTTTTAAGTCATTATTTGTCTTAATTAAGTGAGGTCATGAACCAATTTAAACCGGTTTGAAACAATCAAAACTTTCGTTTTCAATTTTTCTAGCTGGCAAACAAAGTTCTGGATTTCGGCCGATTTTGAGATTAAACAAAGCCATTCCTATTTTCCTAAATATCGGTGCATACGTAATTTGATAGTCTCGTGATTGTTTCAAACCAGTTCAAATTGTTAAACGACAAATTAATTAAGACAATTCGTAAGAATTGTCTTCAGGGAATGAATAACATGGAAATCAAATTGTAACTTTAGCTATCAATAATTTGCCAAATGTGGCAACCTTCTACATTATTTTCTAATAACCCTAAAACCGAAAACTGGAGGCCTCAAAAGCGATAAATCGCTAATTTGCTGCCTACGCAGTTGGAGGCTTCAACAATTTGTTGCCTACGCATTTTTAGGCTTCAAAAATAACCCAAATAGCATAATGCTTTTACATTATAAAAAATTTTAAAATTTTCAGAAATTGTGTTTAAAATTAATTTTGCAAAATTTATTGGATCAGCAGAAAAAAATTAACCAGGAGGAAAATTGATAGCACTAAAATAATCGCTAATTTTTAATATGTGAAAGTGAGATAAAAATGTTTTTCGAGCGATAATATACTTCGTAATTATTGAGAGAAGACTGCTATTTAAGAGAAATTATATTCCAAATTTGGTAACTCTAGATTGAAAGATCTGATGCTTAAAGCATTCTGAGCTATTTTTAATGCAATTTGCAGACAGTATATATCAACCTATAAACACTATCACGTTAAAATATTAAGCTTCATTTTTCCCTTCTCATGATTCCTGGATTAGATCAGTAATCAATATTGTGCAAAGTGCTTTTCAGTATCTGCAGTATCTACATCGATATCAGATATTTTTTAAAGATTTAGGTTAACAAGTTGTAAGGGATTTAAAAGTTAGATTATCCTGAAACACTGATCTGCAAACAAAAGATAACACTAAAAGACTAGGATTATGGACAATTTGTCTGACTTTTCGTTTCTGATGGCATGCTTACCAGAATGCCTGTTGAGACCTTTCGCTCATCCTCTTGTTTCGTGGGAAATTGCCATTCCCATGTTATGAGCGAGAGAAACTCATCAGAAAAGTATTAACTGCTGGCTGATTCTCTAAGGATTAACGACGATTTTTTTGTCTGATGAGATCGTGGTGCACAAAAGGTGTGTTATTCACCATGATTGTTTGACCCTCCTCTTAAGGAATGGTCTATTTCAATGGTGACACTTTGCTCTCTGTCTTCAGCCTTCTGGGAATATTTTGATCGAAGGCTCTGCTTTGAATTTATTTTATTAAACTTATCATCCTTATTGTACGAGTTGGACGTCGAATTGACTCGACTTCGTATTGGCCATACTCGTCTCTCACAAAAATATCTGCTGTTTGGAGAGCGAAACCCAGTCTGCATTGCATCTTAATTTGACTGTCATTCATGTTTTATCTGATTGTCCAATTTTTAATCCCCATCGCTTACGTTTATTTGGAACGTCATATTCAAACATTCGTGACTTGGTGAGTGAACATCCCCATCCAAATATTTTTACCTTCTTGAAAGAAATGGGTCTTTTTCATCTTATTTAACTAGAAAAACTTTTTTATCCCCACATATATAAATTTTTACAAATTTTACCTTTTTTTAAAATCTCCAGAATTTAACTGTATCTCTCCAACTATGTGTTTGGCGCAGCATGGCCAGACATGGCTCTTGCGTCACAAAACCCTAACTAACTAACTGTACTTCATACTGATTTATAAGAACATGGTTCATTATGTCTTTACCAAATATGAAGATGAATGTTTTTGTGTGCACGCACGCTCTTTTAACTACAAAATTGACCGATTTAAGTTAAAAAAATTCGTTCTTATGTACTTTTGAAGTTAAAAATGTGCACCTCGAATTAATTTTTAAAAAACTAAACTTGTAGTTAGTTAATTAATAATTTTTTTAAATAAATATTTTTTTGCTAGAAGTTTTGAAAGTATTATTGCTCAAAATTTTTTATACCGTTTCAAATTTCTTAAAAAAATATATCTTTTCAATGATACTAATTAAATACTGTACAATTTTTTTTTCTGTATTTTGACTATATATATACACTGAAGTGACAAAAGTCATGGGATGACTGTTAATATCGTGTCGGTCCTCCTTTTGCCCGGCGAAGTGCAACAACTCAACGTGTCATGGAGTCCACAAGTCGTTGGAAGTCCTCTGCAGGAATATTGAGCCATGCTGTCTGTATAGACGTCCATAATTGTGAAAGTGTGGATGGTGCAGGAGTTTGGGCACGAACGGACCTTTCGATGATGTCCCATAAATGCTCGATGGGATTCATATCGGGCGTTCTAGGTGGCCAGATCATGCGCTGGAATAGTCCGGAATGTTCGTTAAACCAATCGCGAACAGTTCTGGCCCGGTGACATGGCGCATTGTCATCCATAAAAATCCCATCGTTGTGTGGGTACGTGAAGTCCATGAATGGTTACAAGTGATCTGCAAGCAGCTGAACATAACCATTTCCAATCAATGATCGGTTCAGTTGCACCAGAGGACCGAGTCCATGCCATGTAAAAACAGCCCACACCATTATGCAGCCACCACCAGCTTTAACAGTGCCTTGCTGACAGTTTGGGTCCATGGCTTCATGGGGTCTGCGCCACACTCGAAATCTACCATCAGCTCGTAACAACTGAAATCGTGACTCATCTGACCACGCAACGGTTTTCCACTGGTCTAGGGACCAGTCGATATGCTCACGAGCCCAGGAGAGTCGCTGCAGGCGATGTCGTGCTGTCAGTAAAGACACTAGAGTCGGTCTTCTGCTGTCATAGCCCAAGGAAGACAAATTTCGCCGCACAGTCCTATCGGACACGTCCCTCGTACGTCCCACATTGATTCCTGCAGTTATTTGACGAAGTGTTGCGTGTCTATTAACATTGACCATTCTACACAGACGTCGGCGGTCTCGGTCGTTAAGTGCAGGTAGTCGCCCACTGCGCTGTCCATGATGGGATGTGATGTCTGAAATTTCATACTCTCGGCACACTCTTGATACTGTGGATCTCGGAATGTTGAATTCACTAACGATATCCGCAATGGAATGACCCATGCGTCTAGCTCCAACTAACATTCCACGTTCGAAGTCTGTTAATTCTCGTCGTGCCGCCATAAATCACGAAAAACCTGTTCACATGAATCACTTGAACACAAATGAAAGTTCTGGAAAACGAACTGCGCATTTATACTTTTTCGCTGCGATACTACTGCCATCTGTATATTTGCATATTGCTATCCCATGACTTATGTCACTTCAGTATATATATATATATAATATAATATAATATAATATAATATAATATAAGCTTCATTCTAAAATTGTCTCTTTATTTTCTGATCCCATTTCAACCTTTTATTTAATTCATTCTTCATGCGCTCTTTAAAACTGCTCACTTCAGCATTTTCTCACGTTCCGATTGAAAGGATATAAATCTCTAAAGCTTGCAATATTCTTTTAAGGGAACCTTAATTTCCCTTTTCTACGGTTAGTCATGTCAAAGAAATCCCTATCAAAATCTCTTTTCAAAATCAATTTGTTTCTCATGGTGAAATAAATCGAAACTTTAAAATTTTCTTAGGTTTCTTCTATTTAGCCATGCAACTACTGCACGCACGCACACACACACATACACACACGCGCGTGCACCCTGTTCAAACTGTTTTCATTGCTTTCAAAACTGTTCATAATTTTCGCTCATTGTTGAAAACCAAAAAAAATAAATAAATAAAAATGATACTGCTTAATGCTTCTGTAATTTACAAGCCGGACAAAGAAATGAAGTTCAGCGAAATTTAGAAGATAGATGAACGGGATATTTTTTTTAGAAAAATAGTTCTATGATGTTATGGGATTGATCAAGATTCGAAAAATTCGTGTATATGTTACCGTCAAAGTGGGAAATCTGTTATTTCATAGAATACCTAGTTATTCCATGAAATAACTGATCGTGTCCGTTAAAGTGTGTAACATGTTATTCATTTGTACACTTTAACTAGTTATTTCATAGAATAACGATCAGCAGCCCGTTAAAGTGTAAAATAATCTATATCATGTATCTCGCTTTTTAGCATAAGGTACATTTACGTTCCGTTTAACAATATGGAGAGTAGCGGGGAAAAAAACGTTAATTTCGAATTCAAATAAAAATAATTTTTGAAGGACGGCAAAAATACCAAAGCATAAAACAACGGGAATACTTTTTCGCCATACTCTCAAAATGTCAAGATTTTATGGTACGTATCCATAAATACCATTTATACTCTGCATACATTAGATAAATTGCTTCTTTTTTATTTTAATTGTCTATCTTTAGTTTATTTACATAATACCTCGTTATTTCATTTTTAGATAAATTGTTTATTTTACACTTTAACTGTCTCTCATTAGTGAATTTATAGAATACCTAGCTATTCTATGAAATAATTAGTTAAAGTGTCATATTAATAACATATTACATACTTTAACGGACATGGTCAGTTATTTCATGGAATAACTAGGTATTCTATGAAATAACTGCATTATATACTTTAACGGTAACATATACATAAAATAGAACTTAAATAAGACAATGAAAATAACAAGAGTTAATCTCTGCCAATTTGGCAGAATCATGATTATGTAGACATATTGAAACGATTTATTTTGAATGAAATATAACTATTACCCCCTTGGCATACCAGATGTCGCTATTTAAGCCTAGTTAAAAATGAAGCTAGTTTTTGTAGTGTGCGTGTTCTGTTTCAAAAATAAGCCCTGATTGGAATCATCAGCTTTGTGTTACATAGATTTTTTTATGTTCAATTTAAGTGCAGTTAGAATAAATTTGATTAATTTCATACATGGTTCTCGTAATATTGCTTGTAGTAAAGAAAAAACATAACACGACTTCGTTATTAGATTTCTTTACTTTTTCATGTATGATATGTAGAAAAATTACCGTAATCATGAATGAAAAAAAAAATCCTAACTCGATACTTGCATTCTCCGAGTCTTAACACATTGATAGCCGGCCACCTAAGAGACATTTAAAGCCTGAGCGCCGGCAACGTATCGGCCACTTAAATCACAAACGCCGGCCTTATTTGCTTGTTTCTGATCACTGAATCGCAAAATAATAATAATAATAATAATAATTAAATAAATAAAATAAAACATTATATACTTTCGTGACATAGAACATTTTATTTATATATTCATCATATTCATTTTAACGGTAATTAAAAATAGAAACAAAATCGAAAGTTTTTAATTTATAATTATAGAAAAAAAATACAGTTTCTACAACAGCAGGCTCAGAAATCCGCGTTTTCGCGGAGCCAGCTGTCAGTGTGTTAAAAACACATTTTGGCATTACAAGCTGCCTTTCTGTTCGTGAATACGATAAAAAGATAAAGCTTAGAGTTATACGGATAAAATTTGGCATGTGATCTGTACTCCAAATTGTAGATTTCTATTAAGGATTCTTATATCTTCTCTTCAGAGGAAATCTGTCTCTAGCGTTTGAACTCAATAATTACAAAATATAAAGATTTAGATTGATAAAAATTGGCACACAGTATTGAAAATAGATTTTTTTTTTTTTAAATCAGGTTTTGAGCAAAATCTATCTAAGATTCAACCGTCTGTCGAGTATACTTTCGCACTCAGGTAAGTTCGATAATTCATGAATCAATGATTTTAGATGATCTTGTGATTTACAAGATCATATACAGTCTGATTGAGATTCCTTGTCTTATTTTGATTTCAATTTGTCGGGAAAAAGTTGTCCAAAATGCGTATTTGTAAATGCCTTATCACACGGCAAAATATCGTCGGCTTTTTCCATCAGCAAACGACAACGAAAGTGATGTTACTTGTGTGATATCACTTCAAAGTTTCACATGATTGGTTGAATTTCGTTTGCGAACAATATTTCCGACGGCATTTTCTAGCTAGTTAGAAAAAGTTGTCGATTATGAAACTTGTTTGACCGGTTTTTGAGGGTAGAAACGGAAAAGTGCTGGCGAAATTTCACCGTGTGATGAGGCCTGAAGAGAGATTTTTTAAAATCGTGTTTTGTAATTATTCGCCAATGTCATGTAAGGATATTCGTGGTTTTATCGAGAGTCCAAAATTTTATATAGAAAAAAAATGAATAAAATCTTTATTGGAGAGTATGTGAGAAAGTTTCGAAGATATATCTCCTATTTGTTTATCAGATTTAATATTTCAAATAAACTAAGCGAAAAGATAGATTTCTGTCTGCGTAGTTATTGAATTACGCTCTTATCACGGCAACAATATTTTGATGACTTTTCAGAAATTCAGGTTAATCACTGATGAAGGAAGACCTCAACAGCCGTCATCCAGTTTGCGAACTAAGGATTTATTTAATAAATCAAATCGATATTCTTTGAAACATTCAACTAAATTCTTATTCAGAGTTTATGAAAGAAATCAGTCGGAATATTTTCCCCAAAACTTTCTTGCGTGCTTTCTATTTGACTACGTTCGAAGAAAACTTTTTGAAAAATTGGATTTTTAAATTTTTTTTAAAACTATGGCTTAGATGTTTTGTCAATTTTATTACAAAATACTGCAAATGCAACAAAATTATTTGAAAATATCATACATTTTGAGAAATAGGAACATTGGTAGAAAATTTTAATGAAGTTGAACCAAAACGGTTACCACTCTACCCAAAATGGTAATGCAGAAATCCTATTTTTCTTTCTGCACAAGTTATAGAATATAATGATGAATGAAATGAACCAAAATCGAAGAAAAATCTTGAGATGGAAAGAAGTTATGGGTAAAAACATCCGTATATATACATTTTTTCCCATAAATCACAACTTAATTTTTCTAAAAACACCTGTAAATGGAAAAGCATTTCACGAGCAGTAAAATTTTTGGTTCATTTCGTTGTCCATATTCTTTAAAACACACGCTGAGATTTTATGTGAATACCTCTATTGGTTTTTGAGCTATCATGTGAACGGAGGAGAATTTTTACGAAAATTAATGTTCTGAGAAAATTGAAGTGAAAGGTAAATTTTAGCTGCAAAAAAGGATTTGCTTAAATTTCCCCTGGATGATGGCTCATGCCTTGCTTTTTCGAGAAAATCTGAACTGTTTTGGAAAGAGGAAAGTCTGAACTACAAGGAATAACAATGATAAAAAAATCATCAATATGGTCGACAATCAGTGTTTTTAATGTAGTCAGATACCTTAAATGAGTCATAACAGAGAATACCTTACATGCTACTGGTGTACAACACTGCGAAATATTTTTTGGCGAGAATTTGGTAGTTTTATTGAATTGATCGCTTGATCCTTGGTGAGTTCTTTAGCGATTAATTCCTTGCATGTGGTCAAAAGCATCCAAAGAACGAATTTTTGTTTTACACGCATTTTTATCAACCTATTTAAATAAAAATATGAAATAAAACTGCACTTGTAGTCGCAAAATCTTATATCAAATTTGATATATTTAAGTCATTGCGTTTTTGAATTATATTGTTTATATGTTTCTGAAAGTACAGACTGACAGACAATCGACTTATAGTTGTATTTGACTCAAATTAACGGGTATTTACACTATAGACATTAAATATGTGTACCGAATAGTATTTATCTTGCCCTTTACATTTTGTGGTTATCGTGCTAACTTATATTCGGACTTTATAAATATTGAAAACATTTTTTATATCAGTCTTATGTAATTTGTCTCTGCACATTTGAGCTATATTTTAACAGATGAGTTTTTAAAAATCTCTTTACTTTATCTTACTTACCTTTAATTTTATACTTTACCTTATGATTGGCGCTGTATGTCCAAACATGGTTCTTGGTCCAATAAACTACACAAACCAAACCAACCAACTTATATTCAAACAGTCGGGCAACAGTCTGCATAAATTTTGCTCAAAATTTGATAGAAATCTGCAAATTTGGTCATGTAATTTCGATTTGAATCTATAAAATATTTCAGCAATTCAACTCAAAGCATTTATGAGTTACTTTTGCCACGGGGCCGCGGTGGCCTGGTGGTAAGGTCTCGGCTTCGGATTCGGTGGACATCAGGTTCGAGACGCGATTCTACCGAAGAACCGTCGTGTGAAGGGGGTCTCTTGCCCGTTAAATCTGTCAGGCCGAACGTCCTCCCGCTAGTGTGGCGTGGAGAGGGGGATGCCAGTTCAGATGACGAGGTCGACACCTGACCGTGGTTCAAAATGACGAGGTCCGTCCCAAAATAGCCCTCGTGTTGCTTTAAACGAGACTTTAATATAACTAAACTAAACTTGCCAAAGACAGATAGACAGTTGTCAAGGATTTGTTTTTTGAACTAAGGAGGTCTGAAACATAGAAATACGTCAAATTCTGGAGTTCGAATTTTTCGACGATTTCTATAATTTCCCTATACTACGTATATGAGAAAGAAAAATTCTCTGTTGTTGACTTTTTTCATATTTATTCAGAATCTATTAGGAGTAACCTTTTTAAATAACATCCACTTTCACAATAACCACGCATCCTTTTCACTATATATTGAACCATCCTTATTATCTCACGTTTGAGCAATTTAGAGATCTTTCAATTCCATTGTAACTATTTCGTCCTGTGAGACTTCACTTTAAATCACAGATTCCCACTATTAACCAATCATCCTTACGCAGGAAAAGTGGACCGTTTTACAAATTCGAGCAAAACAAGCACGTTTAGGGCGTGTATTAGCAGCCGACAAAACTTTCCCAAGCTGTGCCAATCCACTTAAATTCCTCCGAACGAGACGTGATTTAAACCCATTTTCCCTTGAATCAATGAAAGAGTTTATTCACGAAATAGATTTTTTCCCCTGCTAGTTTTTCTGAGCTTTTGCAGCTTTACACAACCGGTTGGCTCTGAAATTCCATGTGTATTCGAAACAAACAAAAAAACTTATGAAATGAGACATGCAGCTAGTCGAAAAATGTCTGAATATAGTTTGGAGCCCATTTTAAAATTTAACGTTGGAAACATTTTAATCCATGTGAATGAATGGCTTTTCATAAGGAATTGTCTATAATATCTTTTAAATTACTGAAAAAATCAGCAAAACGAACTGCCAATTGTCATTTTAAAGAAATTTATTGCGATTTAATTTATTAAATGTATATTTATTAAATTTTAATTACTTAATTTTTTATAATTTATTAATTTTCTGATATAATTTATTAAATTCTGAATTTTTTTAAAAAGAAATCATTATTTCTGAAAAACAGATTTTAAAATTTCTGCATCATGTATAAAAAGTCTTTATTCCCGATTTTTGTAAAAATCTTTTTTATTTGAAACAAAACGGTCAAAATGCCTTTTTCTCGTTAATTTCGAATATTATATTTATTACATTATAGATTATTATTTATCTGTTACATTTTTTTACAATTTACTATATTTTATCTGATATAATTCATTCAATTCTGGCTGTTATTATTTCTTTTGAAAAGCCATTATACTTGAAAAATATTTAAAAAATATTTTTTATTTAAAAAGAATTTTAAAATTTCTACATCATATATAGAAAGTCTTTATACTCTATTTTTAAAAAAAGTATTTTTTTATCTGAAAAAAAAGCAGACGAAATTTTTTTTTCCATTACTTTGTATTTAATTGTTTTCCCTCAACGATTTTCTATTCCGAATTCAAGGAAAAAGTTTTATTTTTTCACTAATTATTAAATTAGAAAATTAAGAATAATGAAAATTATTTTTCCGTAATTTGAATTCTAATTATATCGTTTGCAACAAAATTTCTAATTTTATTCTTTCTCTGTTCCTTTCTCTTGTTCATCATTTTTTTAATTATCTGTTGTTCATTATGCGATGCTCGAAATGAAAAATAAAAAGCGAAATCAATACTTTTTTAAAACTTTTTTTTTTCCAAATTTTGTTTTATTTTAATATTATTTTCTTTCATTGAAATTTATTTTGCATAGCAACAATTCTTATCGAGAATTTTATATATAGACTCATCATTAATTAAAGTCCGTTAATGTCTCACTTTGCTGAATAACATGGTGCCTGCATATTGATTTGTGTACGAAACGGATTTAAATTGAAAGTCATAATGCAATTACGATTTAATTATACTATTGTTTTAATTCATGTGCTCCCCAGACAACTGTACTTTTACCCGTATTATTCGAATATCTTACTTTTTGCTATAATTCATTAAATCTAAATTCGCTTGTATCTGCGTTATATATATACAGGGTGATCTGCGAATGAGCCCTGATTTCAAAATTAAATATCTCTACGAAAAAGATCGATAGAATTCTGCGGTAAACGGTACCTTTATTAGTCGAACTATAAAAAAAAATGGACAAAAGTTAGAAAATTTAGTTACGAAAATCGTTAACAGATGGCGCTCTGCACTGAAACCTCTTTCTCAGAAAGGAGGCTTAAAAAAACAATAAAGTGATTTGATTTTTGCAATCAAAATACAATTTTTTCACTGTTCGAAACAATGACGAATCCGAACAATGAAATTTGACATCACGTCTTGCAATGTCTCAACGGAAATGGAATGACATGCCACTCTAGTCAAGGGTTCAAGCTCAACTAGAGTGGTGCTATAGTTTCTATAGACAGTATCTTTCAATGCTCCCCGCAGAAAGAAGTCGCAAGGAGTCAGATCGGGAGTCATTTTTCATTTGTGACGTCACACTGAAAGTGTCTATGGGCATTGTGATTAGAACGCCATCTGTGAACGATTTTCATAACTAAACGTTCTAAACTTTTGTACAGCATTTTTACAGTTTTACTAATAAACGTACAGTTTACCGCATCATTCTATCAATCTTTGTTGTAGAGATATTTAGTTTTGATATCAGGGCTTATTCGCTGTTCATCCTGTATTATGCAATGGAATGCTAAATATATTCTAGAATACATCTACCAAGTGGCTTAAAAGGTTGAGGTATAGTTTAGAATCATGGATTAAAAGAAGGATACAAGTCCTATATTCTGTATGTGTTTTTAACCAGAATTGTTTGGAAAGTGGTTCACTGATCCCAGCTATAGCTACAAATTGCTGGCTATGGTAAATCGGGTTTTTTGAGCAAAATGTAAATACGAACCATTTCCCTCTTTCAATTCAAATTAAACTTATCCAATTTTCTCGACAAATCTGCAGGTCGTCTAAAGGTCTAGTAAGGGAACTAAATGGAAATTTTTTTAATACCTCTTCCGAACTCACATATGTGATGTAAATTTAATGAACTCTTGTTAAAAGTTATTCTTTTTTTATTTATTTATTTTTTATTTGACCAATATGAAGATTATAGATAAAACCAGTCTTGGATCACTTGGAATTATAGGTGGGGTAAAAAAAACCCGGATTATTTGCCTTTTTATTTGAAAATCACACGCAAAGTCACATTTAACCGCAAAAAAAATATCAAATTTATTTGCATGTTTATTAAAGCAAGAATTTGAAAACTGGTTCTCAAGGTTTTAATAACATTATTAAAGATAATCAAACTTTGAATAATTAAGTATTTATAATTGTCCATACTGAGTCTGAAACCACTTTCATTATACATAATTCATCATCTTGAAAATTTAATAGCTTTATTTTAAAATTATACCAATTGGATATTACTTTTTCTCTACTCATCTTACATAACACTTACATATAGTCCTAATTATACATTACTCCTTTTTATTCAATCGATTATTATTCCTTATATTTATTGCAATAATCCGCTACTAATACGTACCAGGTGGTCTTTAGCAAAGCATGAAAATCAAATCCCCTTCCATCAAGCAATTAAAGTATCCGACTACGTTAAAAACACTGGTATTCGACCACGTTTTTGATTTTTATTGAAAAAGTGTTATTTCTTGCAATTCAGACTTTTCTTTCCAAAACGGTTTGTTTTTTCTTAGAAAAGGAAGGTATAACCTATATCACTAAAATTTACTACAAACTAAAATTCACTAAAATTTACCACAAATTTTCCTATTTCTCAAAATATATAATATTCTCAAATAATGTTTTTGTATTTATAGGGTTTATAACTCACAATACATCTAAAAACCAAAAATAGTTTTTAAAATATCAAATTTTTCAAAATTGTTCTTTCGAACGTGTAGCCGATTACCTTAAATCTATGCTTTTCGTTTTTTAATTCTTTCCTTCCCTTCAATTATCACTGGTGGAACTCGATCCAAGTCACCAATGGTGGCTACACCTTTGTTGGACCCTTAGAGCCCATTAATGCATCTTTTGAAAAGCCTTTCTGACGAAGAAGGGAAATTCTGGACGGTTCGGAGCCGTCTTAATTGAGAGTAAACAATAAAGATTCTACATAATCGAGTAAAAGTTCTTTTTACTTACTCACTGGCTTCGTATTTCCAAGCTTTTAGATAAATATCTTTTTCTTTTTGTTCCCTATCCACTCGCTGTCATTCATAAAGATTAAGTCAGCTTTTTATGGGGAGGGCTTTTTTTTTTTTGAATACAAAGACTTTTATTTTTTGGGTGCAATGACATCCTTATAAATTTTTTAGAAACTTTGAAATGGCTGGAATTTATGGAAACGTGATGGAATTTATAGTACAGTAAAATCTCATTATGCGCGCTTCCTTTAATCGCGTTTTCACTATTCGCGGATTTAAAAAATGCGACCCAATTCTTATATTCTCGGCTAAACATTTCCTTATTCGCGGATCTAATAAGTACATACATCATAATAAAAGGATTCCTACCCAATATATTTCGCAAATGCCCTCAAATGGACTAATGAAAAAAGTAAAATAGATCTTATTACAATTTTGTGTAAAGTATGTTGTTAAATACAAATTGCAAACATAGCCGATATCGCGTATGGAATTGGACGAGATAGGTTCGAACAGATAGAATCAAGGGACATTTAGGAATGGCTTGAATCGCAAGATGAAGATTTGACTGAAACCAACTTGGAAGAAATGTCCAATTCACAGCCCATTGAAGAAGAGGCTTCCACAAGCACTGGAAACATGACCGTCTGTTTGTATATGGCAAAAATAACTTTAAAAAAAAGCTTTGATCTAGACGGTTTTTAAGCAGAAATTTGCAGATTTCTGTCAAGTTTTGGATAAAATCTGTTGATAGGAAGTCCATCTGTCCGACGTTCGAATACAAGTCGGCTATCATTAAAAAACGAAACTTGAAACAATTCAAACATAGGATTCTGACGAATCTCCAAGTTTTAGACCTCCTTGAATTGGAAAAGTACATCTTTAGAAAATGTCCTCTCTTTGACAAAGATAACTGAAAAACGAGTTAGAAGGATGAAATTTGGTATGCAGGCTTAAAATGAAACTTGGAGATTTTTATCAAATTTTGAGTAAATACCGTTTAGAGGAATTCTGTCTGCCAGGTTGTTCGAATATAAATTTGTACGATAACTGCAAAAGGATGAGAGTTAAATAAATAAAACTCACTAAACAGAATTAACACCTGTAGTCTAAACATTTATCATATTTCAAGCTAAATCCAACTGCAGGTTAACTGCCTACCGGTCTGTACTTACAGACACGGGTAAATGCGGTAACTGGAAAACTCTGAGTTAGACGAATGAAATTTGGTATATAGTTCCCTGGAAATGGAGCTAGAAACTTCTGGACCAATCAGGGCGGATATCGACGTATCTCGATTCCTAACTGACAGATCGAGAAAATTCTCGGTGTTTCGGGTATTATCCATTTTTTCGCCAAATTGTCGCTATTTTTTGTCGCATTGGTCAGGGATTATTGATGTGACGTCCGATAGCATCCAATACAGATGACTGCAAATGATTATCTCTTACGCTGACATTGTTTGTTTGGGGAAGCAAAATTACAGGTTCGTAGCTTTTATATCTCTCTCTCTCTCTATATATATATTATAACTTGCAGTAATACATGTGCAGAAAACAAAAATTGCTAGATGAAATTTAGTCGGGCTTCTTTAAGGAGCAGCACGAAGTTTGCATTCTTTTGCAGTCCTGGGAACATGCCTTAATTTTCCTTCATTACATTTGGAATATCTTTTTCCCTCCATTGGTATTAAAAAGTATAAGAGGCTCTCCTATGAGCCCGTGAACTCGAAGTATATGGCCAAATGTTAATAGAGAGAAAACTTTTGACAATGTGCTCTGTGGTTTTCCAAATGGTTTGATTCTCTCTTAAGTTTTTTTATTTATTTGAGGAGTTTCTTCACGAAATGGTGGCAATGTTCAGAAAGGTATTCTAGATTGTAACAAGTTGATAATCCGGCCACCTGTATCGTTTTTGGTTATATATCACGATTGGATGTAGTTACGTAATTGAGAACTTATTCCAACATCATGTGAGTAAAGTTCCTCTCTCTACTCTCCATGTGTATCGTATATTCTTAGCTTTACCTTCAAGATGGCTGGTGTCGTGTTTCATCCATTTATTTTGTTTCAATTTCTAAATCCACTCACTACTCGTTAATCGTTGATTCCCATAGTGTACTTTGTATAGAAATGAGTACACGATCAAATCATATTCATGATTATTGTATTAATTCAATATTTACAGACTATATACATAAAAAAACATTCGGATATATCAAATCCGCCCCTGGCGAACGACACGACTTTCCTCCAGCGTCTGTCGTCCTTATCTCTTCCTTCGTCATTCTCCTTTGGTCCCTTTCAGAAGCATCTCACCCCCTCGGACAGCACGTGACCTTTGTCCTGATCTGCGAGAACCTTCCTAGTGGAGAGTCGAGGCGTGGAAGCCTTGTAATGTGTCTGACAAAACGTAGGTAAATATGGTTATTTCTGCAATACACAAAACTACTCACCAAGACACCTCTATCATTTTCTGGTTTATATATTGTGACGAATTTGATTTATATATGCTATCTGGAACTAATTTCAACATTATGTGTCTGACGTGGCATAGCTAAATATGGCTTTTTCTACAACACACCAAGTCGTCGCTATCATTTATGGTTAGATATTTCGATAAATTGGATTTAGTTATGTAATTCCAGCATCATATGTTTGATGCAATGCAACTAAATATGGTTGTTGCGGTAATGCATAAAATACAAAATGAATATTTTAAATTTTCAACATTCTGGGATTTTTTTTTTCGGAAAAGATTACTGAAAAATTTTAAATACTGCTCACATCCAGATTTAATTATTATTTATAAATTTTCTATTGTTTTACGAAATGATGTTAGTTCTGTTTTGTCCTGAAAACTATACTTACAACTAACGTACTTACAAATTAAAAATATTCTTCTAAACTATTAATACAATTTGTAGCTCTAAAAATGAAATCTATAAAATAGAAGTTGAAGTACCGGGTGATTCATAATGAATGGGCCAAAAAGAAAAGCGCTGTGTGACTGCCGTAATGGATTTATTTAGCCGAAACAAATTTATTCTGCAACTACAATTATACAAGTTTTATTTGGCAACAGGGAAAAATCATCGAATGACGAATTCGCCGCTAGAGGCGCTGTTAAACAAAATGTCGTCCATGCAGGAGAAAGCGTACTGCGTTTTCGAATATGCCAAAACCTCCTCGGTAATTGTTGTGCGAAGACATTTTCGCACGAAGAACCACCGCATCGGCATAACATAAGCAGGTGGGTGAAGCAGTTCTAGGATACCGGCTGCTTATGCAAGAAGCAGTGAATAACTGCAGTGCTGAACTGCATCACAGGAGATAGGCTATTACGAGTGGGACAGGAGCTTGATTACCGTGTGGACATTTGTATTGTCACCGGAGGGGCACATATTGAACACCTGTAGAGACTTGAATAAATGTAGTTTTGAGGCTAATTTGAATTTTCTAAATATTTTAATTGCGACGTTCACAATCATGTTTTCTTTTTCTCCCATTCATTATGAATCACCTTGTACTTCATCATTGATCTTAATAGATTTCTCCCCTCCTGCGCTTCTTGAATTAGTCTGAACTACATTTCCACTGTAATCATCACTGTCATAGCGCGAGCTATGAACGCTTTTGCTACTGACTTCTATCCTAAACTATGAGGAATTTAATGAGCTTGAAAAAGGAAATTGCTGAATAAGCAGAATGAATATAACTATTTCGTAATACATTGCTGGGAAAACGAACGAGGGCATATTTTCAGCTAATAACGTTTTTCAAAGCGTGGAATTAAAACGAGATGCCCTGGCATCATATAAATGTATGCTAATAGACGCTTCAAAACTGTACAAACCAGAAATAAGCGCATCGCAGACGATGTGGGGGGAGAGGGCATTGCGCTTTCTCGTAATAAATGATGTCATGATCCGCTCTTCAGCTGTCATAAAGCTGAATGCTCGTCGTTTTATTGCCATAAAGCCATGGCAAGTTGTTTATTTATTAAGATGGCGTTATTTGGATGACGAGTTATGGTTGCCATAGTTACGCCCTGTCCTCACCCCCTACGTGGGGTCGGGCGTCTGTCCGTATGTCCGTTTGGGGAGCAATATTTCGTCATTAGAAATATGTTTTAGGAACATGGAATAGTTAAAGATTCATGTTCTCTACGCCCGATCGTTTGGTTAATGGTTTCTGTTGAAGTGTGCCGTGTCGTTGATAACGTCTTTTTTGATTTATGGTGCTGACTTGTTTGTCTGTACGGGCATCTTGTTGTGCTTGGGACAGGTGTTTTTGGTGGGAAGAGGATAATGATTATAAATATATTTCCTCAGTTGGGTCTTTTATTTTCGAAAAAAGCATTCTCTTGTTCTTTGTCTTTCCTTCATTAGGTGAGTATTTACCATCAATCATTGGCAATGTAGAAAAAGAATCAATAAAAGATGCTTCCGCTTTATTATTATTTGAGGTGTTGTAATTGTACGAGATTAAGTTTATTCGGAGGTCTGTTATAGATTTCTTTTCCCCCAGATGGCGCTGTTGAGCGTCATCTTATAATTAATGTAAACTGAGCTTACTTGGTTGGCAGGCAGCAGAATGTAGGGTTGGAAAGCGTTGGAGTAGCTTAATAATATATTTCCAAAGCAAATTAACGTCGCAGATTGTCATGCTTAGTAAAGGAAATTTGGTGTCAGATATTGGCTTAACTGATTGCCCAAGGCAATCCAATTCCAAGTGCACGAGGTCAAACATCTTTGATTTCTCTGATCGGATTCAAAATTTGGCATATTTTTACAGTTTTAGCCACAAAAATTACATACTAAATTTTACTTATCTAAATCCTTGTAGTTACTTCTACACGCAGTATAGAGAAAATATCGTAACGTCTAAAAATTCGAACCTGGTATACTGACAAATTTCTAAGTATTAGAAATCCCCGAGTTCGGAAAATGCATGTTTAGAAAATGTCCATCTGTCTGTCTGTGACTAAAATAAACCAAAATGTTTTGACTAGACGATAAAAATTTTATATACGGTCTTTATAACAAACTTGCAGATTTCTATCAAATATAGAGTAAAGGCCTTATCACACGTTGAAATTTCGCCTGCACTTTTCCGTTTCTACCCTCAAAAACCGGTCAAGCAAGTTTCATAATCGCCAACTTTTTCTAACCAGCTAGAAAATGCCGTCAAGAATATTGTCAACAAATGAAATTCAACCAAGCATGTGAAATTTTGAAGTGACGTCACACAAGTGGCGTCATTTTCGCTGTCGTTTGCTGAAGGAAAGTGCCGAAGATATTTTGCTGTGTGATAAATCCTTAAAATTTGTTCAGAGTAAGTCCGTCTGTTCGAATATAAGTTAACACGATAGTTGCAAAATATAAAGTGCTAGATAGATAAGATTCGATCTACTAACTTAATATCTATAGTATAGACACCTGTCAATATTTGAGCCAAAACTATATTTTCAGAAATATGTAAACGCAGTGAAACTTAAATTTGGTGTGGGATTTTGTGTCAAATCTTTATTTCAGTGATTCAAAAAAATTGTCTAAAGCAGAAATTCGATTTTCGGATACTATTAACTACATGCAAGGGATTAATCTCCGAAAATCTTCCCAAGAATGACTCTCACCCAAAGTTAATATTTTGTAACTATTGTACACCAGCTTCCTGCAAGGTACTTTTTTGTATGAAAAAATATTAGAGACTATGCGAGAAAGTTTAAGGGAGATCAGTTCCGCTGGTTATATTATCGTTCTAACATATCCGCGAAATCACGGAACAGCAAATGCGCCTTCTCTTTTAAAAAGTATAACGAAAAATTTAATACGCTTAATTTTCATATCATGCTACATCCATATAATCTGTGATTTCAAATTATCTTTTTCACATGCACGTGAACTGACATGAATGCAGATAAACTTTCCATTCACGGATTTCTTTCAAACAACCTATAAATATACAAATTTAGTATTACAAATATATTTTAATTTTTTCGCTGTAATTTGTGCATTTTTTAGAGTGCTCGTTTTCACACACAAACGTGGATGATTCTTGAAATAAAAGATGGTCTGAAACGCGGTGGTTAGTTATAAAAAAGAAGGCAAAACTTTTTTTTTCTGTTTATTTCGGTACTTTTTCTTTGTATATTTCGTATAAAAAGCACTATTGAAAATGTTAAATACATTAACTTAAGAAATATATTAATTAATACTAAAGAAAACTTATGGTATTATGTATTAATACTTAAAGAAAACTTAATGGGTGAAAGGAAACGCTATTTGTATTGAAATCTCAATAATTGAATTTGAATGAAAAGAAATATTTTTAAATAATTTGAATTTGCAAGGAAAAGTGTTCGTGTAAAATATCGATGTTTTTGATTTTTTTTTTTCTCAAAACAAGGTTCGTGATTTTACTGCATTTTTGTATTTTGAAGTGTCTAGTAAGATTGCCATTCAGATTTTATTCTGCGATTTTATTGGAATTTTATCTTTCAAATATATTTTGTGACTGTCATAAAAAGGTACTTAAATAATATGAGTAAAAAAGTATTAGCTGCACATGTCTGTCAGTAAAAAATAAATAATGCTTAATTTCTTATAATACAAATTTTTGTGTTAATGAATAAAAGATAAACGAATGTGTCCTTTAGAACGAATATAGAATTTTTTTCATCAATCGGTGAAGAATCTTTTTTTTTTTTTAAAGGATTTTGTGCATTAAACTCTTTGTTTGATTTTTATTACAACATATATCGTTATATGCGAAAAGTATATTAAAGAGATACGTGATGTAACCTAAGAGCAGATACTGCCTTTATAACACAACAGATAAACTAATTACAAATGACTGCAACATTTTTTGTAAACAACTGTATGAAAAAAAACTTAAAACACACCATAGAAAAGGAGTTTAAAATTTATGTTCATAATAAGTTATATAGGACAACTACAGACTGATTAGCGAATAAGCCCTGATTTCAAAATTAAATATCTCTTCAAAAAAGATCGATAGAATTATGTGGTAAACTGTACGTTTATTAGCAAAACTCTAAAAATGCCGTACACAAGTTTAGAAAATTGAGTTACGAAAATTGTAAACAGATGGCTCTCTCATCACGATGCCCATAGACGCTTTCAGTGTGATGTCAAAAACGAAAAACGACTCCCGATCTGACTTTTTGTGACTTCTTTCTGTGCGGAGCATTGAAAGACACTGTCTATAGAAACAATCCCGCCACTCTAGCTGAGCTTGAATCGTTGATGGGTGTTGCATGCGATTACATTTCCGTTGAGACATTGCGAGACGTGATGCCAAATTTCATTGTTCGATGACGCCACCTCATTGTTTCGAACGGTGAACATTTTGAAATTTTTTTATCTTGATTGCAAAGACCGCATCACTTAATTTTTTTAAGACTCCTTTCAGAGAAAGAATTTTCAGCGCAGAGCGTCATCTCTTAACGATTTTCGTAACTAGATTTTCTAAACTTTTGTACAGCATTTTTACAGTTTTGCTTATAAACGTACAGTTTACCGCATCATTCTATCGATATTTATTGTAGAGATATTTAATTTTGAAATCAGGGCTTATTTGCTGATTACATCTTATATTATGTACCCAAACTGAACTTAATGCCTGACTGGAGATTATTGACTGAGGTAATGGTGCTTTTTAGACGGTCTGAAACGATGTTAGGAAAGCAATGAAATTCGCTGGGATAGTTACAGTTCATATGTTCAACAATTGAAGAATATGCATGGCTCTTAACATGCATTTGTAATTCATTTTATTCACACATCTATGGAACCTATTGTTACTGCTAATGTCATTGTGGATTAAAAGTTTTGTGAAACTGGGTAATAACTATACGATTGTAAAGTGAAGGTGATAAAAGCGGTTTCCTTTTTAAGAATATGGCAAGGTATTCGATCAGATATTTGTATTTCAGAGATACACAAGACCGTTCATGTAAGTTTTTGTCACTTCTAATTTTGTATGATTTTACAAACAAATCTGCACTGTTTTAGACTGGCGGCAGCTGGCAAATGCACTTACAAAAGATAATGTTGCAAAAAAAAAAAAAAAAAAAAAAAAGCGTATTTTTACAAAGTGAGCTAAAGTTAAAGGTGCTGAAGAGAAAAGCCGAACTAGGTATTGAAGAAGTAGAAGATGCGACGTCAGGGAAAAAAAGATACAAATCCTGCCAAAAAGAAAAGCGATTTAGAATTACGAGGCTCAGTTGTGAGATTTGACAGAAATTTATGTGTTTGGAACACACTAAACACATTTGCTCAAATTGCAAAGCTGCAATTTAAATAGTAATGAGACTATTTCCTTCCTTTTCGTATCTAACTTTCAATTACTTTTTCCTTTTTATACATAAATTCTGTTTTTTTTTTTTCTTTTTTTTTTTTCTGCACTTCTATAGTTTATTTGCAAATTATTTTGCCCAAATACCGGCAATTTCATTTATATTGTTTTTAAATCAATTCAGTTAACCTGTCATTTTATATTGTTATTACAATCTATGTTTATATTTTTTTCTGCTTCTTTTCAAATAAAATTGTTTTAAGTGATTGAAGTTATTAATCCTAAGCTATTTACAATATAATTTTAATAGTTTCGTTTTTGAAAATTGCCATTTTACTACAGCGTATGTGGCAAATACGCGCGACCCTTCATGTTGGTATGACGGTCGCGTCCGCTGGAAGGTTAATATTGCATAATTTTTGTATGCCATTGCCTTACCACACGGTGAAATATCGTCCGCGCTTTTCGGCAGCAGTTTTTCGTTTCTCAAGAGCCGATCAAGGCAGTTTTTAGTCATCGCCAATTTTTTTGAACCAGCTTGAAAATCCCGACGATAGTGACGAAAATATTGTCTACAAACGAAATTCAGCCAATCATGGGAAACTTTGATAGTGGTGTCACTTTCGTTTTCGTTTGCTGACGATATATCGCTGTGTGATAAGGCCAAGCAGTCCTTTGGCACGAAAAGTTTGAGAGTGTGTCCAAGAAAGTTTCAGGAAAACCATTCTCGCTGGGTTTTTTTTAATGCTATTATGAATAAATTTTTATGTATTTCTTCTTAAAAGCTTTATCTGTTCTCACTGAGCAAAAGCTCCTACCAATACACTGCATGTCAAACAGGATTACTGTTTTGAAGGACGAGGTGTTTTTTTTCCCTTTCTTCTTCCCTATTGATTCCCGATCCGTCTTTATCCGGGAAAAATCGGAGAGGCAGGTAAACATTCTCTTCTTTGCTAATGCAATTACTTTTGGCGCAAGAATAAATCGCCAAATGGTGCGCGACAGATGGCAAGGTCGTTGCTCATCAGCACGAAGTTGGGGGGAAAGTATTTCTTTTGCGCTTATGTTGCTATAGAGATGTCAACTTACAAACATTTTTTTATTATTATTTTGGCATATTCATTTGAAATATAGAGGATTCAAGGGACATTTGTAGTTGAGGTGTTAAATTTAGTTTGATGGTTCTTTTTCAAATATGATGTTCTTAATGCTAGAATTTGTTTTACCTTAACGCTAGAATTTATTATACTTGAACGCTAGAATTTATTATGCCTTAATGCTAGAATTTATTATAAAGGCTAGAATTTATTATACCTTAAGGCTAGAATTTATTATATCTTAACGCTAGAATTTACTATTCCTTAAAGCTAGAATTTATTATGCCTTAAGGCTAGAATTTATTATACCTCAACGCCAGAATTTATTATGCCCTTAAGGCTAGAATTTATTATGCCTTAACGGCAGAATTTATTGTGCTTTAACGCTAGAATTTATTATACCTCAACGCTAGAATTTTTTATATCTTAATGCTAGAAATTACTATTTTTTTAGCGCTAGAATTTATTGTACCTTAACGCTAGAATTTATTGTACCTTAACGCTAGAATTTATTATCCCTTAACGCTAGAATTTATTTTCCCTTAACGCTAGAATTTATTATGCCTTAAGGCTAGAATTTATTATATCTTAACGCTAGAATTTACTATTCCTTAAAGCTAAAATTTATTATACCTTAACGTAATCGGATACTTTAATGCTGAAATTTATTATTATTATTTAAAAAATATTTTCAGAGTTAGAAATATAAAATGAAAGTTCAGCATTTTCGATTTTTAAAGCATTATTTTAAACAACAGGTTATGCATTTTATTTATCTGGCATTTCTTTTCTTAGTTTTATTTTAAAAATGTAAAGATCTGTTTAAATTGTGGATAGTTATAATCATAAAAATGATACTCAGTTTGATGTAATATTGTAGTATCTTACATCGCTTACAAGCATATAAAGTCGGGAGTCATGATGAAATAATGATGAAATAATTCATTTCAGATTTGCAGGAGAACATCAATTTAGTGAGAAAGTATCACTAGCGTATAAAAATTGAAAATAGGACTTTGACCTTTATTTTGTCTCTCGTAATTGAGGAAAAGTTTAGTTTAGTTATATTAACGTCCTGTTTAAAGCATCACGAGGGCTATTTCAGGACGGACCTCGTCATTTTGAACCACGGTCAGATGACGAGGATGACACCTGAACTGGCACTCCCCCCTCTCCACACCAAACCAGCGGGAGGACGTTTGCCTGACAGATTTAACATGCAAGAGACCCCCTCACACGATGGTTCTTCGGTGTAATCAAGTCTGGAACCTGAAACCCTCTAGTTCCGAAGCCGAGACCTTACCACCAGGCTACCCCGGCCTCTAATTGAGGATGAGAAGCTTCCGGCATGGTGGTTGGTTCTCGTCACCCTTGTGAGAGTCTGGCTCCTTGACGCATATTCCCATTCCCTACTCTATTTCATGTATGGAGAAAAATCGAGCTACATTTTTGGTTCGCACCTTAGCCCATTCTGTGACGAAAATGTGATGTCATTATAAACGAACTTCGAAGTAGTTTTGGTTCTTATTGCTGGTACTGATTGCAATCGTAATTTTTAATTAAATAATAGTTCTACTTAGAAAGAAAAAGGTGTTTTTTTTCTTATTATAAAGAATCGGTATGTAAAGTTGGTTAAAGCCGACCAAGGCATTTATGAGAAACTAGCCGCCTTTGGCGACCAGCTGGTTCGCCATGAATAATGCGTTCTATACTTTTTAATCAAATCACATATACATTAGCCTTGAAGCAATTTCGGGCATTGATTGGCCTTAAATTAAAAATGTTTTTTCCCGTGATGCTTAAATATTAAATGTGTTTTTTTAAAGAAAGCGAAAAAGGAAAAAAAAAATATTGAATAAATGATGTAGATGTTGCAAAAGATTATAGAAACCTTGGCTTTGCATTTATTTTTTTAGAAACTATCACATTTTATAATGGAAAAAAAATATTGAATTAATCATACAGATATTGCAAACGATTATAGAAATATGCCATTAAGTCGGAATTCCAATGCATATCCTGTCTAAATTCGATCAAGTTTACCATAAATAAAGAAGATTTGTTGAATAAATGATTTAGATATTGCAAACGATTATATAAACCTTTGCTTTGCATTTATTTTTTTAGAAAATATCACATTTTATGTTTCTTTTATTTTATCCAGTCACGTGCTCAATAAAACATGGTTAAAATATTTCTTTAAAAATTCGTTAAAAGTCGAGGCTTAAGTTATACATTAAAACTCTGACACCATCAGAAAGCTAATTTTTTTATCTTTAAATTGATGTTAAAATCATGTTTGTGCGATTATATTTTAGGAAGTTATAGCGGAAAAACGCCAAAATTTCGCTTAAATTTTAATTAATTCAAATTCTAATTAAAAATTCGAAAAAAGGCCTCCGAGGTGCACATTCCGAGCCTCCAAGGTATACATGTACCAAATTTGGTAGCTGTAGGTCCAACCGTCTGACCTGTAGAGCGCCAACACACACACACACACACGCACACACACACACACACACACACACACACACACACACACACACACACATTGAGCTTTATTATAAGTATAGATGGGATAGAGATGCATAGACACGATATATATATATATATATATATAATATAATACAACCATAAAATTAATTATTAAAACAATTAAAACCCATCTCCTGATCAACAAAAATTGAAACTAAACCAACTTGGCCGAAATCGGAATTAAAACTCAATTTGGAATTATACGCTAAAAGTTCACAAAATAAAAGGCAAATGAAATAGGACCAATTAATGAAACAAATCCAAATGAATATAATTAATAAAATTATGTAAACGAAACAAAAACGACACTAATTACGGAAACGAAACTAAAATTGGAATTGAAACTAAAAATTATTTCGAATTCAAACAAGTTTAAGAATTAAAAGTTTTCAATTTTTAAAAAATCAATCATTGTATTTGGTGAGCACAAATGCAGCTACAACTAAAATGCAAATGAATCTAAATTAATTAACAAAATAAGCCGAGCAAAAAGGAACACAATCGAATCAAAACTATAACCATATATATTTCTCAATGCTTAATCAATTTAAAAGAAAATGTTTTAATCACATTTTCTAATATTAAACTTGAGAATTCTGAACGAATATTAAAGGAATCAGAGATACAATAAATAGTCCCTTTCATTACCATTCTGAAAGAATACACAAATCTTATATACGAAAATGAATATTTGTTTTTTCTTAGACTTAGAAAATCCATATTTCTCAAACGGCGAGTAGTATAAATGCATATTCACGAGCTGGAAAACCAAAAAACATATATACTTTTGCTCCAGACAGTGAAACAAAAACAAATATTGTCTGTCCGAAAATACTCGAATAAGGGGAAAAGAATAATAATAATAATAAACATTATTTGCAATTCTTCCTTGTATATTATTCACTTTCAATTAAAGTATTCATTGTCGACAAGAAAATAAATATTACTCTTCCTATCATTCTTAATTAAACAAGAAAGCCCTTTTTAATTTCAAAGAATATTTCCTAAATTATTTGTTCTGCAGCAATAACGCGCCAGATAGCAGCTAGTAATTTCTTATTTATATCAGTGATTAAATTTTTTAGTTCATTTAGCAGAAATTCGAATATACCTTCACTTGTTTATAAATTGGCATCTCGTAGCCCTAAGCCTTCATCTGCTTGTCGAATCGGTCTCAATATTTTATGAAATTCTAATAGTTTATGGTACTCAACATCATTTCACATACTAGAAGATATCATTTAACACTAGATTGCCTAAGGCAGTCATTTTGATTGCTTTACAATTTCAGTTAGAAAAACAATTGTGTCTATAATGACACAGCTTCTTAGAATTCTGTGACTTTTTGTACAACATATAAATGCGTTTATTAATCGTTGTAGTTGCCTCTTTCATTTCCGGTATATATATGTGTTATACCTGTATAGCCTAAACGCAGTCGTTTTAATTACTTGGAAAATTTTAAATAATCAAATGACTATTATTATTGAATTGTGTAAGTTTCTTATATGAAATCGGTGCCAATTTGGCTGCAATAAATGCTTGGATCCTTTACAAAGAGACGACAGGAATACAAATACAACAAAAACAGTTCTTGTTCCAATGAGCAGAACAGCTTTCCACTTATTACAGTGCTACGAGACAGAAAAAGTCATCAGAAAATGAGGACCCACAAACATCAAATGCAACATATTCTAACAAACGAAAATTTTGTCCAGTACTGCTTTGCAACAAAAACAAAACAAATAATATATGTGAAAAATGTCAAGAGTATGTTTGCAGAACATATACTCATAAAAAAGATTTGCTTAAAATGTTCAAAAAATGAATAAATTATTTATTCCAAATGAAGTAAATTTTCTTTATTGTTAATACTTACTGATAACTTGCTATATGACTGTAAACAGTACAACAAATATTAAAAATTAATTTTAAGCAAATTTCTTTGCACATTAGTTATTCTTTCACAATGCAGTCATTTTGACTGTTTTGGGGCAATATAGGTATACACTAAGTCTCCGTCTTTCTAGTGTTATTGCTGAAACAGCACATTATTTTACTGCCAGAAATCTTCCAATCATGTCTTCATACTCTTTCACCTTGTTTTGCATTCAAGAATTAAATTAAATTCTTTTCGGGTTTTTTTAATGATGTAAATTCTTTAAACTGGTTTTCTTAATTTAACAACAGATTATCAAATGTGAAAAAATTACTTGAAAAAACAGGTTTCTTAAAGCCGTCAAACCATAGTTGCAATGAAGAACTTCTGCAGATACCAGTTCTGTTCGATGCCAGCCACAATAAATGTTTTTAGATTGAATTTCAAGTTACAGGCTTTGTAGAATATTTGTGGCCCCATTAGTATCTGTTATTGGATTTTTGCAATGTGTCGGTGTTTCACGCATTTGCGATTGCCTGCGCAAAAAGTGTTGTTGGTGTCTAGTGTTGATGTTTCAGACAAATCTTTGCGTTTGTTGGATGGTGCAAAATTTTTTTTAAAACCCATTTATGCCTTAGGTTAAAAAATTCGAATTTATGCATGAAATTTCTAAAATAATTTCTGGAATGAAATTTCTAAATAACTTTTATGTGAGGGATGTTTCAAAAATGGAACAGTATGCATTAATGGGTTAATATTCGAAAGAAAGATTCTGTGATGGAAGCAATGGCAAGCTGTATGGAAGATCAGATCATCTTCATTTTGACTTCTTTCAAAAGATAAAAAATTGACAATTTCGAGGAATCAATTTAGTGTTGCATGTAGTTTAAGATTTTTTTTTTTTTTAATACCAAGCGTTTTTTTTGCAATAGATCTTTTACGATTAATTTATATCTCGGATTACTTTTTTTAAATCGATTCATCACTCATTCATTTTCTATTAAAAAGAACCGATTGTCGACACATCTAATAAATAATAGTTTTTTTTTATTATTATATTTAGATTTCTTTTTTCAATTCCCACCATTAGCCCAACTTTCCCTATATATTTATATATCACGTTCAAATTTTCAATCATTAATAAAATACTTTTTATTCGTCCACTCAAGTTCTACAAGTTTAATTTTTTAAACTTGTAGTGGATGACAGTTGATGTTAATACAGTTTTTCAAAAATATTTATTCATTAATTAAATTAAATTAATATTTGATACTTTAAATAGACTGTAGAATAGAAATAATTTTACTTTTTACTTCCATGTTGGGTAGCATTCTGACTGCTTTATAAGCGTTACGAAATAGATAAAAGGATTTTTTTTGCATGTGTTTGTTATGAAATTATACATTTCTTCTTTATCATAAAATTTGAAACAAGGCGCGTCATTCGTTACTAAATAGACGAAAGGATTGTTACTAAATATATCAAATAGATTGTTACTAAATTGACAAAATAGATTGTTACTAAATGATTTACAGTTCTAAAATTTATTTTCACTAAGCCGCCTATCCTGTTGTTCAAAACCCAACCCTCTTGACTTTGAAGATTCAGGTCACAGCCATATCTGAATCGATTCACTAAAGTCAATCAAACGGGAGCGTGAATTGAAGTGGGAGTGTTATTTAATGCAATTGCAGAATCTAAAATATTTGATATTCGTTTGACAGTTTGCATCATCTACAATTTGGACAGGGGTCGCAGAATATTGGGCAAGTTTAGGAATAGTTTATTGATTGAATTAAATTTGCTATGGCTTGATTAATTTAGGACTTGTTCTGATGGTATTATTTAATTAATTTTCTTATTTTCTTATCCGTAAATAAAATTCTCTGGAATGCTTTTCCTTATACACAATTTGTTGTTTAAAATTTGTTATTTGTAGTTTTATCTTTCTCTGTTCAATTTTACTTTCTCATATACAAAGTATGTAAAAAAGAAAATATTGTATTCGTTAAAAAATTGAATCCGAGGTTTACTGAATCTCTACTTTTCGGATCTTCCTAGGTTCGAAGAGCAAATATTTACTTCTTGAATGCGAGGTATAGAAGGGAGTATTGTTTGCTAAAGCATTGGAATTCAAAATTCCGACGAATTCCCACGTTTCCGTAATCAGAATTGGAATCGAGGTTCTGAAAGCCTTTTTTGTGTGTTGCAAAACTTTATTTATTACAATTAAATTTTAATACAGTTTGGTTTTAGTTTTTTTTCTTCTTTTATTATGTAAACAATCAATATTTTTTTGTTTAATTTTTCTTAACTTTAAGTTTGATTTTTCATGATAAATATGACATTTCTGACATGTTTTCTAATTTTTTGAAGGATAAGAATGTTTTCTTGGAGACACTGAGAAGATAAACCGATTGAAATCGAAAGGTAAGTTTATATTTGGTCTCATTTTATAACAGTAATGGTACTTGTGAATTAATCGCTCGTGTAATTCATCCTTTACACTCGAATGGTGCCTCTCAGTCACCGTTCAAGACCGTGCATCATTTTGACTTTTTATTTATTTATTTTTAAACTTTAATTGTCAAAAATATCTACGGAAGGCTAAAAAGATGCAGATTCATTTTTCAGGGTAACTCAACTTGAAACGGTTGCATGTATTTATTTTTTGGTGTAATAAACAGGTACATATATTAAGTGACTAATTTTACATCAATTTCGAGTGCAAATGGTTAATATGTAAAAAGATTAGTAAGAAGAATGTGTTTTTTTAAATTGATTACTGGATCACATTATTATGAATCTGTAATTATGTTTTTCTTTATTGTTATTTTCATCGCTAAGATGAAGTTTCTAAGGTTTTCTTAATTTCTGACAAGTCAATAATCCCTATTTTGGCTACCATTTGGTGACAAAAACGGAGATTCAAGAACGAAAATTTCGACCCTGTCGGGAAATCTATGCAAACGTGAGCTAAAGCAAGCTAATTTTTCAATTGTTTTGCGTTGAGAGCTGTAAATGCTATGCTTTATTCAGCAAGCGATTTGTTGTCTGTGCTATATATAGAACCTAAGTAAGAAGGCACACAACATATAGAAAAACTAGAGTAGATTTTTGTGAACTTTTTGTTGTTTGATTACGAATAAAATTTTAATTTCAATGCCGACATAATTTGTTTCGGTTTAATTTTTGATAACTCTGGAAATGGGTTATCGTCCTCCCGCTAGTGTGGTGTGGTATTGAGAGGGGCCTGCCAGTTCAGGTGCCATCCCCGTCATCTGACCGGTTCAAAATGACGAGGTCGTCCCAAAATAACTCTCGTGTTGCTTTAAACGGGGCTTTAATATAACTAAACTAATTTAAACTAAACTGGAAATGGGTTATAATTATTTAATGCTTTTATGGTTGTTTACTATATATATATATATATATATCCGCATTTGACGACCAACTATTCGCTCACTATATTAATAGCATTAATTTTGTCACGTCAACCAATTTTGATGAACTATGCCTTAACAAACTAAATGAAAATATTATGTAAAATAAAATAAAAAAATATATATTATACGTTTATTAGCAAAACTGTAAAAAATGCCGTACAAAAGTTTAGAAAAATTTAGTTACCATAATCATTAATAGATGGCGCTCTCATCACAATGCCCATAGACGCTTTCAGTATGACGTCAAAAATGGAAAATGAATCCCGATCTGACTCTTTGTGACTTCTTTCTGTGGGGGCATTGAAAGACGCTGTCTGTAGAAACAATCCCGCCACTCTAGATGAGCTTGAATCGTTGATTGGTGTTGCATGGGATTCCATTTCCGTTGAGACATTGCGAGACGTGATGCCAAATTTCATTGTTCGATGACGCCACCTCATTGTTTCGAACGGTGAGCATTTTGAAATTTTTTTTATCTTGATTGCCAAGACCGCATCACTTTATTGTTTTTATTTTTTAAGACTTCTTTCAGAGAAAGAGTTTTTAGCGCAGAACACCATCTGTCAACGATTTTTGTAACTAAATTTTGTAACTTTTGTACTTACAGTTTTTTTAATAAACGTACAGTTTACCGCATAATTCTATCGATCCTTTTTGTAGAGGTATTTAATTTTGAAAGCTGGGCTTATTCGCTGATCACCCTTTACATATAATGTAAATGAATTGAAAATTATTCACCATGAATTTGAATTCTGTCTTTGATTCAGACAAATACGCTATATATAGTATAATATATAGCGTAATGATTTCCAGAATTTCCACACTTTAATCAAGAACACGATGTTCTCTCTTTCTCTATTATTTATTCCACTACCCTCTCGGTCTTTTAGTCCGAACACAGAAACTCACGTCTGACAAGAAAGATTTGTAATCCGCTGGCCCCTGCGATTAAGAGGGAGGCGTTCCTTAATGCTCCTCTCATCATGAAAGGCCCAAACCACCGGAGGAATTCTCTCAACTCTAATGAAGTCGACCCTCCTAGGAGGAAACTTATCGTCCACTGATTTCGATGAGATTGCACAGCATTGATCGAATCAAAGAGGCTGTGACAGATTTATGTTCTATTAACAAATGAGCAGTATTTAGTTGTTGTTTTTTGTTCGTCATTATCAGTATTTGAAATATAGTTTTATTATTATTATGTTTGCTCCTTTCCCGCCCAAAATTATAAATTTGATCTATATGTAACATAATGCTGTTTGTGTTTAGAATCTTCAGTCTGTTTTTTTGCCGAAATGTATATAATTATGAGGAATTTCTTTTGAAACTAAATTATTTTTATATAATACCATATGTTGTAGCACCTTGGCTCTGTTAATCTACCATATGTTTGGCGCAGTATGGTCAAGTGTGGCTTTTGCGCCATTAAAACCCACACAACCAACCAACCGACCAACCAACTTTTAGAATTTTGTTGTTTTGGTTTAGGGTTTTTGATGTCTCAAAATGCAAGGGCAGAAAATTGGCGCTTTATCGTTTTTGAGCCATACATTTTTCGCTTTTAGGATTATTAGATAAACAACATTGTTCTCACATTTGGCGACTTATCTCCGTCAAACAATTAGAACTTGGTGTAAGTGTCCACCGTGTATCCGCTTCTTCTGTCTGATCAATGAAGGGCATTATCGTAAGAAGTTCGCGCCCGCAGAAGCACAGCGAAGAAAATCAGAATCAACGCCAAGAGATGAGATATCGAAAGTTATGTATAGAAATTTTCAAATTTTTTTCTTTTTTTTTCTGGTAAAAATTTTGAAACTCGGACGATTTTGAGATGGAATGGGGGGGGGGGACTTTTTCTAAATATCAACACAAATGTAATCGATGTTCACATGATTGTTTTGAATCGGTTATGAAAAAAAAAAAAATTCTTTTTATATCTATCTATATTTAAATTTTCCAACTTATCAAAGCATGTATGCTGTACGTTCATCAAGAATTAGGAGTAGAATAAAACTTCAGAAGGAAGTTCATCAAGAAGTGAGAAAACAAAAGAGATTGTAATTTTTCGTTCATGAGCATAAAAGTATAGATATTTGGAAGAAAGGTTTTTTTTGAGAAATTGAGCTGGCTAGTGCATAGAAACTCTAATATATTGTACCATTCATTCCCCTCTTTTCAAAAAATAAAGAATACGATTTCAATTTAAAAAATATAAATGTAAATAAAAATAACATTTAATTCATTCTTTTGATTCTTGTTTCAGAAATTAAATTTTTATGTTCAAAAAACCGGGTTTCGAATAAAGCAATTTGTTGAAAATAGTTCCTATCCTCATGCTACCCACCTTATCGAATATCCCCTGATCCGGAACGGGATATGATCCCAACAAAGCATTAAAACATGGTGGGAGATATCTTCCCCAATGAATACCTGTCTTCTCCCTTTCTGCCTGCTATCGATCTCTTCGGGAGGGATCCCAACTTCTCCGCGAAAGTTCTGGACAACTCTCTTCTGGAAATGGAGGGTGTTCTGGGGAAAGAACTGCAATAAGGCTCTAGGGAAGCCCACTTCACTTCCTATCTCTTTTTTTTTCTGATGATGTCCTGTGCTTTGATAACTACAATTAAAAGTTCCCCAGATATCGGACGAGAGAGGATTCTTTCTGCCTATCTTTTTTCCGTCTTTTCGAAGGGTGTACTTAACCACTTAAGTAGTTTCGATGCTGAGTCCTTTTGAGGAATATCTATATCTTCCAAGAAATCTAAGTATTGTTTTTTTTAAAAAAAGTTTTACGTTTTGGGGCTGTTTGCGATTTTTTTTAAGATACTAAAATTGTATTCGACAGGTTTTTTCGACATTAATAAAAAATAGGATGTTCCAGAAACCAGCGATATGAAAATTTTATTTTACCCATACTTTTTGATTCATCGTTTTATTTCAACTGATGAGGTAGCCCTTTGAGACGGGGCCGCGGTGGCCTGGTGGTAAGGTCTCTTCTTCGGAACCGGAAGGTTTCATGTTCGAGACTCAATACCGAAGAACCGTCGTTTGAGGGGGTCTCTTGCACGTTTAATCTGTCAGGCCAAACGTACCCCAGCTGGTGTGGAGAGGGGAGTGCCAGTTCAGGTGTCGTCCTCGCCATCTGACCGTGGTTCAAAATGACGAGGTCCGTCCCAAAATAGCCCTAGTGTTGCTTTAAAACAGGACGTTAAAATAACCAAACCAAGCCCTTTGAGACGTATATGTATCCGTGGAATCGAGATATTGTTTTTAAGGGGGAAAAAGTGTTCAAAATCTGTTCGCGATATTTTTTTTTAGGGGAAGGGTTGCCATGAAGGATTCTCTACGATTTTTCGATGTTAATGAAAAAGGGATTGATCTAGACCAGTGGTTTCTAAATTTTATTTCCTCCTGTACCCTTTGATTCATCGGTTTTTTTTTTTTTTTTTTTTTTTTTTTGTAATTCTATTGTTTTATTTCATTTCGCTGTTAAGGTTTTCATGCTAAGATGATTTTATTCATAACTTCGGCTGTGATTTTGTCGGAAATACTGATTACGTTTAATTTCTATGAAATTTCGCATGGTCATAAATGTTTCAAGAAAAAAAAATTGAAATATACTATATTAATTTTTAGATATTAAAAATGTTTTATTATAATAACTTAATTATCATTAAGTTATTATAATTATTAAGTTATTATAATTAATTAAATTCATACGTATCGAAAGAATTGTTATTAATATAGGATTAGTGTAGTCATATTTTGAAGAATCATCGAGGAACATCCCCACCCTCAATTTAGTATTTTCTTTCTTTTTTATTTAATTTTTCGCTTTTTTTTTTGGTCTAAAATAAATATTGTACTCTTAAAAAATATCCTCATTTGATGATGATAATGATGTCGTGTTCGTGTTTCCACGGAAAGCAATACAATAGCTTCTGAGGGCAAAGACCCTTGAGCACCCGAAAGCAGATGTGTAACTTCTAGTTCAAATGAAGACGAAACACACACACACACATTCGCTTGCACAACCCTTTTCTTCAGAGGGATGCATTCATACACCTCACATGGATGAACAACTGCGTCCGAACCAGGAAATGTTTCCGATCTATGAAACACACTTTTGACGTAATGTATGTCTTTATGTCAAACTGTCTGTCTAACTACACAATAATTCAAAAATTCTTTTGGCAGCTGAAATTCGGGATATGGAATTTAAGATAAAATTTGAAGATTTGCATCAAATTTTGAACGAAATCCATTCACAGAAAGTCTGTCTATTTGGCTATTCGAGTAGAAATGAATCCAATGACTACAAAATGCAAAGCCCTACGCTTATTAAATTTGGTACACAAATTTCGCATCTGAATAGAATTTTATACATCAGCATAAATTTTATTATTAATAATCCACCTATGAAATTGTGAAATAAATCAGTCATATTATTAATCACCAATTGAAATGTACTTTTTCATGCATGTAAACGCAATAATTTATAAAGGCATTCATAAATCAATGAAATTTCAGTAAGTTTTATTGTGGTTACTGCTACAATTTTGCGTCAAATTTTTTTGGCCCATCAGCCGACAAATATATATCTCAGAAATACATATTCTCACGATAGATTGGGTGAAAAAGTTAAATTTGCTCCAAAGGTTTATAGTTCGTAATTATTGTTCACCATTGCCACGCAAGATATTCATGACCTTACTGACAGTCCACAAATTCATGCAGAGGAAAGCGAATAAGAACTTTATTGGAGATTATATATAAAAGTTTTGGGAAGATTATTTTTCTTGGTGAATTATTTAAAATTCTAATTAAATTTAACAAAATTACGTCCCAAGTACACATTTCGCTCTCTAAAATATATCAATGTTTGGAAGGCCTTGATCAAATTATCTATTCCATAAAGCAATAACGTACACAGACACATACGCTCTCTAATATAACGTGTGTGTGTGTTTCTCTACAATTTTGTCTGCTCCTATCCGTTTT
>JAPMOQ010051213.1:1979625-1989999 GCA_026543055.1 Argiope trifasciata
TGAAGAGACAATAACCTTTTGTGAAACTTTTCGCAACATCGCTTTTTAAAAATTGTTTCCGATTCGAATTCGTTTTGAAATTTCTTTGTCTCTCAAGTCTCTAGCTATTGATTTAGGTGAAAATCGTGTCTAATAAATTGAGCCAAAATTTCCTTTCTTTTCCTTAGTGTTACGAAAGTGAGAGAGCTTTAAAAGAAAGTGAAAGGTCTTCATTTCCTGTTTTCTGCGTGAGGCTTCGCCTTTTTTTAAAGCACCCGCCTTCGTAATGTAATGAAACCGATTTCGCAACTACCCGGGGGCGTATTTACTTCTTAGAAATAAGTCGTCTGTTCCTACTTTTTGAGCATTGCTGTTTTTTGAACGGTTGTTAGCATCGCTAGGTTTGAAATGGCGATAACAAGGTGCTATGGAATAGTAGGGGAATTTCATAGTACAGTAGAAGTTCCTTATTCGCGCTTCCTTCATTCGCGTTTTCACTATTCGCGGATTAAAAAAATGCCACCCAATTCCTATATTCGCGGCTAAAAATTTCTTTATTCACGGATCTAGTAAGTACATACATAATGTTAAAAGCATTCCAACCCAATATCCTTTGTAAATGCAAATAGACTAATAAAAAAAATTAAAATAGATTTTATGACAACTTTGCCTAAAGTATGTTGTTAAATGCAAAATGCAAACAAAGTGGCCGCGGTGGCCTGGTGGTAAGGTCTCGGCTTCGGAACCGGAGGGTTTCAGGTTCGAGACTCGATTCCACCGAAGAACCGTCGTGTGAGGGGGTCTCTTTCACGTTAAATCTGTCAAGCCAAACGTCTTCCCGCTGGTGTGGAGAGGGGGGTGCCAGTTCAGGTGTCGTCCTCGTCACCTGACCGTGGTTCAAAATGACGAGGTCCATCCCAAATTAGCCCTCGTGTTGCTTTAAAAACGGGACGTTAATGTAATTAAACTAAACTAAAGCAAATATATCTGAAATCGCGAATGGGACAGGACGAGATGGGTTCGGACAGATAGAATCTGGTGACATTCAGGAATGGCTTGAATCGCAAGATGAAGATCTGACTGAAAGGGACTTGGAGGAAATGCTAAATTCACAGCCCGTTTAAGAAAAGGTTTCAACAAGCACTGGAAACGGGACATTTCATTTCAAAAATCTTAGTGAAGGTTTAAGAATGGCAAATGAGCTTTGCGAT
Source organism: Argiope trifasciata (assembly GCA_026543055.1). Classification (NCBI taxonomy): domain Eukaryota; kingdom Metazoa; phylum Arthropoda; class Arachnida; order Araneae; family Araneidae; genus Argiope; species Argiope trifasciata. The sequence goes on from JAPMOQ010051213.1 coordinate 1,980,816, forward strand.
TTCTTTATGAACATTGATCCGTCTATGGAACGAAGTCAAATTTTTGTTGCGACTGCTGCGTATCAGTGTGAATGGAAGGAGCTTTTGAAAACTGCCAAGCAAGAGAAAATGACAAAACTCTTCAAACCAATGCCTAAGCCTTAAGATAATTAATCAAAATGTTCAAAAACTTCAATTAAATTGATTTTTTTATAACCTATTTTTTTATTTTGTCACCCAGGAACATATCCCCTATAATCGCACATAAATTACCATTCCCTACTCACGGTGTCAGTATTCAGTATTCGCGGCACATTTATGGAACATATACCCCGCGAATAAAGAGCTTTTACAGTATTTCAAAATGTTTCTGAATTATTTTTGGTAATGTATTTTGCATTATTCGAGGTGAAAATATTTTCAATTTTTTTTATTTTTATTTTATAGAAAGAAAAATTAAAATATTTATTTTGAAAGATTAATAGTACTAAAGCAAATTTCAAAAGCTATATTACATACTTATATTATATTATTATATACTTCAGTTTTTATGAGGAAAATTTGAAACGAAAAACTTTTAATAAATACTGTTGCTGACATATCAAACTAGTGATAAACAAAATTTGAAGTACATTATTTCTATTAATAATAAAAATTAATGTTTGTGTGTGGGTGCTTGTCAATGTGCATATGTTTTGGCACTCCACAGGTACTCAAACTGATCATGCTTCAATTTTATCATGCTTGATATCATTCCAGGATGGCGATCAATTAAAAACTATTCTGTCTTGATGTTAGTGATACTATCTATTAGTTTAGTAGAACACTGGATTTGCGATTGTAACCAAAACCAGTTGTAACAATATTAAACTGGTTCTGGGAACAATTTACTCAATAATACAAGAACGGTGTGATAAAGACAACTCAGAAACACTTTGAATAACGAGGATGAAATTTGGCTTATGGTCTTTATTCCGAATTTTTAAATATACTTTATTCCTAATCTTTATCATAACTTCTATCAAATTTTAAGGTATCCGACTACGTTCAAAGGAAATTTTTTTTTAAATTGAATTTTTTAAAAACTATTTAAAATTACGGGTTTTAATGTATTGTCAATTATAATACAAAATATTACACATACAATAAAATTATTTGAAAATATAACATATTTTGAGAAATAGGAAAATTTGTTGTAAATTTTCACGAAATTTAAACAAAACGGTTAACTCTCTGCACACAATTGTAATGCAGCAATCCTATTTTTCTTTGTGCACGAGTTGTCGAATATAGTGATAAATAAAATGTACCAATATCTAGAAATAATATTGAGATGCAAAGAAGTTATGGATACAAATATACGTATATGTGCATTTTTTCCATAAATTCACAATTTTTCTAAAAACACCTTTAAATGAAAAAAGTATTTCCACAACAATAACACTTTTGGTTCATTTCAATGCTCATATGATTGAAAACAAACGGGGGACTTTTTATGTAAATACCTCAATTATTTTTTGAGATATCATGTTAACAGTGTAGGATTTTTATGAAAATAAAAGTTTTAAGAAATTTGACGTCAAAGACAACTTTTATTCGGAAAAATATATGATCTTGAATGATAGGTCAGGTCTTCCTTTTCTTAGAAATGATAAAATGTTTTGGAAAGAGGAAAGTCTGATCTACAAGTAATAGCAATTTTAAAAAATTCGGCAATGTGGTCGGTAATCAGTGTTTTCAATCAGTGTTCGTAGTCAGATACCTTAAGCAAAATCCGTTCAGAGAAAGTTTTTTTTTTTGGCAGTTATTCGAATATAAGTTTACAAAATTATTCCAAAACAAAAGACACTGGATAAATAAAATTCGATACAGATTTAATATCTGTAGAGCAAACTTCTATCAAATTTTCACCCAATCCATATTTTTTTGTAAATACGCATGAATAAATGTTCAGTGATATATTAGAAAATTTAATTTTTTTAAAATTCTGAATTCTTGCTTCGAAATTTCAACCAGTTTCTCCAATTTTTTAATGTCAATTAGATGAAAATAGACACGTTGGCGCTGATTTACGTCAGAAATATGAACATTGTCGTCTTTTAATTGTAAATTCCAATGGCCTGAAAAATTGTGTTTTGAAAAAATCCTTCGTTATTCATCTGCAATAAAAGTTTATTGTCCTCTTTAAATGCTTTATTTGAACCATATACCATCAATTAGAAAACGGATAAATAATTTGAAAGAAATTCTTAAATCAGTTAAATCAGATATTTTCATACTGCAACAATAATTCAAACTGTGAACTGAGAACTATCCGTTAAATTAAAGTGTCTTTATGTAAGGAATCCTCTTGAATATTTTCATCTTCGTTGTGAATTAAGACAGCATAGCGCATTTCTCTTTCAGTGATTCCTTTGATGTCTTTGGGCGCCTTCATTAACTCGCATTAAATTTCGAGACTCTCCAGGCTTTTACATTTAAATGCTTCATGGAGAATGGGATTATAATTTGAGTTAACATCAGAGGAAATGTTCGATAATTCCAGAGGAAGACATGTTGAGCTTCTTTGCATTGTCCTTTCTTAAGATCGTTTGTAATGGTGTTAAGAAATTTTTAAATTCATTAAGCCTCAGACCTTTAAATCTTTTTGAAACTGGTGGAACACATGCACCACTCAAGTTAGAGCTCAGATACTAATTAACAGTATGCTGAAATTGCTTCAATGCTGTGAATGGGCCTTTATTAATTTCAAGAACGTAATTTAGTTACGTTCTCATTTTCTTTCCAATGAAAGTGGATGAAGAATTAAATTTTCTGCGTCTGTAAAATGCTTAAGAAGTTATTATCTACATCAAGAGGACTGAATTTAAGCGGACTTCTTGATTAACAAATTAAATTTTGATATTTTTTCTACCAGTGGAAAGTAATCAATCCTCCATGGATTGGGTTTAGACCCAAGTAGCCACCTCATTTAATTTCCGTTGTGATTTAACTTTTTTCTGTTTAAAATCCGAGGAGGAGTTTCTGTTTCCTTGCTGGCAACTTTTCTGTCAGAAACAAACGATTTCAATGGATATATATAAAAAAATCGTTTGAAATTCTGTATTGTTCGTTAAATCTGTGACAATGATATCCGAATATTATTAAGATGGTAACAGTCCTTTCTAGATGACCACTAATCTAATTTATTAATAACCTAATCAATTATGGCAAAGATATTAAAAATATTTGTTTTTAATATCATACTCAGGCCTCTAATTTTTAGTGCTCATAAGTATTTTATAAAATCTAATGAGTATGATTGATGAAAAAGAAAGCCATTATTGGTCTAATGACCTATTGGTCAATTTTCTCTTTTAGCACAAGTCACGAAATATGACGTGCCTTAATTGGTTACTATTTACTTGAGAAGGAATGAGTGGGGCTCTAATTTAGAGCTTAAACATTGTTCAATTTTCTGAGCTTTGTTTTTTTTGCTTAATTGAACGATTGTATTTAGCATATTTGGCTTTCAGATAAAATCTGGTTAGTGAATAATTATGAACATTCTTTCTGTCGAAACTAATTGATCACAAAATATGAAATCAGCATTTAGAAAAATAGCCAGCTATTTGTTTGAATGCTTTAAGAGTATGGAATGCTTTTTAGGCTTGTAGAGTATTTAGCTATAGAAATTTTATTGATTTGTCTATGTATTGCTGTACCCACTTTTCTACTTTCTCGTATACGTAGTATAGAGAACATTTTGACGTTTGAGACCCCCTTAGTATGAAAAACATATTTTTAGAAAATATTCATCCATCTGTCTTGGATAAATAAAAATATTTCGAGCTTGAAATTTGGTGTACAGTCAATCAATATAGTGCATTAAATTTGCAGATATTTCTCAAATTTTGAGTTAAATTTGTTTAGAAAACAAAGAGATTTAATGAGATAAATTACAGTGCATGGATTTAACATCTATAGAGTAGACACTTTTCAAATTTTGAGTCAAATCTAACAAGGATGTACGTTCAGAAATATGCGCGACAGCGAAACATGTCTGAAATGCAATGAGTTACATCTATCCAATATTGTAGCTTAGTGTGTGTATTTAATCCAAAGAAAATTTCTTCTTTAATTTTTTTTGTTTATTTTCACTTGCACATAAATATCGATAAAAACTCATGAACGACGATCACAGATATACAAAGAAGCACATAATATGTATATTGAAATAAAGAAAGTGCCGCTAACAACGAGCGAACAAAGAATACTTTTTGCCGCTAACGGAGTGCGAGCGGGGTGCCTGCCTGCACCAGTTACACATCACATTGTTTACAAAAAAAATTCTTAAGATCGTTCCTTTCAAACTCCAAACATACTTATAACTTTGAGCATATTGCGCTATCTATGCTCAGTATTCATTTATACATACGAATAAGTATATAAAGAATATAAAAGTTACAAATAAAATGATTAATTCACATAAACAAACCTGGTATATGGGATTTTGGGATTGCAAATTTATTTCTGTGTCCAGTTTTTATTTCAATCGCTTCAGAAAAACTTGTCTAAAACACAGTTTGGGTTTTGGATACTATTAACGCCTGCGTGGGATTAATCGACCAATAACTCGTCAAGTATGGGAACGACAGAATCGGTGAAAATTCTAAATTCATGCCGAGGTTTAACATTCATTCATTTTCGTGCTCAGTGGTTCTGATTAGTTTTGTTGTTTAATCTCGTCTTCATATTCAAAATAAGACAAATATGAAGGATACAGTCTTTCATATGGCCACTTTTTCCGAATGATACAATCTGAATTTCTAGCTTGGAGTTTCATCGGTAGTTGGATAACACGATTTCAAATCCTGATCTGAAGGACTTTTGCAACTTACTGACACTTTCTCTTTCTACGAATGTTAGTTTTAAGGCCTTATAACACGGCAAAATATCGTCGGCACTTTCCGTTAGCGAACGACAACGAAAGTGACATCACTTCAAAGTTTCACATGATGGGTTAAATTTCGTTTGCAGACAATATTTCCGACGGCATTTTCGAGCTGGTTAGAAAAAGTTGTCGATTATGAAACTTGCTTGACCGGTTGTTGAGGGTAGAAACGGAAAAGTGCTAACGAAATTTCACCGTGTGATAAGGCCTTTAGTGTATTGTTATATTCATTGTGTATTGTTATAGTTATGTGTATTGTCGTAATCGAGGACTTATGTTTATGGCCAGAAAGTTCCTTAAAATTGGTCCTTAGTCTCATTTTTGGGTTAAAGGATACAAATAGGATGGTGGCTTTGGCAATTTCACAAAATTTGGCTTTTGTAATTTTGGCAAAATCACCGTTCTCTTGTAATTTGTGTATGAAATAACAGGCTGTTTATACCTGAAACAAGATTTAAATATTGCCTAGATAGATTTAATATAGATATTTGGGACTTGTTCATGACACGAGGGAAAACTAAAATAAACGTCATTTATTTAAAACAAAAAACGTGAAGATATTTGAAAAAACTCATTGACTTCGTCAATATTTCTTAAAATTTCTCAAGATTTTTTACTTTTTTGAATTTTTATAACAATGCACCCTAAACATTTTTGAACGCTTTTTAAATTCAATGTATTTCAATACTCAAATGAACGACTGTTAATGTACTATAACAGCGAGAAAACAAGAATTTTATAATTCCTTTTTTAAAAGTTTTATTTAAATAAATATTGATTTTTTTTTACAAATTAAAACTAATTTTAGAGCTTTTTCTGCAATCTTATTTACAATATCCTTCTTATTTTTTGCCCTAGAGGTAATAACAAATAATAAAACTAATATTTGATCTTAACATGAAAGAGTAAATAAATAACTTACTTTTTAGTTTTGTTTTATTTCAAAAATATCTTCTAGATCCGCTATACTCAACCTGCGGCCCGGGGAGGCTTTTTGGTTGGCCCAATTATTAAACTAGGTAGTTACAACTTATTTGTAAACAACTTCAAATTTCGCGCCCTTCAAAGAGTTGGTAATTGAACGGGAAGTATGGGAATGTGAGCGATATCAATAATTTGCTTAAATTGGAAACGCAAACTATCCTAATCTATGGTTGCGCAAACGATACGTAATACGCGGCGCGGGAATCCCCTTAAAGGTCTGTAATCTATGGTTGCGCGAACGATACGAAATACGCGGCGTCGGGAATCCCCTTAAAGGTCTTGTCACGCGCAAACGCGGACGGCGGGGCGACTTGCGAAGCTAAACATTGCTTGTCATGTGTAATGAGACGTGTGTTTTACTAATTGGCAAGTCACCCCGCCACTTGTGTTTGCGCGTGGCCAGACCGTAAGATCCATGGACCTAAGTGCGTGTCGCTTTGATTGTCGATCGAAACTAAATTTGTTATAAATTTAATCTAAATTATTAAACTAAATTTGTGTACGTACCAGTATCCTCTGCCAAATAATAGTTTTGTTTTGTAAATTAAGTATACCTATTATTTTCAAAATAATGTCAGGAGTGTCGTCAAATTATAAAAGAAAAATATCAAGTGAAAATAGATTGTTTCAAGATGAGTGGGAATCTGATTATTTTGTTGTGCAAAATAAAAACAACGCAGCTACTTGTTTGATATGTCGGGAAAGTATCATATTGAAGAAATACAATATTTCTCGTCATTTCACTTCAAAACATAAAGATTTCGACGAAACGTTTCCTCCCGGATCGTCTTTGAGAAATGAGAAATTGAGTTTTTTTAAGAGATCATTGCATGAGCAACAAAATGTTATGTTCGCGGCATTATCACAAGACTCGGCGGTAACAAAAGCATCATATGAAATTTCTTACATTCTTGGTAAGCATATGAAACCATTTACCGATGCGGAAATTGTAAAGGAATGCTTTATTAGTGCTGCTAATATATTTTTTGATAAATACAGTAGCAAAAACCAAATGGTATCTGATATAAAAAAAATGCAGCTTTCGGATTCAACCTGCACCAGGCGTATTGAAGACATTTCTAAATTTATTTCCGATGATATATTAAAAAACCTAAGAAGATGCAAGTTTTTCAGTTTAGCATTTAATGCCAGCACCGATATTTCAGCAATATCGCAGTGCTCGGTGTTTGCTAGATATTGTACAGAAAACAATGAAATTCATGAAAACTTTTTAAAATTACTGCCAATGAAAGGTCAAACCCGGGGCACGGATTACCTTGATACTATTTGTAATTTTTTAGATCATCATGAAATTGATGTGCAAAAAATCGTGTGTTTGTGTACAGATGGTTGTCCTTCAATGACTGGATCCGAAAATGGCTTCATTTCATTATTTAAGAAAAAATATAATTGCAGCAATTTAATAACATTCCATTGTATTATCCATCAAGAAAACTTGGCGGCCCGTGCTGTACAACCAGAAATAGAAGCTGTAATGAAAACAGTTATCAATATTGTCAATTATATACGAGCAAAAGAACTGAACCACAGAAAATTTAAAACTTTTCTTGAAGAACTGGGAAGTGAGCACAGCGACGTTCTTTTGCATACCTTAGTGCGATGGCTTAGTAGAGGAAAGGTTTTGGAAAGGTTTTTTTTTTTCATTACGCCATGAAATAATCCTATTTTTAGAGCAAAATAATAAAGTACCCAGAATTACAAAACGAATAAAGGGTACCCAGAATTACAAAACGATGAATGGTGGTGTCTTTTAGGTTTTCTATGTGATATTACGGAAAAACTAAACAATCTCAATCAGAGTCTACAAGGCGAAAATAACATAGTGTCCAATATGGCAAATAAAGTGTTTGCATTTGAGGAAAAGCTAAGTATTTATTATAATGAAATACAGAACAAACAGCTGCACAATTTTCCAACTATTATAAAAACCAGAGAGGACGGTATTAACATTTCAGAAGAAAACTGCTCCATAATTTCAAATTTTATAACTGCACTATTAAACGAATTTCAAAAAAGGTTTCAAGATCTCAGAAAAATAAAAAATTGTTTGTTACTTGTAGAAAATCCATGGCATTTAAAGACACCAACTATTTCTGAGTTGGCTTCAGTTTTAAATTGTAATTACTCGGAGTTGTTTGATGAATTTATTGATTTTAAAAATGACACCAACCTGGAAGTAATTTTCAAAGAAAAAAGGGAATATGTGGAATTTTGGAGTATTGTTCCCCAAAAATATAAAAGTGTGCAAAGATGTGCCCAAATAATGCTAACATTTTTTGGGTCAACGTATGTGTGCGAATAATCTTTTTCAAAGATGAAATACACAAAGAGTGTATATAGAAATAAACTGACAGATTCCCATTTGGATGATATAATAAGACTAGCATGCAACGACAAGCCAGATATTGATAAAGTTTTAAAAAAATGCTCTCAGTTCCAAAAGTCTCAATAGATATACATATAAGTGAGTAAGCATCTTTGTTAAAAGTTCTTTTTTACATTAAACTAAATAATTCATTAGGTTGATATTACTTTTTCATTTATACACCTATTTATTTTTTACTTGCGGCCCGGGCTACCGTGACTGAAACGTGTTTGTGGCCCCTATAAAAAAAAGGTTGAGTATGGCGGTTCTAGATCATACCCCTCTTGAGAAATATAAATATTTAAAAAAATGTGCTGTCGATTTTCAACTTTTAATCATTATTCGCCTAATATTTTGAAACGTATGGTGAGGAGAACATATATTTGACACTTTTGTGTTTCATTTTCGTCTATATCTTTCCAACTGTAAATGTGATTTATATCTAATTGCAAATGAGTTTAGTTTACTGGACAATACTGTAAGTGTTGAAAATCAGCTTCAAATTTCATTTGACACCTAACTGCACATCAGTTGAGTTATGACATCATATTGTTCTCCAGGAAATTCTACGGTAACAGTTTTTTTTTTAATCGAATGAAATACATAAAATATTCTGAACTTTAATTGGCTAGTTGCTTTTCTGTCTAGTTTCTCAGTTCTAAAATATCGGGTTCATTTAATGAATAATTGAAAAATTCACAGATTTTTTTTTTTTCAAATTTGGCGATAGAAGATAATTTTAATTTTTGGGGTTTTCTTGAACGGTAATGAAATTTCCATTTTTCATGAAAAATTCCCATTAATGATATTGATTTCATCTTAAGCGATACCAGTATGATGAAAAATCTCGGGTTAATTTTAGCTTTGAACTTTTGATAACTGTGCATGGAAAATGTACTTAA
>JAPMOQ010051213.1:1992580-2011142 GCA_026543055.1 Argiope trifasciata
TTCTAGTTCAAAATTATGTGCTATAAGTAGTTCTAGTTCAAAATTATGTGCTATAGGCAGTGCTAGTTCAAAAATATGTGCTGTATGTTGTGCTAGTTCAAAAATATGTGCTATATGTAGTGCAAGTTCAAAAATCTGATATTGATATGCTGTAAAACGGGCACTGTAATATAACGGACCCTTTCGAATAACATATTAAACTAAGATCATTTATTTTTGTTTTGTTTAAATGACCATTGCATATGTAGATAGAAAAAATATTCACTTGTTATCACTATGTGATTAGTATCTTTATATTTACTCTAAAAAAATTACCGGGAACTAGTCGCATTTCTGATAAAAAGATGGAATAATTACTTCGCATTCTTCTTCATCGTCTCTGAAGTTAGCATTGGGTATGCAATTTATGTTTGAACAATTCGTCAGTTGCGAATGATTTCGAATTACAGTTCACATACTCATCAATGTGTTTTCGAAACGAACAGTGTAACAGAAATCAATCATCCGTTGCATCATTTATACGAAATGCTTTAATGTTACAATGGTTATGAGTAAATCGGGGCTCTGATTAAACTGATGGTAAGTGTAAATGGCTTATAAATGAGAAATTTATAAACGATGCTTAACTACATTTTGTACTCGGAATCTTCAGGAAATTTCGCATCTAATTTTTTGATCATAAATGACTGCGAAATAAGAAAATTTAATATTTCTACCATGCGTATTTAAAGACCTTATAATTACACCTATACCACAGAAGAAACTCTGACATTTTCAAGGGACATCATTGCATCATTTATACGAAATGCTGTAATGTTACAATGATTGTGAGTAAATCAGAGCTTTGATAAAACTGATGGTAAGTGTAACTGACTTATAAATGAGAAACTAATAAACGATGCTTTACTATCTTTTGTACTCGGAAACTTCAGAAAATTTTGCATCTAATTTTTTTAAATCATAAATGAATGCGAAATAAGAAAATTTAATTCTTCCACCGTACGTATTTTAAGACCTTTGAATCACACCTGTACCACAGAAGATACTCTGGCTGTTTTACGGGACCGCATTTGGCTGTTTATCGCGGTTGCTTGGTGACCTAATTTTGATGGCCATTAGAATAACCACAAAAGGTCGTTAGGCCACGTCCCATCTGAATGCATACAGTTAACTTCAGAGACCGGAACGTTGTTACAACATAGGCGGGAACAATAGTTGAGACTGAAGTCACTGGCCACGGTTAACTTCTTCGTTGGCGGCTCGTCCTGTTATTAACAGGTGGTATCTCGATCCGGCGCCTTTCTTATAACCACTGGGATGGTGAGAACCAAACACCATACCAGAAGATTCTTATCCCCATTTTTTGAGATTCCTAGTATAGTATGGGGTACCACAATAACCTTAACTGACTATTCTGACCCACCACTAAGGCACAAACGCTTATCTGATTGGTTCTGATATCAAAACTGGCTGGAATTATGATTGAATCCTAAGCTCCATCACCGGTCACGGTACAATCTTTCCCATGGGAACGCGTGTAGGTCATTCATAGGAGGTAGTCAACCCTCACCATTTCCGTTCTCACCCGGGTGCGAGAGCTAATCACCAAACCAGAGACTTCCTATCTTCATTTCTGAGATGCCCCCTTGTGAGTGGGGGGTCGTATAATTAGAAAATATTGGAAGTTTCTTGTTTTTTGATTTTTGCTTATTGACTACAAAACATTTAACGATAACGTTAGCGTTAAATTTGAATTTTAAAACAAGCTTACTCAATATTCAAACTGAAAGTTTATAGTTACACCACTATTGTGTATATGTTTATTATGATTCCTTTTATTATTCCGTTTTGATGGCATTCGCATCGGCCATACCCGTTTTACTCATTCTTCACCTAGAGTAGCTAGATGCCCTTCATGTAATGTTGATTGTACTGTTGCATATATCCTGGCTGAGTGCCCAAACTTTAATTCTCATCGCATGACATATTTTAAATCAACTTCACTTGACTTGTGAGAATGAGTGGGAGAACCTCCCCACCAGTATATTTTTGACTTTTTAAAGGCTATTGGATTTTATGATTTTATATAGCTGTTCTTCAACAATGGACTGGTTTTACCTGACTGATCTCACGTTTTGATTGCTGCTGTTTTACCGACTTGATTTTTTAATACACACTTGATTTTTAATATTTGCTTTTTTAATACATTTTTTAATTCACAGTAAAAGCTCTTTATTCGCTGGGTATACGTTCCATAAATAGGCCGCAAATACAGAAACCGTGAATACGGAATGGTCATTCATAGGGATTATAAGGAATACGTTCCTAGGTGACATATATATATTTATAAAAATCAATTTAATTGAAGTTTTTGAACATTTTGATTCATTATATTAAGGCTTAGGTAATTGGTTGAAGAATTTTGTAATTTTCAAAGCTCCTTCCATTCAGTCTGATACACAGCAGTCGCATTGGCAATTTGCCTCTTAAAAATCAGACTTCGTTCCATAGACGAATCAATGTTCATAAAGAAATCGCAAAGCTCATTTGCCTTTCTTAAACCTTCACTAAGATTCTTCAAATGAAATGTCACTTTCCAGTGCTTGTTGAAGCCTCTTCTTCAATGGGCTGTGAATTGAACACTTCCTCCAAGTCGGTTTCAGTCAGATATTCATCTTGCGATTCAAGCCATTCCTGAATGTCACCATATTCTATCTTTTCGAACCCATCTCGTCCTATTCCATTCGCCATTTCGGTTTTTTTGCAGTTTGCATTTAACAACAGGCTTTAGACAAAGTTGTATTAAGATCTATTTTACTTTTTTTATTCGTCCATTTGACGGCATTTACATAAGATATTGGGTTGGAATCCTTTTATTATGATGTATGTACTTATTAGATCCGCGAATAAAGAAATTTTTGGCCGTGAATATAGGAATTGGGTCGCACTTTTTTAATCCGCTAATAGTGAAAATGCGAATGAAGGAACCGCGAGTAAGGAGCTTTTACTGTACCTTAAATATTTTAACTTCATTATTGGTACCATTTCAAACCATATGATTGGCGCAGTATAGCCTACTTTTGGCTCTTGCGCCATTAGAGTTAAGTTAACCAACCAAGCGTTTTGATGCCTTATTCATGAGTATGATTGTTTTTTTTTTCTTTTTTTCTTTTTCAATATCTGATTTCGCAATATTATCTGAAAAAATATATTTGACATTGAGTAAGGAATTGAATTTCAAACAAAATCATATACATTCATTTTATATTTTTCTTTGATGGTCAGAAGATAATATTCGAAAAAGGGACCAAGAGAGGGTGTAAAAAGAACGAAAACAATCAATGTTTGAATAAAATTTATGACTACTTAATTGCACCAAGAATTCACCCAAAGAAAATCGAATTACTACTTTTGAATAAATTTTACATTTATTCTCATTAAAGATGAGGAAAACATGCCCATTTTCACCTCCCTTTTTCCATTTCTTTTAACCAGATCGTCTGCTTTTCTATCTATCATCCACTCTTCCCCGATTTCCGCTTTTTGCGGCGCACTTTAAAAACCGTGTACTTTTCCGAATAAAGAGAATTCTGAATCGCATTACTTTTTTGTTCCTTCCATTTGCATTGGAGGAGCTCGGAATTGTTGTTGAAGGTTAAGATGAAAGCCGAGTTCTGTAAAGATAACGAGCTTAAACCGGAATGGTGCTTTTGCGCCCGCTTCCTGTATCTCATTGAGAATTCTCCCCCGACTTTTGCTGAGAGCGAAGAACAAAATCCCTTTTCCGATAACTGTAACCGTGATTGCTAACCTGGGAAGTGGGCGTGAAAGGGAATATTGCTTTTGTGTGAATGATTTCGTGGTTAGTATGGGACATTGTTGTTTGTCCCTTTGAGTTCTATTTTATGCCAAGGTTTAAGGTTTGCTAAAAAAGAATGAGGTGACAATTATAATAAATTGAGATCTTAAGATTGAATGCAGTATTCATTGTTTTGGAGCTTGCTTGTTTTGTTTGTTCAATTTCAAGCTTGTGGATTTCTGCGCATATACTACAGAGAACAAGCTGTAATTCTTTTCCTAAATATTTCTAGCATATTCTCTAATAAAGTTTTTACCTCAGTGAACGATTTTCATTGCATTGTCATATAATAGTTCTAATTTTGCTTGTTTTGTTTATACAATTTCAAGCTTGTGCATTTCAACACGTTCTAGACTTATATTAAAAAGAACAAGTGGGAACAAGGCGGATTAATCCTTGCAATGCGGTCAAGTATATCTAAAAATCAAATTTGCATTTTAAACGTGTTCTTTCAAATTGACTGAAATAAAAATTTGACACAGGACTGCACTAATAATTACAAATTGCTTGGCTAAATTTGGTAGATTTAAATCATTTCGTTTTCCAACTATCGTGTTTATTTATTTCAGAAGGTAAAGAAGGGCAGACAGTCAATGACGTGTTGGATTCAACTCAAACTTTGATAGATGTGCACACTATAAATGATAAATCTGTTTACCAAATTAGTTTATCAATCTAGTTCTCTTTGTTTTGTAGTCATCATGTTAACTGATATTATCATGTTGATATTATCTGTAGTCATCATGTTATTCAAATAGCCGATAAGAGGAACGTCCTTTAAATAAATTTTTCTGAAAAGTTAACTGATATCTGCAAATTTGGTGTAAGGACCCTATACTAAATTTTATTCGTGTAGCTCAAAGCGGTTTGGGATTATTTTCATTATAAACAGGCAAACGGCCATTTTTCATAAATTTACTTTTCGAACTCGGAGAAGGCTAAAATGTGGACATTTGCCAAAATCTTTAGGTGAAATTTTTTGATGAGTGCTATACTTTCTTTTTACTTCTTTAACGAGAAAGTTAAAAAAAGCTCAAACTAAATACTAAAATTAACCATTTGGAGTGTTGTTTTTTCTTATTCGTATAGATTTCTTATCTCTCCATATAAGGCCAGGGCCGCTGTGGTCTGGTGGTAGAGTTTCGGCTTCGGAACTGGAGGGTTTCAGGTTCGAGACTCGATTCCACCGAAATACCGTCGTGTGAGGGGTCTCCTGCACGTTAAATCTGTCAGGCCAAACATCCTCCCTCTGGTGTGATGTGGTTTGGAGAGGGGTGTGCCAGTTCAGGTGTCGTCCTCGTCATCTGACCGTGGTTCAAAATGACGAGGTCAAAATAGCCCTCGTGTTGCTTTACAACGGGCGTTAATATAGCTAAACTGAACTCCATATAGGGCCTTATCTCCCCCCAAACCCACCAAACCGCGCATATAATTATGGACTTATGGTAAGATCGAAAATATCTTACATGAAATGTTGATATTTGACTTGAATCTAGTATTTTTGCTTAATCCATCGTGTAAATATTCAGTTTGGATGCTTTTATTTTTCTTTTCCTTAAAATCAAAATTTTACAAAGAACCTCGCTTGTAGTCACAAGATAGCAATTTCAATAATTCAATCACTGTGTTGATTTTTTTCCCGTTTGATGAATCTCTCCATATAAGGCCTTATATAACATAAACTCTTTAATGTCCAACTTAAATGCATAGCAAAAATAAGAACTTAAATACATAGTTTAAAACGTAAACAAAACTTTAATGAAAATCATAGACCTGTTTCTTCAGAAAATTGGTTTAAACTAATTTTATTTTTCACTGATAGAGAATTACAAGGGTATAAAGGAGTAACACTAAAGTAAGAGTCAAAAGTTATAGCTTTTAGATTTTTGAAAAAGTCTTTAATATATGACTTACTAGACGCCTTGCTTTCCTCATTTACTTAAGAAGATAGAAAACTAGGCCGGATAGTCGCGAACCAGAAGCTCAGGTGTGTACTACTGTTTATCGATTGGTAACAGTTAATTTTTTTTATTTAATTTCATTTGTTTGATGTATGTGAAAGTGGAATCGTGGAATCGATTTTTTTTTGTCTTCTTTTGCGTTAGAAGTTAGAAATTTTGTAAATTGTGTGATATCAATATCAAGAATTACTTAAAATTTTTTCAAAATGTAGCTATCACGTTTTCAATAATTAAAACAAATTTTTCTTCTTTTTCCGTGGCGCCATCTAGTAATGAATTTGAAAGGTTATAAAAATTAAGAATTTAAAAAAGCAACTTGAATGGAAAAATTCTGCTTTTTTAAATACTGTTAAATGTAGGCGTGTGTTTCTTTTTTTTAAAAAAAATGTTTTTTTAATTAAATTTATTTATCTTTACAGCTATGTCTTTTTCTTTACAGTTAAGGTAACGAGAAGAAGACTAAATCTATAAAAGTGGTTTTTCAGCAAGGTTTATCCTGTTACCACACAGCAGTTTCTTCACCAAGACATCTTTGCAAGGTAAGGAAAAATATTTTCTGGCTAAGCTAGAAATATCGGCAGACAAAAATTTTATTGCCATTATATGAGAAACAATATTTTTTATCTTTCACTGAGTTACTGGAAACAAAATTTTCCAAATATATTTTGGCTTGGATTTAACTTTTATTTTTTTAATTAAAAAAGTAATAAGAAAATGAGATAATTTGAACCTTCGTAGCACCTAACAACAAACAATCGAATTCGAAACAACCGATAATGCTTCAGGTTTGAAGGTGAAGAAAAAGTTTTTGGGCTTTTCCAGATTTGACACAGAGTCATTACACATATTTTAGAGTTAATTATTCTAAATTTGTTTTTCTTAATAATAGAGTTGATCACAAGAAAGTAATTAATATTTTCTAACGTTTATCTGTATAAGAGCAGTTATAAAAACGTTTAAAAAAGATAATTGTTTAATATTTTAAAATTATGAAAAAGATATATGGAAATGAGATTATCAATGAAAATGTCATTCTGTTTGAATTTTAAAAGCGCTTATAAGGACGATTTTTTGTAAAATGGTATACTCTGATTTCACGAAGGGAAATTATTAAACTTTTGTTTACGTTTCAAATAAGGAATTAAAGTGAAATTTTGAGAAGTCCCTTTTTATAAACACTTAATTTCGAAGAAATGTTTAAAATCTACTTGCTTATCCTGTATAGTATTTTGAGTTACTTTTTTTTAAGCATGTTGTAGGACTCTTAATGTTATCGTGTTAAAATCTTTTTTCTACTCTACAACTTGGAAATACCAAATATTGATTTGCAACACATTTCAAGTATTATTTGTCAAAGAATTAAAAAACGCATGCGCTTTTGCACATGCGTTAGGATGTGAATAGAGGTGATAGAGGTGAGAAGAAAGATGAAAGGGGGGAATATTTACAGTTAACAATAAAGTAAACTTGAATTGCTGAGAGACCGAATTAAAATAATACGTTTAAAAACGATGCTATGCTCACAAACACGAGAAAAAATATTTAATAGAGCGAAAATTAAGGCCAAAATAAAAGACGAAGAATTCCGAAAATGCATTTATTTTTCCGCTACTCTTCATTTAACGAGATAAAATCGTCGAAAAGTGATCGGCCTTATCACACGGTGAAATTTCGCCAGCACTTTTCCGTTTCTACCCTCAAAAACGGGTCAAGCAAGTTTCATAATCGACAACTTTATCGAACCAATTCGAAAATGTTATCGGAAATATTGTCCGCAAACGAAATTCAACCAATCATGTGAAACTTTGAAGTGACGTCACTTCAAAGGCCTTTAAAAGCCTTCTCACATGGTAAAATTTCATCAGCACTTTTCCGTTTCTATCCTCAAGAACCGGTCAAGCAAGTTTCATAATCGACAATTTATTCTAACCAGCTCGAAAATGCCGTCGGAAATATTGACCGCGAACGAAATTCAACCAATCATGTAAAACTTTGAAGTGACGTCACTTTCGTTGTCATTTGCTGATGGAAAGTGCCGACGATATTTTACCGTGTGATAAGACCTTAAGAATACTTAAACGGACAGTAAGTTTGGTTTCTGAAGAAAATTTACTGAACAAATTTTATATTAATTGATAAATATTACAATCTTCTGACTTTATTTCTCTTTTTTTTTTTTACGTTAGTTCTTCTACATTTCTGTGAGTATTTTTTTTCTGGAAACAAATACTTTAAAATTCTTTTAAAGTTCTGTTTCAAAATCTTTTCATTTCAGTATATAATAAAATAGCTATTCTTTAAATTAAATCTCAGGAGCGAATCTGTGACTTTACCTAGAATCTTAGTTGATGTTTTTTAAAAAGCACATTGACTGTTTATTTCTTGATTAATCTTTAGAATCTCGAAATTAAAAAGAAAAAAGTATCATATATATTTTTCTTGAAGTGTCTTTAATTCTTTTCCTTCTCACTATCTTGTGGGTAAAAAAAGAGCACCAGTCTTTTCTCAAGTGTTTTGTGTTCTTTTAAAAAAGATTACATAATTAAAAGAGTCATACCAAGGGATTAAACTTGACATTTGTGTGCACGTTAATTTTTTTAAAGTTTTACAGCCTTTTATGTCGTGGTGACTTGTAATTAATTAGTGTAACATTAGACAAAAAAAAAATTATTTTATATGAAGATCCTTTTATTTTTATGAAAGTAAATATTATAAATTTAACATTCCAGCGGACGCGGCCGTCAAACCAACATGAAAGGTCGTGCGTATTTCCCACATGCGCTATAGTAAAATGTAAATTTTCAAAAGCGTAGCAATTAAAATTATATTGCAAATAGCTTAGGATTAATAACTTCAATCTCTTTAAACATTTTTTCTTAAAAAGAAGCAGAAACAATCTAAAGATAGATTACAATAACAATATAAAATGACTACAGGTTACCTGAATTGATTTAAAAACAATATAAATGAATTTGGCGATATTTTGACAGAACAATTTGCATATAAAATATAGAAGTGCAAATATACAGAATTTATGTATGAAAAGGAAAAAGTAATTGAAAGATAAATATGAAAAGTAAGAAAATAGTTTCATTGTTATTTCATTGAAGTGTTAAAATTTGAGCAAATGTGTTTGGTAAGCTTTAAACATATAAATTTCTGGCAAATCTCATAACTGAGCCTCGTGATTCTAGACCGCTTTTATTTTTGACAGCGTTTGTATCTTTTTTCCGTGACTTCGCATCTTCTACTTCTTCAATAACTAGTTCGGCCTTTCTCTTTAGCACCTTAAATTTTATCACTTTGTAGTGACGTGGGTGCTTTTTTTTTTTTCAACATTTTTCTTCGTAAGTGCATTTGCCAACTGTCGGCAGTCTAAAATAACACAGATTTATTTGTAAAATCATACAAAATCAGATGTGACAAAAACTCACATGAACGGTCGCGCGTATCTCTAAAATACAAATATCTGATCGAAAGAGACCTATTAATGCTACAAACTTACGACGACAACTGAAAGTAGGCCGATTGGAGAGGAAAAATTAGCCAAGGACAGGCGTTAACAGATCCAATAGATCTAAAGATATAAAACGAAATTCATCTTTAGTGTATCTCTCACATACGCGCGCCACTGGAAGGTTAAATTTGGAATACTACTTCCTTACACTTTGTGTATAAAATTAGAAATTATTATAAATCTCTAAAAAATTCAATCTTGTGATCTTAATGAATTTCCGCCTTTCTATGTTGCAAAAACTATCTGTGAGTATTCTATTTCAAATACAGCTATCTGTCAAAGGCTTCAAAAGAAAGCCTTCAGCCAGAAAGAAAGATGTCACTATTACGAAACTACGAATAGTACACACCTATTTAACCCTAAAACATCTATGTAATAAATGCAATTTTGTTTCAACGGATACCTTTAAGGTATCCGACTACGTTAAAAACACTGGTATTCGACCACATTGGCGATTTTTAAAAAAAGTGTTATTTCTTGTCATTCAGACTTTTCTCTTTCCAAAACAGCTTATTTTTTCCTCAGAAAAGGAAGGTCTAACCTATTATCTAGAGAAATTTTAAGCAAAATATATTTTTCAATTAAAATTTGTCTTTCCTTTCATTTTAAATTTTCATAAAAATTATCCACCATTAACATGGTATCCCAAAAACTAATACAGGTACTTACATAAAAATTTCAGCGCGTGTTTTAAATAATATGGACAATGAAATGAACCAAAAGTTTAATAGTTGGCGGAGTACTTTTTCATTTAGAGGTGTTTTTAGGAAAATTAAGTTGCGAATTGATGGAAAAAATGCGTATTTTTTCCATACGTAAACGTATATTTTTACCCGTCACTTCTTTGCATCTCTAAATATTTCTTCGATTTTGGTTCATTTCATTCATCATTATATTCTATAACTTGTGTGCAAAGAAAAATAGGTTTATTGCATTACAATTTTGTATAGAATATTAACCGTTTTAGTTAAATTTCATTAAAATTTACTACAAATTTTCCTATTTCTCAAAATATATTTTAAAATAACGTTTTTGTACTTATAATATTTATAATTGATAATATATTTATAAACCAACAATAGTTTGTAAAAAAATCAAATTTTTCAAATTTTTTCCTTCGAACGTAGTCAGTTACCTTAGCATATTCATAAGATTTTACACAACGACAAGTTCATTTCGGCATTGCTATTTTTTATTTTAAATGACATTTTGGGTGGTAATATTCATCAAATATTTTTGCCTTTTTAAAAGGTATTCAAATATTGCATTAGATTTAATTGCGTATTTTTTTTTATAGTGCTCTACTTTTTTAATACAAAAATCACGTCTAACAAATGTGACCAAATCCTTGTGCCTTAAAATCGAACTAAACCAAATCCACATTTCTGATAGCTTCTAATTCCAGCAAACCCAGTTTGGCAGTCTACCTATATAATGACCTAAAAATTAAATTGAACAAATAAAAGAAATTTGTTTTAAGAGATTTATACAAAATTATGGTTTACTGTCAAATCTTGTAATTTTCTATCCATTTGTTTATGGATTAACGCGAGAACTTTTAAAAGCAACGACCCTAGTAAAAGGAATTTTATTTAGCATGTTTAAACTTGAATTGTTCATTCGCATCAAATTTTGAATCCAATCTATCAAAAGAAACATAATCGAACTGTCACTTAATTCGTTTCCTTATACAAAAACGTGAATTTTTAACGTAACGAATTTTGAAAAAGCATCGTTATTGTTAGATTAAATATCTTGTGCCAAAATTAATATGCAGCGAAATATATTTATAAAATTGTAAATGGAACTTAAACCAACAACATTTTGTTATAGCAACTAGTGCCATGAGTGACATGTAAAATTTTGTTACAATAGATAGCATTTACAAATTATATGCAATAATTTGGCAGAAGAAGTAGCTAGCCTAAAAAAAGAGTGTTTAGCATTAATATAATGGTTGATTTATAGGAAATATCGAATACAATTTATTAACCCATTTGCATCATTAGCGTATATATACGCTCCATTTTCCTGGTTACTATCACTGGAGTGTATATATAGGCTGCATCATTCTATATGCTATGCGCATAATATGATATATACTATTTAGCTATATGCATTCCACATTTCAAATATTACCACACTGAGCAAAATTACAAAAAAATAATGCTCAATAATGATTTTTTTCTACTTTTATACAATTTTACTCCTAAATATGAAATAAAAAACAATCCGTTATATGTGCTTTTTCTTCATGTTTTCATATGATGCAAATGGGTTAAAAATGCTTAGGTTCAAATTCCCACTTGCTTCCCTCTACTAGAATGCAAAACTGAATCGAAAACAATCTGTATTGACGAAATATATCTTATCAGTTAATTCTTATGTAAAAAAATAAAACCACATTTTTGACTGCAAATACAACTTAATCCAGCTGTTAAAACATATCTAGTAAAGGATTATTATTATTTTTTTTAATAATTTGGGCTTTTGACCTTTTTGACCAACCCCGATGTTGCTGATACAGTATACGTTCATCAGTTTCAATTTGCAAGATTTTCAATTTCACTGAGCATATTGGAAGTTTAATATTTTCAAGATAGCAACGCATTTTCCTATCAGCCTACTTCCGATTCAAAACTAAAAGTTTTACCATGAAAACATTTATGTGCTCGTGTCTCCATTATCTAAATATTGATTCAGTTTTTCTCAATTTGCTGCCAACTTTGCAGCTTCGTGTTCGGCTTTTATTTTTAAATTGCCAGATGTTGCTCGATCTTTTTTCACATTCTTTTTTTTATCATTTGATATCTTTATTATTTTTAAAAAACAATGCATGTTTGACACGTGTATTGCTTATACCTTATCACATGGCGAAATATCGTCGGCACTTTCCGTCAGTAAACGACAACGAAATTGACGTCATTGTTTCTCATGATTATTTAAATTTCTTTTGCGGACAATATTTTCATCACTATCGTCGCCATTTCCTAGCTGGTTAGAAAACGTTGCCGATTATGAAAAACTTGCCTGACCGGTTCTGAGGGTAGAAATGGAAAATAGCTGACGGAAAGTGCAGACGATATTTTGCCGTGTGATAAGGCCTTTAGTTAATCAGATGATTGTTCACCGATATGAGAAAAATTTCCGTTATTCGAAGAAGTTAAACAAATCGGAAAGCTATTGATTAATGTTGCCGTAAAAAATGCGGCGAATTAACAAATAATATTTATTTTTAATTTGTTGTTAATTTAATATTAATTGGAGTTTTCCTTTTTTTTGCTCCAGTTCATTATCAAATGTTATATAAATACTTCCTATGATTTAATAATAAGTTTCATCAAATATTCCAAACAATACTGGTAAAACAAACCTCGAAATTCATGGATCAGGTGATTCGTTATTTGCCAATCACAAATAACGCAAATATGAACGCAATGTTTACATAACAAAAGAACTCAAAAATAATGAATAAAACGCAATGTTTGCATAATTTTTTTATATAATGGATAGATATGATAATAATGACTTGAAGAAATCATCTGAATAACTCTCATTCTTAAGATTTTTTTTCAAAATTTAATTGAGGCCATATTTGGGGTTGCATACTATCTCTTATTGTAAGTGATTTTTTATTATGGAAGTAGTTTCGAAAGTAACAGGGGAATATTATTACACTTACTATAACATCAAATTTTGATTTTTTTTTTTATTGTTAAAGGGAAAGAAAGGAATGTTTTATAACTGGTATTGTTTTAGAATTTTCTAATCTTTTATTTAAAAACGTGTTCAAATGAAACAGATTTTTATTATCTGAACTAGTTATAAATTTTTGGAATATTCAAAAATTAAATTTTGTATAATTTATTTATTGCTAATTCATAATTTTTGGATGAAAACCGTAATGTTTCCTGTCAATAAAAATTAAATTTTATTATTGTTTGAGTTTAATTCGTTTGAAACGTAAATCGTCTGATTTAAAAAAAAAAAAAAAACGTCTTTCCTAAATTTTATTTTTAATTAATCGTTTGAAATGTTTGCGACATCTGGTTGAAAAATATTTCATGAAATTTGCGGAAACAAGCCAATAATGCTAAGTTTCCGCATTTAGTTTTCACCAATTTAATTAAATTAACCGTTTTCTTGGTAATGACTGTTTTCGACAAACACTGAAACAAAAATAACATTAATTCGAATTGGAACAAAAGCATTTATTTGAAATAACACATTAACTTTTGAAAGCATTAAAGCATTAAACGTTTTACTGATTAATCGACCTTGTAAATAATTTATGAAGGCGATTATTTTATGTTTCACTGTAGAAGTTAAGCACGCAATGTATCGGAATTTAAATGTTTCCAGCTCGTATCTGTTAGATATTTTGATGGCTTGGATTGGGGCACTTTTTGTTGTTCTTATTTTATTTGTTTATTTTTGCTAAAATAATACATTTATTTCCTTTCTAAAATCATTATTTTAGTGAATTAAGTGAATATTTATCAAATAGAATTATCTTTTCAATATATTTGCTTAAAATGCTACGTTAATCACAGTTCTGTGTTCGTAATTGCATTCTTTGAATATTTAGGTAATGTCTTAATTAAAAATTATTTAAACTTTAAGCTTTCTTCCTCAATAATAGAAACATTCTGTTTCGCAAATCCACATTCTTACATCGCTTTAATTGAACAATAAAGTCTTTCAAGTGACATCGATTTTATGTCTAATTTTTAAAAATTATGTAAAAATATTTTATTGCTATATTTTTAATAATTTGAATTATTTGATTCATGCTTATCCATATTTTTATGATTGTGTTTTTGTTTATTTACTCATTTTGTTTTTGAGTTTACTTTATGAAGTAAATTTAATTTCATCTATTAGTTTAATTTTTTAAATCCTTGTATATATTATGACATGATATGCATCGATTCATCAACTGATTATTTTGAAATTTCTAATTTTGATTGAAATTTAAGTAGCCTAATTTTAGTTGTATTATACCTATTCAACGATTTCTCTGTTTCAATTTTCTAAATAGAATTACTTATCCGAAATGCATGAAACTGTATGATTATATGTATGTATTATCTAGCATATCTCTAATGTACATAAATGGCTAATGCTATTTGTTATCTAATGCTATTTATATGCATTTTCTAACACATAATTTAACTTGGCTTATATGGTGCTGTAATTCTACTATATTCCTCAAGCGTTATTAATTTCAATATTAAACTTAAAACAATGTATTTTGTGCATACGTCTAATACTATGTTAGCTGAATCGAAACATGATGGTAAAAAAATATTATTTAGCATATTAAATATACTTAATATCTTGGTAGGTTATATATATTTTAAAAGAAATGAATAAAATAAAATCAGAGCAATAATTAAAATATTATTGTGCAATGAAATGTTCGAAAATTATCGTTTGCAGGTGGTCCTTTATTTACGAGAATTAAAATTCTGAATCTCATATATTAATAATAAAAAAATCGATCCGTTATACACATTTTTATCTCAAATGTATTTTATTAAATTTGGAGCTCTACGTTAAACGATCTTCCCTATAGAGTACCAAAATATACAAATACACACGCACATAAATTTACCTTTATTTTCCATATTGATATAAATAGAGATGTTATTCAATTAATTAAAATATTCGGGTTTCAATTTTATTTGACGTTCTGATAGTGATATATTAAATTGAATATGAAATTTAATTAAAAGTAAAATATATCCTTGTACTATAAGGCTAAAACAAGGTAATTATCGTATTTTGAAAAGTAATTCATTAATATTTGGGAATCGTCTTCTGAATGTCATTTTATATGGATTTTACTATATATGAAAATGATTCTTGAATGTGTTTGAAATAAATACAACTGGCAATTTTGATCGTTTCATGTCTATTAGTAATAAAGAAGAATGTGTATGTATGCTAAACCTTTAAATGATGTTCATTGACAACTAGAACTACTAAATTTGAAACAAATATACTTTGACGAATTAAAATATGGATCTTCGGGAATTTTTTTGTAATTTCTATTAGAATTGTAATTATTTAAGAGAAGTTTTTATGTTTTAACATTATTATTACAAAACATAGTTCATTAAGGAAACTATAAAAAAGCATAGTGCGAAAATGTCACATTATCACAATCCAGAATATTATTTTTTCACTGATACCACTGAGTTGGTTTATGGTTTATGTTAGTTTATACATTTTTTCATCAATTTTTGATTAATCTTTAGAAATATTATTAAAGTCTTATTTTATAATAAAATATCTGTAGTAAGGAAGAACGGAAGTGTTTTCATTATTGTAAAGATATGTATCATAGTTATTTTTCTGCTATTGTTAAAGGCGAAGGACTAAAAATTCGACTTATTTTGTTCATGATGAGTAGCTTTCTGTTTAAAGTAGGTTTTTAATAATAAATAAAAATTTCTTTCGCATACAGGTGAATCTTAAATTCACAAGCTAGCAGCGATGAAATTTTTTGAAAATAGATCCTTTTATAAATAGTTTCAGCAAATAAGCTTTTGTATTTTTTGATTAATCACTCAAATTAGAATTCAAAATTTTGGTGAAATTAGAGAAAATTAGGGAGATGTTTGGCGCTGTGTAAAGCTTCCAAAATAGCACATGTTACATGTCTATTAAAAGTTGAGGTTTAAAAACACTTTTCTGTGCGAGCCATTAAGAGTGTGGCTGTGTAATATATTTAATTGAAAACTGTGGCAGTCATTAATTCCAGCGAACCAGCTGGTTGCCAGAAGCCGTTAGTTCAAAATAATTGTCCCCTCTTGATTCACTTTAATGGTATGCTGTAAGCATTTTTCAATTTGTTGTCGGAAATAGATAAGAATGTATTTTATATCCAGTTAAACACGTAACAAAATCCCTTTAGGGTCACATATAAAAAATGATAAAGCAATATTTTCAAATGCGAAGGGTGTTTCAAAAAAGTTTACAAGGCAAAAGAAAGGTCGTGCACTTCAATGATTTGTACTGTGAATGTCGAATGTTGAGACATTCTTGGCCAATAGAAATCGTATCACGACTCGCACCTCTGTGACGTCTTGCTGTTACTGCCAGATCTCGGTACTAATACAGCTGTTTCAGATCTCGGTATTGATACAGTTGTTATAAATCTCGGTATTGACGCAGCTGTTATAGATCTCGGTACTAACACTGTTTACGGTACTAACACAGCTGTATCAGATCTCGGTACTAACACTGTTTCCGGTACTAGCACAGCTGTTTCAGATCTCGGTGTTGACACAGCTGTTATAAATCTCGGTACTAACACTGTTTCCGGTACTAACACAACTGTTTCAGATCTCGGTACTAACACTGTTTCCGGTACTAACACAGCTGTTTCAGATCTCGGTACTAACATTCTCTGCTCGAACGATCGGTCTGAAACGATTAGTGCCATTTGTTCCAATTCTGGGTAAACATATTCCCATCCACAATTTCTGCTTTCCAAATTCTTCTGCTTGTACACTTTTTTTAGATGACCCTTCATAGTATCATTAAGTTATTTTTCGGATTAGTAGATATTATTTTACTTTTTTCAATCGCATTCGTGAAGTGTAGTATAAACATTTCATTCCACTTTTATATTTTCAAAAAGAAAAAAAAAAAGACTAAAAAAATCATGGTACCTATTTAGGTTGCGTGATTCAATTTCCATTATAAAAAGAATAAAAAAAGGAAACTTTTCCGGAACTCAGGAATTTTTTTTACCTTTGAAAAAGGTTTTAAAAATTC
Source organism: Argiope trifasciata (assembly GCA_026543055.1). Classification (NCBI taxonomy): domain Eukaryota; kingdom Metazoa; phylum Arthropoda; class Arachnida; order Araneae; family Araneidae; genus Argiope; species Argiope trifasciata. The sequence goes on from JAPMOQ010051213.1 coordinate 2,009,706, forward strand.
ATTCGAAGAATTCCGTCCTTCAATGAAGTACCGTGTCCTTTAGAAACTCCCCGAAGTAAATAAAAGATTCACTTTTTCCCTTCAAGAAATTTTCACCGTATTCATGTAGGTCTGTTGTATGTTTCCTTTCTTTTTAAGTTCCAACTGTACAAATAAAATACCGAAAGAGATTCTTCGGTTTAAAAAAGCATAAAAGTTCTTGCCTGTTGTGTAATTTCTTGACAAAAGAGTAACCAGCAGATACTCAATTCTTGTTTGTATCTAAGTTTAAAATATATGTATTATTTTATGCTGTATTCCATTTTCGGTTCATTATATAATAATCTTGATATCATGAAACTGCCAATAATTCCATTTTTTAAAATCATTTATTTTATTTAGGAATAGAAACAATTTTTAGCATTTTTATTCCAATTAAAACTTCTCTCATAGAAAAAATACATGTAGAACGATAGTGAGAAAGTCAAGTAAAATGCAACTTATATCTGTATATATTAGATTTTTCAAAAGAATAGATTAGATCTAAATTTTTTTAATAGAATACAATAATACCATTGCATAGTTTGAGATCTCCCTACTTTTAAGAGATCTCTTTTTTGAGATCTCCCTACTTTTAAGAGATCTCCTTTTTGAGATCTCCCTTCTTAAGATTACTTGAACAAAAATACTGAATTACATCGAATGCCTTTCTCATAGTAAGATCCATGCTGTAATACACTCTTGTTCATAAATTAAGAATTATGCAAGTCTAGGCAAAGAAAGAAGCAGAAGCAAAAAAAATGGGATTTAAATGATCTAACTTCTGGTATAAATCTGAAACAGATGGACTCTACATCAAAAGCATGTAATTCAAATAGTTTATCAATGTCTTTTTCTCGCCCTGTTGTATCAGTTTCTGAAGACATTTCTGCTTCACCTGATCTAACTGGTTTTAAACTTGTTACGCATAAGAAAAAGTTTAAAAAATTATTTCCTTTTAAAACAAAAAAATGGTGGCAAGGCTGAAAAAATTTCAAAATTTTATTTTGTATCGCCTTGTCAATGCCCTAGCACAAGTACCATACAAAAAGCCCCAAATATTTCTTCTCAAACCAAATTGCTTCCTTCGGCTGACGCTGTTATTCATTCAAAAGAAACAAAAGTGAAAAAATCTCAGGAATCTGGTGCTGATGCTGAGATGAGCTCATCCTGTGTGTCAGATGTTGATGATGACATGTTAGAATACAACATGTCTGAGGTCTTGGAGGACTCCTCAGATGTGATTAGTCCTCCATCTCCTTGCAAGCTCAAAAAGAGAAAAAAGAAAGTATATTATCCCTACAAAATACAAAAATATTTAGTATTTTTACTTAATTTTTCTCTTTAACATTTATATTTATTATTTTTATTTTTATCATGTTACATAATTTCGTACGATTTTTAATTCCATATTGTTTA
>JAPMOQ010051213.1:2011152-2026184 GCA_026543055.1 Argiope trifasciata
TATTTTATCCCTCCAAACTCATATCTAGATGATGATGTCTCAAGTAGAATCATGAAATAATAAAATTAGTAGATTAAATTTTGAACATATAAAATTTTGTATTGTTTTAACTGTAAAATCCCATATTTTCAAAAATGAAGTAAGTAAAATTAAATTAAAAGCGTTTAAAATAAGTTATCCAGAATTCCTACATTTTTTCTTCAAAACATTATTTCTTGCCGACGGTGAAAAGAAATTTCTTTCCAAAGAATATTCCTTTCTAGCCTTAATTCCTTGCCTGCAAAGGAATATTTTCTGGAAATCAAATTTATCCTCCTTTAGTGAAAAAATAAAAAAATGAGTTCGAATTTTTAGTGATGCAGAAAATATTCTTTCAATAATTCCATTTTCTTTTTTAAAAAAAACAGTATCAAATATGCTGAAGGAATAAAAATTTACAGCTTCTTTTTGTTCGTTTTTATTATTATAAGTTTTATGTAAATATTAAGAACAATGAAAATGTGCAAGGTATTTTTTATTTTTTGTCGTCTATGAAATCTCAGTATCATAAATATTTATTTTGATTGTCTATGCATTTAACTGCCGTAAATTAATTTTCATTTCAAGCTTTAATTGGCTGCTGAATTATATTTTATTTGTTTAATGAAATCTTAAATTTTAGAATTCAGATATTGATTTTTATTTATTTGTGGAAGAAGATTTTGATCAGAATATTGCGTTCTTTATAATGACGGGTTGATTTTTTTCTGCATTTAAATTATTTATTTATCGTCTGCATTCGAATGATTTATTTATTATTGGATTTAAGCATGTATTTTTTTTAAAAAGATTTTTTTATTAAAAAATAATAGAAGTGAAGTAATGCACAATATTATTCTACTTGCCAAGTTTTAGATTTTTTTAATGCAATTTTTTTTTTTAATTCAATTTTCCTTTTGACGCATTAGTGCGAATAGAAAATGCATTTTGAGTTTTAACTATTTTTGTATTATTGGAAAAATTCTATTATTGCATTGTAAAGAGAATTTATTTCCTTTTTAAGTAAACTAGTATAGATTAAATATTCTTTTAATTGTAATAGGAATGAAAATTTATGTCGATAATTTATGTAAATTTGAAAAATTAAGAATATGCAGATAAAAATATTGAATTGCATAATCTAATTGAAAGCAGTAATTATATATTTCACGTGGAATACATGTTTGTCAAAATTATAAATGTAACACTGGTTACTAAAATTTAAATATTTTGTGAAAACTAAGCACATTTATGATATATAATTCCTTGCAGTAAAAGATAATAAATTAACATAATATTTTTAAATGCCAGTTTACTAAGCAGTTAGTAAGCAGAAGTATTAGTTATTAATTTAATTCACGTTATGTATTTCAGATACGTATTCAGAATAAAAACGTAGTGCTGTATAATGCTAATAAATTTTTTAAAATTATTATTTAATAAATTATTTATTAATTTTTTATTAATGTTAAGAAATTATTTATTTTGGAACTATCATCATTTTTATGAAGTGTTAGTAATTCCGCGTGGTTTAAATTCTTTCGCCATTTTCATCAATGTTCCTCTATTCTCTTGATAAGTATAAAATCGGGATATTATTATATGTTGTTATGATGAACATAATGGCATTTTAGAACGTTCCATTTAAAACAGCGTTTTCAATCTTTTTGAAAAAAATTAAAATATCTGAAATTTAACTTTAATTCTTGAAATTTCTTTATACACTGTGATTACACATTTGATCTCTCTTAAGGTATCCGACTACATTCAAAAAATTAAAAAAAAAAAATGTAATTTTTAAAAATTTATTTAAAACTAAGATCTTCAGATGTATTGTCAGTTATAATACAAGATACGGTAAATACAGCAAAATTATTAGGAATTATAATATATCTTGAGAAATAGGAAAATGCGTGGTAAATTTTAGTGAATTTGAACCAGAACGGTTAACACTCTACGCAAAATCGTAATGCAGATATACTATTTTTCTCCTTACGCGAGTTATGGAATATAATGCTGAATCAAATGAACCAAACTCCAAGAAAAACCTTGAGATGCAAAGAAGTTGTGGTAAAAATATCCGTGTATATGTAATTTTTCTATAAATTCAAAGCTTAGATTTTCTAAAAACACCTATAAATGAAAAAATATTTCACCCACAATAAAACTTTTGGTTCATTTCATTTCCCATATTAATTAAAACACGCGCTGAAATTTTTATGCAAATAACTCAATTAATTTTTGAGATATCATGTTAACGGTTGAGAATTTTTATGAAAATTAAAGTGTTGAGAAAATTGAAATTAAATATACATTTTAGCTGAAAAAATATGTGTCCCTGGATCAAGCATTCCTTTCCCTAGAAAAAATTAACTTTTTTGGAAATATTAAAGTCTGAACTATAAGAAATAACAGTTTTAAAAACTTCGTCAGTGTTTTAAACATATTCGGATACCTTAAATTTGTTTACTTCAAAATTTAAAGGAATTCGTATAAGTTCTCAGTTTTCAATGTTACTTAACTGACGACACGAGTGTTGAATGTAAACCGACGCGAAAGGAGACACCAGCTGTCATTGTGAAATATACCAAAATTGCTGTTTATATCGTGTGTATCGGAATTCATTTCCCTGAATAGACCAGTTCTGTCTAATTTTCATCACCTGCATTTGTTTCTCTCCATTACACAACGGAACATTTCTATTTGATTGCAAGGCGCGAAAATTTGATCGATTTGGCGACCGCCTTGGCGTTCTCGCTTCACGCCAATTCGCCTCAACCTACCGGCCGACTTCCAACATGTCCTCATTCCAAGTTGTTATGCGTGCGAAGCCGTTTCTGCGGCATACGAAAGTAGAGTGAAAGTTCAAAACAACCTGCTATTTAGTTCCTTTTTTATTTTTATTTTTGTTTGTTGTTTCCTCTTCTACATTTTAGAGAAGCATTGTTGTGAAGTGCCGTTGGTGTTCGCGTGTGCATCAGAGATGAGAATTTTTTTGCTGTAGCAACCAAACGATATTTGTTTTTCTTTGGTGGTGTGCATTTTTTTCTTCAAAGTGTGATTGGATATTTTGTGGATATATATATTTTGACACCCAAATGCTGGGCAGATAAAAAAAAAGTGACATTTGTAAAAGTAAGTTGTGATTTTTTTAAAATGTGTTCTTAAACTTTGCTATTTAATTATTTGTTTCGCTATATTTGTTTTCCGCCGTATTTTTAAAAATTTTTATTATTATAATCACTATTATCCACAAGCAGAACATCATTTTGTTTCAGTAACACATTTGTAAAATTAATTTATATGATATTTTTAAAATGTGTTCTTAAACTTTGCTATTTCATATTTTAATTATTTGTTTTTCGTCGTTTTTTTTAAATTTTTATGATTATAATTACTATTATCCTCAAGCAGAACATTATTTTGTTTAAGAATATTTAATTAAATGATTTTTTTTTCACTTTGCAATGTTTTTTGTTTGTTTGGCATTCGTGCAAGAATGTGCATGTGGTGTTCTGCATGTTTTCTTCAAAGTATGATTGATTATTTTGTGGATATATGTTTTGACACCAGAATGTTGGGAAGATAAAAAAAAGAAAAAAAGTGACATTTGTAAAATTAAGTTATGTGATATTTTTAAAATGTGTTCTTAAATAATTTAATTATTTGTTTTTCGTCGTATTTTTTTTTTTTTTTTTTTTATTTTTTATGATTATAATCACTATTATCCACAAGCAGAATATCATTTTGTTTCAGAATGTTTAACTAAATGATTTTTTTTTTGCACTTTGCAATGTTTTTTTTTGTTTTTTTGGCATTCTTGCAAGAATGTGCATGTGTTAACACTTTTGTTTATAGTAGCAATACCGACATCCTGTAAACAATTTATATTTTTATCATCAAAAGTCGGCAGTTTCTCTATCATTACTGTTTGGACGATTAAGAAAATATATTTATTAATAGCAGTTGCTTTGCCAGGAGCATTGGTTGCGAAAAAATTTCAGTTATTTCTCATACATTTTGTCTACGGCGAAATATTTTAAAATTTTAAATATTATAAATATACATTTAATAATACATTTAATTTGTTCTATTTTTAGAAGACTTATCACGTGGTCTGACATTTGTACTATGTACATTCGTTATATTATCACCTGAATATTTGAACCAAACTTTAGACTTAGTGTTTAGAATTCGAAAATTATTAAGCTTCGATTTACGTATGAAATTGATTATTAAATCGAAACATACTCATAAGAAAAAAATTAAATAATTCAACTTTTAATTTATTATGGCTTACATTAAATATCAAGGAATATTTATTTACCAATTCAATAAAAAAACAAAAACATTCTTGAATTTTTTAAGATGGAAAGCGAAACTTCAAACTAATAGCGACTTTGTATTTTTATGCGTTCAACTATATAATAAGAAAAAATAGTACATTCAAAGATGGGTGATTTTCTTAAAAATTAATATTCATTCAGACATAATATACTTTGCGGATTTCAACTTTTTCGGAATCGAATTTTATCTTGAAAATCGATTATTTTTTCTTTTGTTTAATCATTCTACAATGTCTCTGAAGTATTTTTTGTATAAATTTATTCTTTTTATTGATCAATTAATCATATTTATTTCACATTTCGAAGTTTAGGTTTAGCGCAAATTGTTTTAAGTAGTTCAGTTTTTTTTCTCACCCCATATTTGCGTCATGTGTATTTGGTTCTGAAATTAAATTTTACTGGTTTTACCAAAACAAAACAGAAAAGTTCAGAAATTTCGGTAAAAATTTAAAAAAAAAAAAGAAAGGAAAAAGAAAAAAAAAAAAGGAATAAGAACTATTTACAATGGAAAAAATATGCAGAATCTTGATACCTTAAATAACAATGGCAAAAAAAATGTGATGAAATATATATATAATGGTAATTAATAGAAGTTCAGTCCTATTGTAACAGTGAAATGATTACTGTAAATTATATCGCAAGCATTTAAAAAAAAATACTAAAAATTTCAAAAATACTTTACCGATTAACGCGCTCTTATTTTAATAACAGTAGATAATTTCTTACTAAATAGACCAACTAGTTATTAAATAAAAAACTAGCATTTATTTAGCAAACTTTTTTAAAAAATTGAAATTGATACCAATATAAAAAATGAATTTTTCCTGAATTGTGCCAATTGTTTTAAAGAAATTATTTTTTTAAATAATGTATCTTTTTTGCCTAATTTCTAGCAATTACATTATTTCTCTGATTAATTCATCAAATATTTAACCTTTATTCTTTTGTTAAAATTTGAAGAAGAAGAATTCTATTTAATATCTGTTTCTAGATGAATAAAATATTGAAGTGGCAGCACCGTGAAATTCAGACAATAAAGGAACTGGATTTTTACATTTTTATTTGGATTCTTATCTTTTTTAGAAAGCTTCGTGCATACCATGAAGAGAAACATGTGAGGCATTTAAAATAACATGGCAATAACGTAATGTGATAATTAAGCTGGCAATTAAAATTTAAAATAAATTTATAATAATATATAACTATTAAAATAAATTTAACATCCAACAATTTGAAGAAATCATGGATATGAAGTTATATCTAAACATTTTAACTAAAATTTAATATCAATATCCCCAGCGAATCAATTGGTCACCAAAGGCGACTATGCCAAATATTGGGTTGTTCGGAAAGTCATTTCGTATTTTTTTGTCAAAATGAAAAGAAATTTTCGTTTAATGAATAAATTATTTATTAAATTATAAAATTGCCATTCTGGTCTAATACCTTTTGCCATATTTTTGGTAGTAACATGATAAGTTTTATAGCTCATAAAAGTTTTGGTCTTTGCTGTAAAAAAAAACTGATCGAGGTGGTTTTTGGCCTCCTCATTTGAAGGAAAAATTTTGCAAATCAGTTCTGGTACTGATGTACTGTTAACACATCTTCTCCACACATATTGGCTAATTTATTTCTGGCTTGAACAGCATTTTTACCTTTTATAGCAAAAAAGAAAAAAATGACGAAAATGCTGTTTATTGCTCTCCATATTTAAAAGGGCACCATCCAAAAACTACTGCGAAGAATCAGCTGCACTTTTTCACACTCAAGCCTTGCTATATCAGCTCTTAAAACATAAAATGATTTTGCGGTTTAAGTATGAAATTGGGTGCGAAAAATGCAATTAAATCCTTTGTCAGGAAAAAACGAAATTACTTTCCGAACAACCTAATATAATTGATCGGATTCCTGTGCGCTTCATTGCGCTTATATATTTATAAATATGCCATGCTTCTACTTAATTAATATTGATTATGAGTTCTAATAAATAAATACATTAGTAGTTACTAAACTAAAAAAAAATCATTAATATTTAACAAAGTTCTGTTGATAATCAAGTTAATATGTTGATATGCGAATTGAACAAAATTATGTTTTAGAAAAGTTACATTTTTATTAAAAAGAAATTTCTTAATACACATTCTTTAAAGTCTTAAAATTCTTAAATCCGACATATCTCTAAAATTTTTGCTAGATTAGAAAGTTGTGGGCTTATATTTAGCCGGTTGAACACTAATACATATACACACACACGCAATCGCTTTTATTACTGATTGAAATTATTAATTGTTGTGGATTTTGACATGAGTGTTAATTGTATTGTAACTATTTGATCGTTTGTCTTTACTATTTTAAAATATGTTGGATGCGATAATTTTTTATTTCATCTAGCTCAATAAATATTATTATTATTATTATTTTGATTTGCTCTGACGAACTCTTTATCTATATTTTTGTATGAGGATCACAAGAATGAGAAATAAATACTAAAATTACGCTTTAATTAAAGTTAATTAATTTTTTATTGTTAGTCTGCAAATTTTTATGAAAAAATCTTTGTCAAGTAGACTTTGACTATTATTGATAATGCATATTGAAGAATTTTATGCAAGAAAGTGTTGTGAAATATATTAATGACATTATAATTTTTCTTTGATTCTCTTTGTTGCGCTCATACCAAAAAGATCTGAGTCAATTAATTTCATGACACATCTGTTTAATAATTTCTTATATTATTTACCTCTTTGAAAATTTCACAAATATAGTGAGCGGAAATAGGCGATAAGTTTTATTTCTTGAGAGCAACTAATTTCTCAATTCTTACTTAGATTCACCCGAACTCTGCCGCAAGAATTATATTTTTGGAGCGGTTACAATCATTGTGAAATGAGTCTGACAATTGATTATTTCATAGCGGCATGGTAGACTGATCTTTGAACTTTCATACAGCGCTATCTTAATGTATATTTCACTCCGTGAACTTTTAGGCATATTAGTGCAATTTGCCCTGGAATGTATTATTTGAACGAAACTCAGTATATGCTCATTTGTACTGATTAATCAATTAGCACCGCGTTGAACTTTGGTGGTTGCACATCAGAGTCTGACAATTGATTATTTCATCGCTGCATGCTTAGACTGATCTTTGAACTTTCATACAGCGCTATCTCAGCGTCTATTTCACTTCGTAGTCTTTTTCCATATTGTTGCGATATTGCCTTTAATGTATTATTTGAACAAAACTCAGTATAGGCTCATTTGTAATTCCTAAATTTTGCCATGGATCTTGGTGCACATTAAATCTGATGATTCTGGTATTACTCTCTTCATTTTTATTTATCATGGCTCAAATTACGCTCATCACTTACTCTCTAAGCCCCTCATATTACTTGAAAACAGAATTGTAACCTAAGTAAAAGCTGAAACTAAATGTAAAAAGTGCAATTTATTTTCCCGCGTAAGACATGGTTTTTACATGAGGAAGATCGATAAGACATCGTACCTTGTTACATATGGGCAAAGTGAGTGAAGTTTTTTTCATTGATACTAATATTAAGAGATTCTTTAAGAGGATTTTGACACGTGTCGATTCAGGAAAGAGAATCTTTAGTACGTTAAAAAAAAATGTCTCTGGAGTTGGAAATTGATATCCTTACACTTGCCTCCTAAAACCTTTTATCAATTCTATTAGTTCACTTATTATTCTATATTTATTTATTTCTGTATCTTGTTCAAATTTTCAATCATTAATAAAAAAGAAACAACTAGAAACCGAGTATATAGATATATATATATATATATATATATAAAGAAATGGACTTCATATCTTACTTATTTGCCAGTTCTATAAGATCTGCGCATGGTTGAAAACCAACGAACAAAGTGATTTTTCTGAACGAAGCCAAACTATATTTGCTTTGATATACGAATGAATGAATTTTACTTTAATTAACATACGAATAATGAAGTTTACTTTATTTGAGATGAGATGATGACAAGATGTTTTTTCAAATATTTTTTAATTTCTGTTATTTTCTGACAGATACTGTGTTGCAAAATAGGAATTTTATTTCTTTTTACCGTAATAGAAATATATTTTAAAGTTTTTATTAGATATTTAAGCCGTATAGAAGTTTCCGTAAACCCGGCAGATTTTATTTATTTGATTGCTTGTTGAAGCGGACTTTAAGCCAAATTAAGGGTTAATTTACCTTTTAAAAATAACCAAACATTTGAGTTAGGTAACTGTTAAAAATAAGGTGTAATATGTTTTGAAGTAAATAAAATAACTTGTAAAAAGTGAGGAAAAAAAAGAAACAAAATTAGTTCACAAAAATAAAAATAAAAATGCTTCGTTTTTATTTTATAATGCAAATATATTTTCATACGCAGATGTACTAAGAATCTTTGATTAGTAAAAAAATTGTGATTAACTTTACAGCGTATTATTTCCCTTACATATAAACAATATGCAAGCGGCAGCAAAATCGTCATTCTATCTAGAAATTTATAAGCTATTAATTTACATTCTCTCTATATGCATAAATCTTGTTCAAATTTTCTATCGCTAAGAAAATACTTTATATTCATCCACTCAAGTTCACATACATTTTTTAAAAACTTGTAGTGAATGACACTCGATGTTAATACAGTTTTTTTTTCAGATCTTAATTCATTAATTAAACTTAATTAATTTTTAATACTTTGAATAGAGTGTTAGCAGTTTGTTACAAAAATTGAAATCAACAGGCACTAGCTCAATCGATAAAATGAAAGGCTTCCAGTATTTTTCACGTGGAAGTGAAGAATACGAGTTCAGTTCGTGCAAAAATGAATCATGTTCTGATACTTAATAATTTTTTAATAAAAAGTAACTAAAGTAAAAATTTTCTTTGTTGATCCAAGTAGGAATTGACTTAAAACTTTATTATATATTCTTATTTGTCATCTACTTTTGATGGTGCATGTCGGATATAGTTAACTAGCCAGCGGTAGTGGCCTCTCAAAAACTTTCTTGTATACTCTCTAATAAAGTGGTCAAGCTAGAGATTGACCTATCCAATTGACCACTCGCGTTCAATAGTTACGAAATATAAATTTTTTCTTGAATTTTGCTCTTTTACTGAATCCATCGAGGAATCCTTGTCGAATATTTTAACTATTGATTCCTGCCATGCCGTTAACCAATTCGCATCGTATGAAAATATGAAAAAAAGGCCCATATCACGGAATTTTTTTAAATTTTATCTTTAGGTGTAAAATTGTATAAAAGTTTTAAAAAAATCGTTTTTGAGCATTATTTGTTAGTCATTTTACTCAGTGTGGTATTATCTGCAATGTGGGATGCATATAGTATATAACATGAATATAGTATATATCATATGCATAGCATATAATATGATGCAGTGTATATATACGCTCCAGTGATAGTGACCAGGAAAATTGAGCCTATATATACGCTAATGATGCAAATGAGTTAACAGCATCCAAAAATTGAATTTATGTTTTAGACACATTTTTTCAATCAATTGGAATAAAAAAAGATATGACTCAAACCTGCACTTGGAAGTCACAAAATTTATACCAAATTTGATGTATTTTAGTCATTACTTTTTTGAATTGCTGCGTATGCATGTTTTCAGACAGGCAATCCGTATTTGGATTCGGTTCAAAATTCAAGAGATGTCTACATTGTAGATGTTAAATCTTTTATCTGTATAGCTATCTTTGTTTTAAAATTATCGAATTGTTTTATATAATCGAACAATCAGACGGACGAAGGGACTTCATTTGAACAAATTTTACACAAAATTCGATAGAAATATGAAAAATTTATGTAAAAGTGTACAAGTTTTTAAGCGTCTAATTCAAAGCAATTTTTAGTCAATATTTCTTGGATATTCGCTAACCAAATTTTCTTTCCTCTTCATTTTTCTTATCCCGCAACAAACGTAGCTTTTTGGCATTTAATATGTTCCGGCCAAGGTTGGATTTCCTTCTTTTGGGCATAATGAGATTTGAATCACTGTTTGTATCGCATGTGCATGTTCCAGCTCTTGCCGTTTGCACCTGCGCAATTTGAAGTTTTCGCTCATGTGCAGAATAATTAAAATTGCAATTACCATATTTATGCGAATCTAATGCGCATCTCGATTTTAAAACTTTAAATAATAAAAAAAATTGTTTGCCGGCCAATGTAATGCGCATTAATGATATGAGGAATTTATTGAATCTTATTTTATACAACAATGGATTTGTATATAAACTATCAATCAATGGTATGAATACTACATTTGGGATGAAACGATACGCATTAGATTCGCGTAAATACTTTATAGAATTCCCTTTTTTTCTTTTGATATGACTTTAATCCACCAAAACTCCTGTATAAATATACTACAAACTGATATAAATTTTTCAAATATCCGTTTACTATTTCTCGAGTTTTTGTTGTTCAAATAAACAGACGCTTTCAGGAGACCATTTTATACTATGTTAGATATATTATTCGAGTTCTCGTTAATTCTACAAAGATACTTTATTCATCTATACTTATAATAAAATTTAATGTGTGTGTGTGTGTGTGTGTTTGTTGGCGCTCTACAGGCCAGACCGTTGGACCTATTGCTACCAAATTTGGTACATGTATACCTTGGAGGTCGGAAATGTGCACCTCGGAGCCCTTTTTTCGAATTTTTAATTAGAATTTGAATTAATTAAAATTTAAGCGAAATTTCGACGTTTTTCCACTATAACTTCCGAAAATATTATTGCACAAACATGAGTTTTATATCAATTTAAAGATAAAAAAATTAGCTTTCTAATGGTATCAGTGTTTTAATTTATAACGTAAGCTTCTATTTGTAACGAATTTTTAAAGAAATATTTTAACCATGTTTTTAGCACGTGACTGGATAAAAGAATGCCGGAAGTTCGAATAAAAAAAATGTGATCGTAAATCAAGACTAAAGAAATGCAACTTTTAACACGTGACTGGATAAAATAAAAGAAATATAAAATGTGATATTTTCTAAAAAAATAAATGCAAAGCAAAAGATTCTATGATCGTTTGCAATATCTACATAATTAATTCAATATATATATATATTCATTATAAAATGTGATAGTTTCTAAAAAAATAAATGCAAAGCTAAGGTTTCTATAAAATCTGCAAGAGCACGTCAAAGGGAAAAAATTAGGTTTTATCACCGTGTTGCCATCATTTTGACGGAAGTTCAAATTAAAAAATATATATATATATAAACTATCATCGTAAATTAAATCTGAAGAAATGCAACTTTTAGCACGTGACTGGATAAAATAATATAAATTTAAAATGTGATATTTTCTTTAAAAAATGTAAGGCAAAGGATTCTATGATCGTTTGCAATATTTAAATCATTAATTGAATACATTATCTTTATTTATACAGGATTGAATTTATACAGGATATGCATTCAAATTTTTTTCCAATGGCCAATTTGTAAAATATTATTAATAGGCATATATATTGTTTAATACTATTAATTTGATCTAAATGAAGTAAATAATTACATTTTATGTAGTTTGAGTCAAACAATGCATTTATGAATAAGGAGTTTTAGATTTCTTCATACTTTGCAACGTGAGCCATATTTTACAAAATATTTTTATTAATATTTTAAATAAAAGTTGCTACACCAATCAGTCTTTGAAATCAATCATTAAAACTGACTGATTTATAAAATTAAAGAATATTATTAGGAAAATGCGTTCTTTTAGAGCTTTCAGTCCATCATCTTAAAGAAAATATTAATTTCAGACCAATCAATGCCCGGAGTTACTGCAAGGCTAATGAATATATGATTTAATTGAAAATTTTAGAACCCATTACTCATGGCGAACCAGCTGGTCGCCAAAGGCGGCTAGTTGAGTTATAAGTTTGCTTTCATTCTGTTTTTCTACATTCTCAAAAACACCGATCGCGCTCAAAGTCCTCGGCGATATCGTTTAACAACATACTTTAGGCAAAGTTGTAATAAGAGCTATTTTACTTTTTTTATTAGCCCATTGGACGGCATTTGCAAAGGATATTGGGTTGGAATCCTTTTATTATGATATATGTACTTATTGGATCCGCGAATATAGGAATTGGGTCGCATTTTTTTGAATCCGCAAATAGCGAAAACGCGAATGAAGGAAGCGCGAATAAGGAGCTTTTACTGTATGTTAGATATATTATTCGAATTGATAAAAGGACGCAGTTTTACATTCGAAATTATGCTTAAAAATCTTCCATTTTGGATTCCTTACAATTTAAGAAGCCTGTATAACAGAATGATTAACTTCCGCTGACATTCATTTCCTGTTTCTCCTTTGTTTCCTCTCTCTGATTGAGAAATCCTTTGAAAACCCTCGGAGATTTCCCCAACTGAAGCTCTCCGTATAGATTTTTGCAACTGCCCTATTGAGCGATTTTTAAGGTCAACTTTACGATCTCTGATCGCCGTTCCACACTCATAAAATCTGCCTTGTAGCTCTGGTGGACGCGGTTCAAGCTCTTCTTTTATGGCGAAAGTTTAGATTTAAACTTTTCCAAGTTGCGATTTAGATAGACGTTCTATCTGTGAAATGTATTTTCATGTAAATATTTCTCAGTTATTGTCATTGATACTGACGTACTTTTCTATTGTCTGCCATGCAGTCGTTCTTCTAGGATTACATTCTGAATCATATGTGAGAATAAAAAGTTTTTTCGAGGAGTTCAACTTTTATAGTTTATGTTAAAGATGCAAATCACATTTCAGCTACATTTTTTTTGTATGCGTAATGAAAAATGATTAGGTCTTTCAGTATTAATGCATTTCAATGTAATTGTCCCATTCTTTTTTTTTTTTTTTTTTTGCTGTTAATGTGTACTGTGTTTACTTGGTATTTTCAATTTTTTTACTTTCTTGTATATATAGTTTATAGACAGTTTAGTTATCATCGAAAAAATTCGAATTCAAGATTTTGAGGCATCTCCAAGTTTTAGACTATCTTCAGTTCGATTAACATGCCCGACCACATTCAAAGGACAATTTTTGAAAAATTTAATTTTTAAAAACCTATTTATAATTTTTAGTCTTATTATCAATTATAACCTTTATAAATGCAAAAAAAAAAAAAAAAAAAAATTGAAAACATAATATACTTTAAGATATAAGAAAATGTGTAGTAAATTTTTTTAATGAAATTTGATCAAAACGGTTAACACTCTACACAACATTGTAATGCAACAATCCTATTTATCTTTACACATACGTTATAGAATGGAGTGAAGAATGCAATGAACCAAAATCAAAGAAAAATGTTGAGATGCAAAGAAATTAGGGGTAAATTGTATGTATATATGCAATTTTCCCATCCATTCACAACTTAATTTTTTCTAAAAACACCTGTAAACGAAAAGGCATTTCACCAACGATAAAACTCTTGGTTCATTTCATTGCCAATATCATTTAAAACGCACGCTGAAATGTTTATGTAAATACGTCTGTTAATTTTTGAGATATCATGTTAACGGTGGAGAATTTGCATGCAAATTAAAATTGAAGTTTAAAGAGAAATTTTAGCTGAAAAAATTTAGCTGAGAAATTTTAGCTGCTTAAAATTCACCTAGATGATAGGTTAGACCTTCCTTTTCTTAGAAAAAATAAACTGTTTTTGGAAAGAGAAAAGTCTGAACTACAAGAAATAACAATAAAATTAAAAATTAGCCTATCAGGTCAATCACCATTGTTTTTAACGTAGTCGGATACCTTAACAAGGTTTTAGACAGTGCCTTTCTGTCTATACATGATAATAATAACTCAGAAACACTTTGAGCTAAATGGTTGAAATTTGGCATGCATCTTTATGCAGCTATTTCAACAATGCATATGGTGTCGTATGATTTTAGCGCCTATAAATATCAATAAAAGGAACGAAACCATATGCTTACAAGTGTAGTCAATGCAATGGCATTGTTATCAAACCGTATTTAAAAAGATAACTTGACCTATACGATAGGGATTGACTTCATCTTTCACAATTCATATTGATCCTTATAAATTATAAGGATATTTAATTGTATTTCTCTATAAAAAAGGTCAGAGTAAAAGTTCGTCTTTCGCAGTTCATATTGATTCTCATAAACTACTAGCCGCCTTTGGCGACCAGATGGTTCGCCATGAGTAATGCATTCTAAAATTTTCAATTAAGTCACATATTCATTGGCCTTGAAATAATTCCGGGCATTAAAAATGTTTTTTCCGTGTTGTTTCCAAAATATTAAATATGTTTTTTTAAAAAAAGCGAAAAAGGAAAAAAAAAAATATTGTATAAATGATTTAGATGTTGCAAACGATTATAGAAATCTTTGCGTTGCATTTATTTTTTTAGAAAATATCACATTTCATATTTCTTTTATTTTATCCAGTCACGTGCTGAAAGTTGCATTTCTTTAGATTTAATTTGCGATGATAGTTGTTTTTTTCTTAATTTGAATTTCAGTCATTGTTTTCTTTTCTTTGATCCAATCACGTGCTCAAAAAAACATGGTTAAAGTATTTCTTTAAAAATTAGTTAAAAATAGAAGCTTGAGTTATACATTAAAACACTGATACCATTAGAAAGCTAAGTTTTTAATCTTTAAATTGATGTAAAAAT
>JAPMOQ010051213.1:2039770-2055414 GCA_026543055.1 Argiope trifasciata
AATGCTTTTGTACATTTATTATTAATTATCTTGGATTTCTTTTTTATTTTTGTATTTATCTTGTTTTTTTTGCATATTTTAATGGGCTTGGATTCTTTTTGCATATTTGTAATTATATTGGAATGCTTTTGTACATTTATTATTAATTATCTTGGATTTCTTTTTTTTATTTATCTTGTTTTTTTTTTTGCATATTTTAATGGGCTTGGATTCTTTTTGCATATTTGTAATTATATTGGAATGCTTTTGTATATTTATTATTAATTATCTTGGATTCCTTTTGCATATTTGTAATTGGCGTGGGTTCTTTTTGCGTATTTGTAATTATATTGGAATGCTTTTCTATATTTATAATTAATTATCTTGGATTCCTTTTGCATATTTGTATTTATCTTGTTTTTCTTTTCCATATTTCTAATTTGCTTGGATTCTTTTTTGTATTTGTAATTATATTGGAATGCTTTTGTATATTTATTACCAGCCGCCTTTATCGACCAGCTGGTTCGCCATCAGTAATGCGTTCTAAAATTTTCAATTAAATCATATATTCATTAGCCAAAATTTAAGAAGTAGTTAAAGTTAAAAGATTAAGTTATTAGTAGTTAAAGAGTCGGTAGCTTTATTCGGAAAAACGTTTTGAGTTTAATGCTCTAATAATTTATCGATTATGCTTCCAAAATATTAAAAATGTTTTTTTTCGGTGATATTGCCAAAATGTTAAATATGTTTTTTAAAGAAAGCGAAAAAGGGAAAAAATTATTGAATTAATGATACAGATATTGCAAACGATTATAGAAATATGCCATTAAGTCGGGATTCCAATGCATATCCTCTCTAAATTCAGTCAGGTTTACTGTAAATAAAGATAATTTATGGAATTAATGATATAAATATTGCAAACGATCTTAGAATCCTTTGCCTTGCATTTATTTTTTTAGAAGATATCACATTTTATATTTACGTTATTTTATCCTGTTACGTGCTGAAAGTTGTATTTCTTTAGATTTGATTTGCGATGATAGTTGTTGTTTTTTATTTGCACTTCCGGCATTGTTTTATTTTATTTTATCCAATCACGTGCTAAAAAAACATGGTTAAAAATTCGTTAAAAATAGAAGCTTGAGTTATACATTAAAACACTGATACCATTAGAAAGCTAATTTTTTTTATCTTTAAATTGATGTTAAAATCATGTTTGTCCGATAATAATTTCGAAGTGATAGCAGAAAAACGTCGAAATTTCGCTTAAATTTTAATTAATTCAAATTCTAATTAAAAATTCAAAAAAAGGGCTCCGAGGTGCACATTCCCGACCTCCAAGGTATACATTTACCAAATTTGGTAGCTGTAGGTCCAACGGTCTGGCCTGTAGAGCGCCAACACACACACACATTGAGCTTTATTATAAGTATAGATAGAGATTAATTATCTTGGATTCCTTTTGCATATTTGTATTTATCTTGTTTTTCTTTTGCATATTTTAATGGTCTTGGATTCTTTTTGCGTATTTGTAATTATATTGGAGTGCTTTTGTATATTTATAATTAATTATCTTGGATTCCTTTTGCATATTTATAATTGGCGTGGATTCTTTTTGCGTATTTGTAATTTTATTGGATCCTGTTTGCAAATTTGCAATTACATTGGGTTTCTTTTGATTTGAAATACATATTCCTGCTACTTTGTATTTGGAATAGGTATTATCAAAAAATTTCTTTTTGCATACAGTGAAAGTCCAAAACATTCTAAACCTAAAAGGAAGCTTTTATATAAATTACTTGAGGAAAATTTAAATATATTTTTAAATACCAATATTTTTATTTACCCTTTTCTTCGGCGGAAACGTTCTTTTACACAAATCTGAAAAAAATAATTTCTTTTGAATATTGTATAAGGAAACTTGATGATGACTGTTTTTCAAAAAACGTTGATTTTTCGGTAATAGTTTCCTGCTTGTTATTATTTATTTTTTTGGAACTTGTATTTTTATTAATTTCATTGCGTCCTATTTGGAATAAAATATTTCTTCCATAAACATAGATACTTGCATTCAAAGAAAACATAAAACGGTATTTTTTTAATAGAAAATTTGATATTCTAGAATTAAAAATTTCAGAATAAAATTGTGATAGAATTTACTTAGATGCCGTGTATTTCTGAATATAGATATTTGATATTTCTGGTGGAAACAAGTTGATGAATATCTGGAGGCCAATTTATATTAATGGCTTGGAGAGCCAATCTTCGATTCTGTCTTGCTCCTGTAAACTTGGAACATAGAAGGAGCACATGTTCAACATTTTCCTCGCCACCGATATTACTGTCACAAGGAGATGATAGAGACAAGTTAAATTTATATAGATAGCTTTTTAAGTTACCATGACCAGTGAGAAATTGGGTTACTCTATAGTTTGTATAAAAATGATGGCATGACTGTCTCTTATTAATGGATGGAGAAAATTTCTTTGCTTAGCGCCCTTTATTTGAAATGAGATATTCTTGATTCCAAAACTCCACCATGTTTTCTCTCGTAATCTTCCTGTAAAAAGCTGGTTGCAATCACAGCGCTTTTTTCTGATCGCTTATTTCCCCGATGCCGACATAACAACAGTAGTGTATTGAATTATACTAGAGCTTATACACTAGGCGGACAAATAAAGATCAGGTCAATCCGCCTTTCATCGGACTCTGTGCAGACACCCGCTGTCACTAGCGCTTTCGGATCATCAGATGCAAGATCCCAAATCCTTTCTTCCCATTAAGTGAATAAATTGAAATAAGTCAATTTCCCCCCCCCCCCTTTTCCTCTTCATTTGATGACAAGATGATAATAATGACAGAATTTGTACTCTATTCATTTCAAATTATCCTTAAGCAGTATTTAGTTGAAATAACACGGTTAAAGTAAATCTATTTATTGATGAAATGATGCTGACTCTGACAACGGAGTCGGAATTTAAACGCCGTGTGTGTAAGCATTTGATTTCTGGGAGTGGTCTCGACTAAATACTGACAGAAGGGGGGGGAAAAAAACGCTGTGTGTGCAACGAGTCTAAAGACCTTATCACACGGTGAAATTTCGCCAGCACTTTTCCGTTTCTACCCTCAAAAACCGGTCAAGCAAGTTTCATAATCGACAACTTTTTCGAATCAGCTCGAAAATGTTGTCTGAAATATTGCCTACAAACGAAATTCAACCAATCATGTAAAGCTTTGAAGTGACGTCATTTTCCTTGTTGTTTGCTGACGGAAAGTGCCGAAGATTTTTTGCCGTGTGATAAGGCCTTATGGGATTTAGTAATGTTAACGGCAATGTCGGTTTTGCGCTTAGTGACAGCCTTTGCGACCCAATCGGCTTACTCATTTTTGGCGTAGCATAGTCAAAACACGGCTCTAGCGCCAGAAAAAATTTAAACAAACAATCCCTCTCGTGGTTTCACCCCCTCTGACACCACGTGACCTTTCCTCTCCTGACCGGTTTGCAATCTTCGTTAAGCCAGGGTTAAGGTCTTATCACACGGCAAAATATCGTCTGCACTTTCCCTCAGAACCTGTCAAGCAAGTTTCATAATCGACAACTATTTCTAACCAGCTAGAAAATGCAGGCGAAAATATTGTCCGCAAACGAAATTTAATCAATTATGTAAAACTTTGAAGTGACGTCACTTTCGTTGTCGTTTGCTGACGGAAAGTGCCGACGATATTTTGCCATGTGATAAGACCGTCCATTTCACAGATTTGGTCACAAATCAGACCTCCGGCCCACTGGGGGACCACAC
This sequence comes from Argiope trifasciata, assembly GCA_026543055.1. Classification (NCBI taxonomy): domain Eukaryota; kingdom Metazoa; phylum Arthropoda; class Arachnida; order Araneae; family Araneidae; genus Argiope; species Argiope trifasciata. Next base: position 2,043,550 of record JAPMOQ010051213.1, read on the forward strand.
TCCCCCATAGCCACGAGGATGCGTTTCCCCTTCGCCCCCTTTTGAACTCTTTGATGCCTGTTTACCTACAAATATTCGGTAAAGTCGACGGGCATCAAAGAAGACCAGGAAAACCCAAGATGGGTCAAAGGGCGGCATGTGGCTTGTCTGCAGACTGGGTATAGCCGTGTAAACGGCCCTTAAAAGGTCAATTGTCGACCTCCTGGCATAGGGGTAGTGTGTCTTCCCTGTGATATGGGCATCCCGAGTTCGAGTCTTGGTTCGGGCATGGTTGTCCTATCTGTGTGAATGTGCCTCTATAAAAAGGGGCATGAAGTAGTTAAGTCGTACTCCTGCCCCTAGTTGGCGCTACTTAACAAGAGACGCTCAATATGGCTGACATTGCACAAGAAGACCAGAAAACCACAAGACGGTTCAAAGGGCGGTTTGTAGCTCGTCTGCAGGCGGGGTATAGACCGTATAACGGCCCTTTACTGGGAATCGAGGAGCGGGGGTCCTTTATTTTTCGTTGATCGTTTTGGTAACTTTCCATGAAGTCACTTAATGGCGAGGGATTTTTAATATTACTAATTGCCCGTTCTCAAGCTGATTCGCTCACCTGACATCATCATTAAATCTTTATTTCCATTAAACTAATCGAACTATGTTCAGTTCGCAGCGAGCATTCGCTTTCCCTGCCTCTATGCTAAGGGAGAACAGAAATTCCATTTACTACGCTGCCGGCCTTGACTAATGACGGATTAAATCATCCGCTGTATTAAATTCCGTTCCCTCAGGCGTATAATGTGATATTAAGGAATGTTTATAACGCATCACACGATGCTAAAGCTCCTTGAAACTATTAGGAAATTAAATCTTAGTCCAGTTTAATAGCGATCCTTGAAATTCTGAATGCAGTTGGAAACCGAAGTTTATAATGATTAAAGAAAAATCGTATCGTATTCTACGGATTTCTCAAATGACCAATAAATTATGTTTCCCATATTTGCCTTTCGAAGTTTCTCTCTGTTATTGTGACAAGACTTCTGTGTATTATCTTAAGGGATATTTAAGGAAATTTGGAATTAATGTTCGCTCGTAAACGCGGCTTTATTTAAAATGTGATAATGGAATATAACAGAAAGGAATTCAATGAATATCAGACAAATATAAATATGGATATTAATACATATGGATGGATATTAATGTGGTTAATTATGGACATAATGTATGAAATAACTCTGAATAATTATGGATGTATGCATATAATGGATGGATTAATTCTGGATGTATGAATATAATGAATGTACCTAATATGGATATATATAGTTAATGCCTGTAATGCTGCTTTCTAGCATGATTAGTTCAATTCCTGGAAAATCGGTTTACGATTAGCTCTTTTGGGTGCTAATTGGGTGCCGCGATCTGAGAGCTTGGCGACTTGACGACGAATTTGAAGATATTGGTTATAAAATAAGTAGTATTAGTTTTGGCAATAGAACCAATAGGAATCAAGATAACTGTATCGTTTCAGAACCTTCTACGTGCTGCTTTGGAGCCTATAAAAGGCCAGCAGTCTAAGTTGAAGACAATCTTGGAAAGATTCGTCAAGAGTTTTAGATTCGCATAACGAGTCAACAGCGGAATAGTTGGATCAGTCCAGCGAAGCGCAAGCGTTGTGTGAAGCTCAAGCGTTTGAGCTCTGTTCAGAATCCTGGTGTTTGAATAGAAATGTCGGTTGTTAGTTGCAATATTATTATTCTTGCATAATTTTGTATAAAATTGCGATAAAGTTTGATTTATTGGTATATAGTATTATACTTATTTACCTTTTATCATTCGTACACATCTCTTGCCTCTGTTGATAATAAAGGAGGATGTATGAGTGTTAGTGCGAGTTAATATATTTAATAGCAAAAATTTCTTCCGTTCTTGAAAGGCGAGGATGAAATTTTTTTTTCTCCCTGTTCAAGATTAAGAAAATGAAATTGCAATGCCCTGAAAGACAATGCGCAGTTAGAAAATGGATTAACCGAAAAATTATGTTATTAATATCATTAGATGTTATTGGAATCGATCCTTTTATTATTTTGTGCACAAAAAGCAGAATAATACGAAAAACATTGAAAAAATATGATCTGCCACACTTTCAAGCTTAAATATAAATTGGTGGGAATACCAGGAATGTAGAATTACATAGAAGAGATTAGACTGAAATTAAACACATCCATTATTCCATGCTATTCAGCTAGTTGCTGAAAGCTGCTAGCTCCTTATAAATGGCAATCTCGTATAAACCTTTTCTGATCATTTTCCGTTTGAAATATGTTGAAAATCTACAATATATTTCTATGTCTGATTAATTCCCAAGATGTTAAATTACTGAATTAATTAAAAGTTATAATTTATTGTTGATTAAATTTTAACCTTTCTACTTGAGAAACACATATACCCTCTTGTTTAGGTGAATCTCATTTTCTTGACAAAAGGACTGCAGATCTGAACTGCGATTTCAACCAAAATTCGATGCAAATTAAACCTGCTTACCGGGTGCCTCACCTTTATTGATTCCACGTTGGAATTTGAATTGCAAAGTTCGGCTCAAGATTACAAAAGCCTCGACTTCTGAGATTTAACCGCCTTTAACTGCTGTTATTGGAACTTTGAAGACGGCGTTGGTCTGGTAGTTCGAGGAATAAGTCGGTTCACTCTCATTCATGACGACAACGGTGGCCTGATGGTAAGGTCTCGGCTTCGGAACCGAAGGGGTGCAGGTTGGAAGTCCGATTTCACCAAAGAACCGAATGTAAGCGGGTCAAGTGCACGTTAAATCCATCGGGGCCAAACGTCGTCCCGCTGGTGTGGAAATTTGGAGAAGGGGTAGTCCTCGTCTTCTAATCGTGATTCAAAATTAAGAAGTCCGTCCGCAAATAGCCCTAGTGTTGCTTCAAAGCAGTACGTTAATATAATTAAATTAAACTAACTCTCATACACTTATATGATGCATTTTCAACAGAGTGCATTGTTTTCTTAATTGCGATAAAAAATGAGGCTGGATAGTACAGAAACCGGATATTCGCCAGCCAGATTATAGTTTTGTTCCAAATAATAGAAAGATTAAGTAGCCTGGAATGTTTTGAATTTTTTTAAAATAATATATTTTGTTTTAAAATGTGATTTTTAAAGAAATCTGACGTATTTATGTTTTAAAACATATGCATGAAAATTTCATAGCCCTGATTGAATAATTCTCAAAAGTGTCAAATAGAGTGTATTGTTTCCTTAACTGCGATAAAAAAAATGATGCTGGATAGTGCAGAAACCGGATAATCCCGAACCGGATACTTGGGAGTGTACTGTATTTAGTTTTTAATGTTTTCGCTATAAAAAAAAAAAATCAGAATTTGGCCTGCCTGGTCGGATATCTTATCTTCTGAAACTTTCTTCTATCAGAAATCGATTTCCGTTCTATTTCCACGGGATCTCGCCCTGTCCAAACCTTCATCCTCGCTTCGGGTGTTCCTGTGTTATGAATTCCGTCAGAGCGGAGCAAAAAGGTTAAGCCCGGTTGATCCGTTTTTCTGCCCGACTGAAGCCGGATGTCATATCCAACCAGCTGGATCTGGTTAAGTCGGCCGGAATTTGCTGCATTTACTCAGTGGTTAAAATCGGTTTTTCTATGTTTTTTCAAAGTCTGGTCACGGATACTCTGGTGAATTCGGAAAGTAAAATTCTTTTCTTCTTTGGAAAGAATGTTTTTTTTTCATATGAATTTTTGAGATAAATGAAAACTTTATTTATCTACAAAAGGTTTTTCCGGTCCAAGAGGCCATCTGTTTTGTGGAAGACAGTTTTGATTAGATTGCAAATTAATTCGGGATATTGCTAAAGATGTTCTTGATTGCAGGAAATTGTAGTATCTTTACAATCATATTATTGATCTGTGTCAAATTTGGGAGTGAATCAATGCTTACACATTAACATAGTCTGTATGTGAATGCGGCATACGCATTTACATAGTCTGTATGAGTTTTACATTAAGATAAAGAATATTTTATACATGGGGAGGCTTGGTGGTAAGGTATCGGCTTCAGAGCCGAAGGGTTTCAGGTTCGAGACTCGATTCCACCGTAGAATCGGCGTGTAAAGGGTCTCTTGCACCTTAGAACTGTCAGGCCAAACGTCCTCCCGCCGGTGTGGTGTGGTTTGGAGAGCGGGGTGCCAGATCAGGTGTCGTCCTCGTCATCTGACCCTGGTTCAAAATGACGAGGCCTGTCCCAAAATTGCCCGAATGTTGCTTTAAACGGGACGTGAATATAACTAAACTAAACAAAAAATGTTGCAGTCATTTGTAATTAGTTTAACTGTTGTGTTATAAAAGCAGTAACTGCTCTTACGTTACATCACGTATCTCTTTTATATAATTTTCGCATATAATGATATATGTTGTAATAAAAATCCGACGGAGAATTAAATGCCCCAAATCCTTTTTTTTTTTTTTTAAAGATACTTTACAACGAGACGTTAATATGACTAAACTAAACTTATGCATTGGTGTATGTGCATACTTTGCAAAAAATGCAATTTGCTGAAATAATAAAGTTTGATAAATTTTATTTTTTTATTCTTTCACTTTTAATATACTATTTTTTTCTGTCAATCATATTTTTCCATGAGCACAATTCACATGTTTTTATTCACTAAAACAATTACAAAAAAAAATGCCATCTCACCCTAAGTCAGAACTGGTGGAAAGGTGTCGAGGAGCTTTCATCTCCAGAAGAAAAAAATAATTATTAATGCTTTCCATTTCCGCATGACTTTCATTGCAAAAGAAAGCATTTTCCGAATTAAAGTGGATAATTTTATCGTGTGATGGAAATGGGTGGTGGGTTTATTTTTGAGCGACGTGCCCATCCGAGGATCGATTTCCCATAATGAGGGTTTGAGTGCCTCTCTCAGGAATTCCGAGAGCACATCCCGGAATCGGGCACTGACTTGGAACGGAAATTAAAAAGAAAAAAAGAAAATTATGAAAGCAAGAGCGAAAATGAATTCCGCGATCGCAAATTTCAAGTTGTCATGTGAGGACATTACTATTTTTTTAAGTCACTATTTGTTTTAATTAATTTAATTCTATTACCAGTTTAAACCGGTTTGAAAGAATCAAAGAGACTTCTCCAACCCTCTGTCTTCCTGTGTAGGTATATATATATATATATATATATATAACAAAATAAGCCAAGCAAAAAGGTTTAATTTAGATTCATTTGTATTTTAGTTGTAGCTGTATTTGCGCTTACTAAATACAATGATTGATTTTTAAAAAATTAAATTTTAAACTTGTTTGAATCCTAAATAATTTTTAGTTAAGATTTCAATTTTAATTTCATTTACATAATTTTATTACTTACATTAATTTAGGTTTGTTTCATTAATAGGTTCTCTTCCATTTACTTTTCATTTTGTGAACTTTTAGCGTTTAATTCCGAATTAAATTTTAATTTCGATTTCGATCTAATTAGTTTCGTTTTTATTTTTGTTGACGCAGGAAATGGGTTTTAATTATTTTAATGCTTTTATGATTGTGTGTGTGTGTGTGTGTGTGTTTATATAATATTTAAACTTTTATTTACAATTTTGCTGCAAAGTTTTGAAAATTCGTCTAATTTTGAGATTTAAAATAATAATAAAAAAAAAACATTGTTTTTTTTTCGATGCATGCGTATTTATTGTCTAAAACCCATCGTTTGACGCATGCGTTACCTGATAGTGACGTGATTTTTTCACAGCGATTTAATCTGGTTAAGGACTTAAATTAATTCAGACAATTTGTAAGAACTCAGAGAATGTATAATTTGGAAATCAAGTTGTAACTTCAGTTGGCGATAAATGACTAAATGTGGCAACCTTCTTCATTATATTCTAATAACGCTAAAATCGAAAAATGGATGTTTCAAAAGAGATAAACCGCCAATTTTTTGCCTACTAGTTTTGAGGTTTCAAATAACTCAAACAAAAAACAGCACCATGTTCTCAGATGATATATATAAATTTCTTTGGTGATTATTAAAAGTTAAAAGACCCGTCTGGATAAAATTGTTTTCTGTACATTTATGAATGCTTCTTGGGAAATAAAGAAATAAATACATCTGGGTTTTTGATAGACCTCGCGTACATGATTTTTATTTTGTCGAATATGAAATATATGGAGAAAAAATATATCAATTGCCGAGAATTCTAGTGTTAGTCTAGTTTTCTTTTGAGTAACATCATTTCAGACCGTTTGAGAAAAACTATTAATTACCACAGTAAATAATAGCCAGGTCCAATTAATAATCACCAAAACCATTCAACAAAAGTTTATTACAAGATTAAATAGTAGTATTCTTTGTATCAGATGATAAGTTTTACTAATTAAGATAAGTACTGAGTAAAGAATATTGAAACTTTCCCCTGACCCATTCATGATAAGCGGCATTTCCAGACAACTGCCCACCATTGGTCAACGCCCTCCATTGCCAAAAGCCTCCGGATTAGGAGATGGTGAATCTCTTTATCACCGACTGGCTCGCAACTGGTCATTAAATTACACGTGGAGCTCCTTGTGGGGAAAAAAGCCTGTCCCTTCTTCATGAGATAGAAGTGCCCAATAACTGAATGTCGGGTGAATGAATATCACTGATCTTTATCACCTTTGTGAAGGAATATCACTAACATAGTGTTTTAGAGTGGTCAATTACTAGAACTCGTCATTGATTGGCAGTCCCACTCCACGGAAGAAACTGCCACAATTGAGCGAAATTTTTGCTGGACGATTCGCCGATGAAGAAACTGCCCTGAACGAATAGAGATTAAGGAGGCAGACTTTGGACAACGATAAAGAGAAGTTTTTGCTTTTGAAGAGAGAGTCCTTTTGGGTTGTGAACTGCGGATTTTGACGCTTCACCCTGGTAGCGATTCTGGTTAACAACCTGTTAGCGTCTTGTGGTGTCTTATTTCAAATTAATTGAGCACTTTATTCAAGGACTCTTTTCTATATAGACCTTCAACCTTCATCTGTTTTGTACAAATATTTAACCTAGATTAGAAAGAATTGTTCTTATTATATATATATATATATATATAATATGACTATAAATAAAATGTTTATCTGAAATTCCACTCTCTTTATTTGATCGGTCGAGATCAAGTCATTACAATATGATAACACATTAAATAAGTACAGATTAAAGATATCGATATCACCCATAGCTAAGACTAAACAATATAAATATCGTGTAATCAAAGATGCTATTAAATTTATAAGTCCTCGTTGTGCAGTGTAACTCAATACAGATATTATGACACAACACAATATCCATCGTATACTTAATGCTTGTTAACTTACATTAAATGTCTACCTATATGATTTTGGCCAAGTTTGGAGAATGGAGTGCCTGCTTAAACTTTTTGTGATGTGGATTCAAGATTGTAAAGTCAGTTCTTAAAATAGCTCTTTTGTAATTTCAAAATGGGTCATTGATGTAAGTAAATGAAAGTAACCTGCCAAAATTTCTTCGCCTTTCTACTATTTAAGGACTTCTTTCCTTGATAAATGCTTACTTTTTGGCTGCCTTCCCAAGAAAAGAGACGAAAAATCATCTTTTCTCGACTCGTTTCTGCATACCGTATCATTTTACCGAGAGTTCAATTTGTTTTGCTCCAGTTTTTTGCCCATTTTACATGTGCTTAAGGAGAGTGTATAAGGAATTTTTTACTTTTTATCTGGGCAACAAATCTTACACTTTGTTTCCAAGCTGAGAAAAGTTTTTATTTTGCTGCAAAGTCGTGACTCTTCTTTTTCTTTCTAGAAAGTTCTGAAACATTTCCTTTTTCATAGTTTTTGCCTTCGGTCACATTCTTTCTTGGGGGTAAAAAAATCCCTTTATAAAAGTCTATTATTTTAGAAATTTGACGGAGTTGCATTGAATGTTTTCTTAGGACTGCTTTGAATTCTGCAATCTGGTTACTCTCAGTTTTGTAGCATTTAGTATAGAACACAGTTTTATGCTTAACCCAAATTATAATAGACGAGGACGATTCAAAAAGGCATAACCCAAATTATAATAGACGATTACGATTCAAAAATGCATAACCCAAATCATAATAGACAATAACGATTAAAAAATGCATAACCCAAATCATAATAGACAATAACGATGAAAAAATGCATAACCCAAATCATAATAGACAATGACGATGAAAAAATGCATAACCCAAATCATAATAGACAATGACGATTAAAAATGCATAACCCAAATCATAATAGACAATGACGATAAAAAAATGCATAACCCAAATTATAATAGACAACGACGATTAAAAAATGCATAACCCAAATTATAATAGACGAGGACGATTAAAAAATGCATAACCCAAATCATAATAGACGAGGACGATTAAAAAATGCATTACCCAAATCATAATAGACTACGACGATTAAAAACAATGATTTTAACCTGGATGTTACGATTGAAAATATTCGCAGTATTTGTTTCACGATCCGGTACGGGGTTATTTTTTCGGTTATATATGTGTGGTGTCGTGATGGCCAAGCAATAATAAGTCCAGATAATATTTTAGAATTCAATGGATGACAATGAAGTTAGATTAATGATAAACAAATGGTGATGACTAATTTACAGGATGGAATGGATGACCAAATTCGTCTATTAACGTACAAGTTCGTCTATTAACCCCTTAACGGTAGCATCATTTTGAAGAAAATGGTCATAAAAATGCCTATTTTTTATTCAAGAAAATTGTATAAAACTGAGTGTATAGTTCAAAATAGATTAGCTATCTCTAAAAACATTGCAAATAGTCTAGTGCAGCCGTCTGTTGTATATACTGAGTCATTAACATGATTCTGGGCATAAGAAATAGATTGTTTTAATATTTTTGGCGCATTACTTTTGAATACGCCAGCCCGAAAATACCACGGGCGCGAGAAATAGAGGTAGAAATTTCACCCCGTCATTTTCACGGGAACGAGAAGGAAGGGGTTAGCATACAAGTTCGTTTTTTAACAACACGTCGCAATTTCGTCTTCCATCTTAACACATACGTCTTCGGTTGTTTTAGAACGTCGTAATCATGCCTCGTCCAGACATGAATTACATTGGCTCACGTTTTCTCCACCAGAGGGCTGCTTAGTGGCGGGAAGTGAGGTCACAGGCGACGCTCAATGGCGGGAAGTGATATACCTGGCACCACATATAGTTTTCAGTTTTTCTTTTTGATAAAAAGAATTTTAAAAACATTCCTCTTGGTAAGCTGGAAGGTAAGGTTGATTTCCTTTACATCTAAGTTACTATCTAGCAATATAAATTGTTCGTGTTAGAAACAGTCAAAATTTGGGCTTGAAAATCACTTTTCAACCTCTAAGCTATTTCAGCTGTCGGAAAAACTTTCGCTATACGGTGGCGCGAAAACTCACGAAAATGCAGGAATATTTGCAGAAAATGAATGAATATATCATACTAATAATGAACAAATTCGACTAAAAGAGTAAAACAAAAACTAGCAGCAATCGTTAAATTGTGTTCGATTTTAAAAGGGAATATAGCTTCGTTACAAATCTGAAGTAATGGGATCGTACCGAGGTAACATTAGCATTATTCAAGAATTTGACTGGAAAAATCTTTTTTAAAAAAAATTCTTCTCTGTAAAGCTGGGAGGTTGAGGTAAATTTCTTTTCGTCTAATATTTCATGAATCTAATTTTATGCACATTTAAAGTTTGAAAATCAGTCTGAACAAGACAGAAATTTTTGCATTTCTAACAACATATTCCAAGTCAGTCAAAATCCAAATAAAATTACTATAATTATTCTGTTTATACATGGGCAAACGGTTGTACTCATGTCTATACACTGAAGTGACAAAAGTCATGGGATGACTGTTAATATCGGGTCGGTCCTCCTTTTGCCCGGCGAAGTGCAACAACTCGACGTGTCATGGAGTCCACAAGTCGTTGGAAGTCCTCTGCAGGAATATTGAGCCATGCTGTCTGTATAGACGTCCATAATTGTGAAAGTGTGGATGGTGCAGGAGTTTGGGCACGAACGGACCTTTCAATGATGTCCCATAAATGCTCGATGGGATTCATATCGGGGGATCTAGGTGGCCAGATCATGCGTTGGAATTGTCCGGAATGTTCTTCAAACCAATCGCGAACAGTTCTTCCCCAGTGACATGGCACATTGTCATCCATAAAAATCCCATCGTTGTGTGGGTACGTGAAGTCCATGAATGGCTGCAAGTGATCTGCAAGCAGTTGAACATAACCATTTCCTGTCAATGATCGGTTCAGTTACACCAGAGGACCGAGTCCATGCCATGTAAAAACAGCCCACACCATTATGCAGCCACCACCAGCTTGAACAGTGCCTTGCTGACAGTTTGGGTCCATGGCTTCGTGGGGTCTGCGCCACACTCGAACTCTACCATCAGCTCGTAACAACTGAAATCGTGACTCATCTGACCACGCCACGGTTTTCCACTGGTCTAGGGATCAGTCGATATGCTCACGCGCCCAGGAGAGTCGCTGCAGGCGATGTCGTGCTCTCAGTAAAGGCACTCGAGTCGGTCTTCTGCTGTCATAGCCCAAGCAAGACAAATTCCGCCGCACAGTCCTATCGGACACGTCCCTCGTACGTCCCACATTGATTCCTGCAGTTATTTGACGAAGTGTTGCGTGTCTATTAACATCGACCATTCTACACTGACGTCGACGGTCTCGGTCGTTAAGTGCAGGTGGTCGCCCACTGCGATGTCCATGATGGGATGGGATGCCTGAAATTTCATACTCTCGGCACGCTCTTGATACTGTGGATCTCGGAATGTTGAATTTACTAACGATATCCACAATGGAATGACGTCTAGCTCCAACTAACATTCCACGTTCAAAGTCTGTTACTTCTCGTCGTGCCACCATAAATCACGAAAAACCTGTTCACATGAATAACTTGAACACAAATGAAAACTCTGGGAAACGAACTGCGCATTTATACTTTTTCGCTGCGATACTACTGCCATATGTATATTTGCATATTGCTATCCCATGACTTTTGTCACTTCAGTGTATATAATATATATGAACGAATAGTGCTTTGGAGGTATAGGGACCATTATCGGTAAAAAACTTTCTCGACATTTTCTTCATACTTGTGAGAACCATTTCCTATAGGAATCTGCCTAAAACGATAAGAAGAAATTTCTGCTCAGTAGTCTTAACTATAAATTTCTACATATTGGTGCCTTAAAATTAAAATTTAAAAAAATTTTGAAAAAATTTATCTGAACCCTAGGTTTAAAATAAGAATCTTGATTCCAAATATAATATCTTGTCTATTATTGGAAAGTTTTTCTTAATCTAAATATTTCTTTGATCATTTAAGTAAAATTATTTTTATTCATCATTAATAAAAAAATTGCGTTTTTATTAATTTTTAATTACATTAACACACGAATGAAATAAATGAACGAAAAATTTAAAAATTATGTTTTTAATATAATAAATTAAGTTTCGTTTGAAGAAAAAATTGATCTAATTAGTTGATTCAATTCCGTTCGAATATTTTGAATATTAGAAACTAAAAAAAGAAACCATTTCATTTCTCAAGTATATTTTTATCTGAAGTGTTTGTAACAGTTATGAGTTTCTGAATGACATCCAATCTGATTTTCATTGTAAGTACAAAGGATTTATATTTCTCATTGTGAATACAACTGATTTATATTTCTCATTGTAAATACAACTGGTTTACATTTTTCATTGTAAATACAACTGGTTTACATTTTTCATTGTAAATACAACTGGTTTACATTTTTCATTGTAAAT
>JAPMOQ010051213.1:2055424-2077580 GCA_026543055.1 Argiope trifasciata
ACATTTTTCATTGTAAATACAACTGGTTTACATTTTTCATTGTAAATCAGATTGGATGTCATTCACCATTTCTCATTGCGTATTGAATCAGTGTTTCAACAGAAATATCTCAAAATGCTGAATAAAAATGAATCAGCCATAAAGAAGTGAATCGCAGCATCTATTTTTAGAAACAATTTATCGCATTAACACTCTTGGTGCCGCAAGTGAAGATGATTTAAGAATCTCTGCAATAGTTAATTACGCCCACGCTCATCTGCTTACTCGTTGTTTTCCCTTTCAGATGTTGCCACTGCTATGTTCAGTGGTGGTGGGGTGGTCGGTTGTATGCAAGAAGATCGTTGTTTCGATTTCTAATCCGTTCTCTGTGCCCTCTCATTCATCTTTTTATGAATGACAGTCGATGTACAATCGATTTTTAGATAAAGAGCCCTCCCAAAAGGAAAGTGATAGCCCCAGATCTTTTTTTTTACTTGCCATCGCAATGCATTCCCTTCTTTTTTATTCCAAATAAATAAACAAAAATGCTAATAACACTTATCTTTAACCTCTTCGTCGCCCATAACACGTTTAACGCGTTAAAGTGAAACTTCTGCGTGAGAGGCCATTATGCGACTTCTACAAATTCCTTGCTCTCTACATTTTTAAAACTTTTAAACCACTTTGTAAATGTTTACTTCTTTGATTTTTTTTTTTTTTTTTTTTTTTTTTTTTTTTTTACTTTTGTTTGTTCTTACACGGCGAAAAACAGAAGTTTTCGTTTACAGTTGATAATGTGGAAAGGGTTAAAAAAATTTTATTACGAATTTGTAACATTGCTTCTCTGCGCAGTAAGTCTCCTGATAAGATAAGTTTTATAAATGTAATAATAAATACAGAATAGATGCCAGATCAATGAAATTCAGCTTTGATGATAATTGTTTATGTGATTTAATTATTTTTTATTTAATTAATTATTTTATTTGTATCTTTTTTATTCTTTGTATACTTGTTCATATGCATAAATGAATGCTGAACATAGATGGCGCAATATGCTCCAACCCTTAAGTATGCTTGGATTGTGAGGGGAACGCTCTTGAGATTTTTAGTAAACAACCAGATCCGGTGTTGTTGAAACTGGTGCAGGCAGGCACCCGCTCGCTCTCCGTTAGCGGCAAAAAAGTATTATTTGTTCGCTCCTTGTTAGGAGCACTTTCGATATTTCAGTATATATATTATGTGTTCCCTTGTATATCAGTGATCGTCGTCAATGTTTTGTGTGTGTGTGTGTGTGTGTGAAAATAAACAAGAAAAGGTAGAGAATTTTTTCTTTGGATTAAATACACACACCAGCGCTACATATAAACATAATTTTGCGACGAATTTGGCAACTTAGGCGATAAAAATGAGAGATTCAGATTATTTAAGAATCTTGGCGATAGATCCATCAGGATTGCATTTCACCATTTGTTTCTACAACATTCGATGCTCTGTCACGAGATTTTAAAAAGTCGGATGCGCACCGACAAAAGTTAATCAGTGCTAAAGACAAATTCAAAAGAACGTTAGTTGTTAGTTGAGTTAAGCTCAAGCGAGTAGATGAGCGAAATTTCTCTAGCGAGTTTTCTCTGATCACTTTGAGTGGGTATTCGTTTTAACAGCAATTTGCTGCTTGCGTGCTCTTGTTTACTACACCTACTATCCTCTATCGTGTACGATTTGGGTCGCGGTGGCCTGATGGTAAGGTCTCGGCTTTGGAACCGGAAGGTTGCAGGTTCGAGGTACGATTCCATAGAAGAACCGCTCCGTAAGTGGGTGTGGTGCACGTTAAATCTATCAGGGACAAACATTCTCCCCCTGGTGAGGTGTGGAAGTTTGGAGAGTAGAGTGCTAGCTCAGATGTCGTGCTCGTCTTCTGACCGCGGTTCAGAATTACGAGGTAATTGCTAAAATAGCTCTAAATAAATTTTTATTTAATTACTACCGAGTTAATTCAGAAGGGGACCTTATTATAACTAAAACTAAAACTCGTCTACGCTTCATTTGTGTTTTGCTACTGTGTGTTCGTGTTTTCATGCAGAATAAGGCATCAATTTAGTTATTAAAACATTTGGACTTTTCATTGTATAACACACCGTTGGATTTTGTATTTTCAGTTGCAATAAACTAATCATATCATATATATTACTTTTTTTCGTGAAGATACAAATATTGACTTATAAATTTATCGCTCTTGTGGGTGTTATATGATTGTATTGATTCTATTTTTTTTAAATTTCATTTAAATTAATAGTAAAACACAAGAACCATGAACTATATATTTTTTACCGTTAAAGTTATGTTTGAAAATAATGCTTATTTATACCAGTAACAAGATTCCTACTAATAATTTGCTGAAATTTATATTAGTAAGTAAAATACAGTTTTTCTGTCTTTCTATCTTATATAAAAATAATACCGATTTATTTCCGTGATAGAAATGTGCTGATGAGGCTAATAATCCGTGCTGGCACGTATCGTTCGGCTTTTATTTATCTTATAAATTTTTGCCTCAGTAGCAAGAAATTCCTGTTTTTCTACGGAAGAGAGTTGGCGCATTGGTCAAATAACAATGCATTACTCTCTTCATCAGGTTTCTATGATCCCAGGCGACTTCATGACAATAAAGTTAAACCCTCGAAACCGGCTTACTCCTCGAGAAGATTGAGAATAATTTTTTTTTTGTTCTTGTTCCTTATTATCCAGAGCCTAATGCAGATGAAAACTGACTTAGTCTTGAAAGGTCAAGAGTTACTTTAAATTGAACTCAATTTCCTCAGAAATAAAGGTTTCAGCGAAAAATTAACCATATTTTTGTTATTCAAAAATTATTAATAGTCTAAATGTCAAGGAGCAAATATTATAAATTCCATTGTCATTTATTCCTGGTTTATTAAGGACTCGCTGTATCGCGTTCATTCCCATTTTCTTCACCGTGCTTCCTCGGGCGATAATTTCTTACCCCTCTGGCCTGTATTGATGCCAGGTAAGAGAATCGAGTACATGCCAGACATTCGCGCCACGTTGTAATTTTTCATTGGCGATAAGTAGCCAAATGTCATAATATTCTTTATTATTTTCTAGTAATTATTTAAAAGAAAAAAAAAATGATCTCTCAAAGCGATTAATCGCCAGTTTTTCGTCCGTGCATTTTGTGGTTTCTAAAACCCTAAACTAAAATACATCACGTTACCTTGAATGCGGCATCTTCATTTTTTTTTTTTTTTTTTTTTTTTTTTTTTTGCCATCTAGAAAAATCGGAAATAAAAAAAAATTATCCATCTTCCTCCGGTTCTGCCTTTTATTGACCAGACAGAAGAATTGGATAATGATGTCGTGTCCGTGTTTTCACGGAAATGGGGTGCTGTAACTTTGAGGGTAAAGACCCTGAGCACCCAGAGGGCAGAAGTCTGACTTCTAGCTCAAATGAAGGTGACACATATACATTCGCTTGCACAGCCCCTTTTTACAGGGGGCACATTCACGTATCTCACAGATAAAACGCAGAACTACCAGGCCCGAACCGGGACGCACAGATCACGGGGAAAACACGCTACCCCAATGCCTGGCAGAAGAATTGGATTCATGGCGGATATTCGCGCCAAGTTGTAATTTTTTGTTGGTGATAAGTCGACAAATAATTATCATTTTATAATAATCCTAAATACGAAAAATTTATACCTCCATAGTAATAAATCTCTAATTTTCTGCCTGTACTCTTGGAGATTTCAAACGCCTGAAACCAAAACTAGATCATTTTCTCACATGACAATAAAATAGAGTGATTCAAGTTTTTCATTCATCTATTTCGTAGATAAAAATTCCACAGCATCCACTTTCATAAATGAAAGTGCAGCTTCTACAAGCATTAAAAAAAATCCAGGCGCATGAATTAAGGTTTCTTTAATATCTGTTTCAAAAGCCACGCCTTACCTACATTTGTTACTCAAAAAAAAAAAAAAAAAAAAAAAATTAGGCGCGTCTTGCACATCATAAAAGCGATCTTTAACCTAAGAGTTTACTTTTTGAATCGAGTAATTAAAATTTTTGAAAGTTATTTGCATGCGATAGGGTTTAATCAGTTTTCCATCTGCTGAAAATGGATTTTTCCCCAATTAGTTTTAATGGAGGCCTTAAAAACTTCTAGTATCTGCATCGGCTTCCTATTTTGTGTTTGATGGATGAGTTTCGGGCTTTTAAGAGGGTCTAAGTGATTAATGGTCGGTTGAGCGGTTGAGGATTAGACACATAATTAGATGGCCAAAAAAAGAGGTCATCCATCTCGCAATCTTCATTAAAGGATGCGCATGATTAATATATTTTTAATTCTTGAATTGTACTCTACGTATACAAAATGCACGTGAAAAGCTTGAATTACAAGTATTTAAATTCCTTTTCTGCTATTTGCTCGTAGCAGTTAATTATCTATATTTTTAAAATAATCTGGAAAAAAATAAAGATCCATCATCCAATCACTGATTGGACTTCGACAATTTCTATTTCAGTTGTCACTTATAGATGCACCATTAATTGTCGGCTACCCCCTACCATCCTTCATTTTGGAGAGAAATTTCATAAGCACTACTTCATTTATATTTTCAATGTGTGACCGGTGGTTGGTGGGTTCTAATTAAGATAAGCCTTCTTGTGTAACAATAATTTATTATTAAAACATATAAGGTTACGTTACACACAGACACAAACAGAGAGTGGACAAAAACACGTCAACACATAACGATAACAGAGGCTTAACTGACTGTCTCTCTAAGCACTCGCCAGAGGGCGGCGTGTAATGAGTGAATCATATTGTAGGGAGAAAACAGAGTGCTACAAATGGAGAATAATTATTTGAATAAAAACAAAAATAGTCTATAGAACTTTTTAAGAATTTTTGTATTTTGTTATGTTTTTAAAAATTATATATTATCTTTTTTTTTGAACTCTTATCTAATACATTAGACGTTACACATATATAAATTATGTCCCGAATTTACACTAGATTTGGATTTACCACCACCATTTGGGCTGTAAAGTGTTGGCAACCCTATTGAAAAAACCATTTGACAACTTTTCGTTTAGGGCTAGTAAAAAATGGAGTCTTCTATGATAAAATAACTGGTTTTTCTTTTTTTAATAATATTTCAAAAGTAATGACAATCTGGTGGCCACACTTCAAAATTTCCTGAATTGGCCCCTGAGATAGTGCGATTTAACACAGATTTATGGCGTTATTTTAAGTTGAAGCCCACAAGTATGTTTGCATTGAGGATGGAAATTGAATGCCATATTTATGCAAAAATGTTCTTGGAAAATTTCGTGAAAGAAAGTGCGTTTGTACCAACAAAGACGTGACGGTCAGTTGCTTTATCTGTTATTCTATACATAACTTTATCTTGTGTACTTTACGATTCAATAACAAAGTAAAAATTTAAAAAAAATGTTTTTTATATAATTCAAATTTTGCTTTAACTCATTGCTCTATCGCATAGGTTCCCAACGTGAGCGATAATGCCCCCTTGTGGGCGTTTGTGACTTTCAGGGGGCGGTAAAAGACCCAGTGAAAATTAGGGGGCGTTGATATGGCACGGAGGGGAGTGAGGAGATTAGCGAAATATAGTCTAAAAAAGTCTTAAAAATCGCACTGATAATTCATTTCTATCACGTGTACGAAAATTCACATATTTCGATATGAGACTTCCACTATTAAGAGAAAGTATATACGGCTCTGTGGCTGCCTGCGCCAAAACTTGAATTCGATGTCTTTAAATTTTAATAAAAATGCTTTTTAATATAATTAAGCATGTGTTTTGATGGTTCCCTGAAACTGTCAATTTATCTATTTAGAAAGCAATAATTTATTACGGATTACTTCTTATTATCAAAACCCCTGTCTGTCCTTATGGCAGGTAAGCTAAAACTTTTTTTTAAATAAAGAAGAAATTCAGTAGCGTTTCAATTCCAGCAATATTCTATTCATTAGTTCTTTTAAACTTTAATTCTTGTTTTTTTACCAGGTATTACGTACGCTCCTATATCTCTAGAGTGGAATGGGGGTGGTATTGAACTATACACCAGAAAACTGGGCACTAGTTCAAAAAAGGTTGGGAACCTCTGCTCTATCGTGTAACGCTCCGTTTTTACTAACCCTAAACTAACTGCTGTCAAATAGTTTTTTAACGGGGTTGCCTCAACACCTTTGAATGAGGCAAATTCAAAATTTTTGTTAATTTTGAGATACCCTTAATTTTTGTGTATATTGGATAGCATGATATCTCTAATATTTTCAGAGAATTATTATTTGAATCGAAGTTCAAAAATAATTTATTTGCAGCTTTCCATTTTTTTTATATAAAAAATTTATTAAATAAAAATTTAAGGAATAATGATAAAAATAAAATGATTAGTTTTAGTTCACTAATATAAATATTTTAAAAACTGATTTTATTAAATTTATTCAAATACATGTTGCCGAGAATTTTTTGATATCAAATATGTAATATCTTCCTTCTGACTTTTTAGTTTGCTACTAACTTTTATAGAAAATAAACCATTTTTTTATAGTTAGACTTCATTAAAACCTTTTTTTTTTTTTTTTTTTTTTGTGAGTTTAAAATTATTTTCCTTTACAACATGAGCTGTATTCGGATTCAACCAACAATCTACTTCTTTGAGGAAAGATCAAATTTATATTTTCAGAAATACTAAAATAAAATTTTATTCCTCATTTTTAATAACATTTCACGAATTTAAATTTATCGTCTGTGGATTCAAAGCCGTATTTACGGCAACCAATCAGATCGGAAGTTGGAAGCTTATGCTTTTATTTTTTATTTTATTTTATTTCCATTTCAATAAACGTAGTAGTAATTTTATTTCTGCTTTGAGAAAATTCTTTGTAATTCTAGGGGAGTATTTGTTGTGAAATTTCCGTTTTTTGCATATCCGTCTTTAGTGGAAGGTTACGTATTTCCCTATGAAATTGACGTCCGTTTTTATAAATCGGAACAGCAATGTTCGGATTGAGGAAGTGACTCACCTGTGAAATTCTGGATGCTCTTATATTTGCCTTTTTTTTTCTTTCTTGCATTAAGTTCTGTCACATTTGATATATTTTATATACATTTAATGCTTTATTAATTAATTTGGTGAATTGTTTTATGAAAATTCAATTATATATGAAAATTACGAATGTATTTAACTTGTATGTAGTTATATTCTGTATGATTGTAACATTTGAAATTTTAAGAGGTTTAGCTTATAAAATCTTTTCCGTCTTAAAAACAACTTTCTATCATGTGATAACATGACATTGTTTTCGCTTGAGATTTTTGGAGCCTAAAAATGTGGAGGCAATAAGTTATTGAAACCTTAAAATGTGAATGCAATAAATTGGCTAATCTAATTGACATTGCCATCTTTGGAATGACGAAATTCAAGCTATTGCGTGAATTTTATATTTCGGATATTATTCATTAATTGGCATCTAAATAAGGGTATAAATTGTATAAAAGTTTTCACCATTATATCCTGTCCATTGAAACAGACTGCAAAACTGTAATTTCTTTGGAATGACGAAATTCAAGCTATTGCGTGATGAGCGTAATTTCCCCATCACGACATCCCCTCTGGCATTTACTATGAGATCAAATGAAGTTTCTCTTGATAACGCTGTGGTTTTAAAATCCTATTAAATTTCCGTAGTCTTTATTCCGAGAATACTTTTCTGTTCCAAGTGCTTCGGGAACGTGCAGTCTGCGGCAGTGCAGTGACCTTCTCGACATGAGCGGAAGAAAATATTTGTCTTCCTTTCATCGGTTGGTATAATCTTCATCAACCCTCGTCCTGTTTAACAATGAACGGAGTAATCGATAATAACACTGAAGAGAAATGCTTAGCTGGAGAAAATTCTGAAAAGATTTCTTGGGAATATTTTGGTTTAAAATAGTGTCAGGAATGGGGAGTGTCTATGGGCTGAATTTGCCTTGTATTTATTTTGTAAGAACAGCATTCCAAAAATTCCTTGCCTTTAAATGTTTCCTTTTTTACTAATACTTTTTCTATTTTATATTTTGCATCGATATTACATGAACTGCATCAATATCTAAATGACGATATATCTTTATATGATGATATCGAAATGACAATATATCGCCTTTTGTATTAAGATATAAAAGACATTACATAATTATTTCTATATGATGGTATCGAAATGACAATATATCGCCTTTTATATGACGATATCGAAATGACAATATATTATCTTTGATATTACGATATCGAAATGACAATATATCGTCTTTTGTATTAAGATATCGAAAAGACAATATATCATCTTTTTTAGTAAGATATAGAAATAATTATATAATGTCTTTCATATGGTGGTATCGAAATGACCATATATCACCTATTATATGGCGATATCGAGATGACAGTATATCGTCTTTTATATGACGATATCAAAATGACAAAATATTGTCTTTTATATGATGGTATTGAAATGACAATAAATCGCCTTTCATATAACAATATCGAAATGACAATATATCGTCTTTTATATGACGATATCGAAATGACAATATATTGTCTTCTATATGATAATGTCAAAAAGCAATAATTTTTTTCCGATTTGAAACTTAAATCGATAAAACAATTAAAGATAAAATTTCATGAATATGAGAGAAATAAAATTGTAATTGACAAATTCAAATAATTTTAATAATTTATTCATTTATCTCTAAGAGTTTTGATTGAGTTATTATTTAATTATTGTTATGTCTTCAATATTATCCTGTATGTAAAAGTCTGATTTGTTTTTCGGTTTTGGGCTAGAACGTGTCGAGGAAAATGTCTGTGAAAATATTAATTTACTCCTTAAATGTTGAATATATTCGAAATATTAACAAATTCTATATGGATTTGCTTATCGAATATTATTTCAAATAAGTTTTAGCTTACATTAATTGCAATTGTTTGATAACCAGATATTATGTGATTCAGTAGCATTGTCAGTAATTTTTCTCATTATATAAATTCATGTTCTACCAAATATTTACAACAATGTAGTTATTTGGAATGAAATGAGCTCAAAGTGGTTTTATTGTAACTTTCAAAATGTTCTTCCATCTCATGAAATTAATATCTGAAGATAAATGTGTCTGTAGTTGTTATCTTCAACCCTCTTCAAATTTAAATTAATTAAATTAAATTATATATCTTCTTTAATTGTATTAAAATTTAATAAATAAAAAACCCCTCTTTAAGTAATAAATATTGAAAATATTATAATTAAATAATTATACTTAATTATTTATGTAAAATACTTTCAACTTAAATTCATTGTAGTTGTTATCTTGAATCCTCTTTAAATAATTAATTATATAACCCTGTTTAAATAAATAAATAAACGCTCTTTAAATAAATTAAATGAATTTAAATTTAAAATAAAATGTAATTCTGAAGAATATGTAATTTGAACGTCAATAATATTCTTTTGCGATATTTTATACTCATCTTACAAAATCTTGTGATTAATACCTTGTATTGACTAAAAGCATTCTTGTTCTGGTTTAATGTTCTGTTATTTTCTTGTTGATTTTTGCTACATTGGTAATATCAACTATTTTTACAAATGCTACTTTCCTGCAATTCATAGCTTATTGCTCAGAAACTACTTTTACAGGCTTCCTTTGATTTATATTTCCTATTCTAAATACGGTACTAACAAATGAAAACATTGCAAAATAGGGTATAGCAATGATTTTTCCTATTCGTTTAATTCTTTGGCTGGCATCCCAAAGTGACTTTTTTTTTTTGCATTTTGCAAAATTTTAAAATGCATTCTACAAAACTATCCTTTTATTGCATCTTTAAATCGAATACTCAATAAACTTATGTAAATTACAAAAACTATTTGTATTCACGGAAGTAGTGTGACCCCTTTTCTAATTTTGTGCTCTTTTACATTGTTTTATTCATTTTTTAGACGCGTTTGAATAACAAGCGTAAAAAAAAATCACAAGCGTACCGAATAACATTTTCCTTCCTTTGCTTATTTCTATAATAGTATTTATATATATTGAAGCTTACAAAAGAATAATACTGCTTCAAATTCGTACAAGCGAATTGTCCTAGATTTTCTTTGGGAAAAGGAGTTTTGTAATGTTTTTAAATTGCATTATTCTTGTGGATTCCGTGCATTGAATTGTAACTGAATGAAAGCAAGCCATTTTATTTCCGAATAAATTTAACAAATCATTGCTAAAATTAATTTGTCTGAAAATAATTTTTTTAGATTGAATTTGCCATCATTATTGCAGTAAATTTTGGCAATCTTATTTTTAAAAAACCATTTGACGAATAACATTTTAGGATCAATAAAAATAGAGCATTACACAATATAATAACGTGTTTTCATTGTTGAATAATATTTCAAAAATAGTGAAATTTTGGCTGTCACAGTTCGAAAATTTCAGACTTGGCCTCCAAGATCCTGTGATTTAACACCGTCGGATTTCTTTTTTGGGGTTATTTGAAGTCAAAGATATATGCCAATAAACCCACTAGCACGCTTGCATTGAAGCAGGAAAGTCAACGCTACATCAGTGAAATTCAGCCCTATATATGCAAAATGATCAAGGGAAATTTCGACAAAAGAGTGCATATGTGCCAGTAAAATCGTTAATTCCATTTTTACTATGCGTTATTCCATACATAACCCTATCCCGTGTAATTTGCAGGGCCTCAGTGGCCTGGTGGTAAGGTCTCGACTTCTGAACCGGAGGGTTTCATGTACGAGACTCGATTCCACCGAAGAACCTTTGTGTGAGGGGGTCTCTTGCACGTTAAATCTGTCAGGCCAAACGTCCTCCCACTGGTGTGGAGAGGGGAGGTGTTACCTCAGGTGTCATCCTCGTCTTCTGACGGTGGTTCAAAATTACGAGGTCTGCCCCCAAATAGCCTTTGTGTTGCTTTAAAACGGGACGTTAATATAACTAAACTAAACTAAACCGTGGTAATTTGCAATTCAATAAAAATATTGCAAATAAAAGAAAAAAAACTTATTTATTTATTTTATTCACATGTTGAGTTAGCGTGTTGTTCTAACCTGCAATGCTCCATTTTTACTAACTATAAGCTGTCAATTTTATTTAGTAGGGTTGTCATTACTTTACAGCAAAAATAGTGGCAAATTCGAATTTTGCAATAATTTTGAGACCCTTTTTTATTTTCGAATGGGTAGCAAAATTTGTAATTAAATGTTTAGGTAGTTTGGGGGCCGCGGTGACCTAGTAGTAAAGTCTCGGCTTCGGAACCGGAGGGTTTCAGGTTCGAGACTCGATTCTGCCGAAGAACTGTCGTGTGAGGGGGTCTCTTGCACGTTAAATCTGTCAGACCAAACGTCCTCCCGCTGGTGTGGTGTGGATAGGGGGGTCCAAGTTCAGGTGTCGTCCTCGTCATCTGACCGTGGTTCAAAATGATGAGGTCCCTCTCAAAATAGCCCTGGTGTTGCTTTAAAACGGGACGTTAATTTAACTGAACTAAACTAAACCCAGGTAATTTGCGATTCAATGAAAATATAGCAATTAAAAGAGAAAAAAAAAAAGCTTTTTATTTATTTATTTTATTTACATGTCGAGTTAGCACGTTGTTCTATCGCGTAATGATCCATTTTTACCAGCTATAAGCTGTCATTTTTAAAAAAATAGAGTTGCCATTCCTTCACTGCAAAAATGGTTGCAAATTCGAATTTTGCAATAATTTTGGGACATTTTTTTTTTCTAATGGGTAGCAAAATTTGTAATTAAATTTTTAGATAGTTTTTTTGTATAAAAACTATATTTTTACATATTCATTAATATATTTACACATTCATTTCATGAATAATATATTCGAAATAGTAATTTATCCCCGCAAATCTCCTGTTTTTCCCCAAGTGAGGATTATTCTCACTTGGGGGGAAACAGGAAGCGGTGAGAAATTAATGCAAGATTTTTTATTGTATCTACCTGATGCAATTCTGTATTGCTCTAACTTTGGTTAACGAACTTGGAAGTTTAGAGGTCAATGTTCTGTTGTCAAACAATTCCAGCATGTGCGTTGCGTGCGGACAGTCAGTCAGTAATAGAACTTCGCTCTGAGATTGCGTTGCAGCATTTTGTAAGTTATCTGCCCATATTTTATGTGGAGCTATCTCCCGCCCAACGTGGTAGAGGAATATTTTGATTGCAGGATCTCGTGTTTATCTGGTCGCTGCGTTTAGAATAGGAAGCCAGTTTTGTGTTTGAAGTGCATGGCTATGTATTTGGAATGCTATAGAAAATACATAGAATGGAACTATTCTTGCTGAAGAATTTTTTTAAAAATTCATTTCTTTTGTATTCAGATCAGTCATATTTTATATCTTTCTCGGAAAATGTGCGTCTTTTATTTTTCATTTCATGTGTATTTTTTTGGAAAAATATTTCCACCCTAAAGCTGTTGTGTTTACATTTTTTTTTTATCTGCATAATATATATGTAAATGTATTTTAGCAGAATAGAAGTAACATTTGAAATTTTAAAACTTCGATTTATTTCGCTACGAAAAACATTTTATGTTCAAGAAAGCAATGATCCATTTGCCCTCCGTTTACAATGCGTAACGAGGATAAAAGAGATCAATATTTTTCTCTTTTGTGGTTTTACTATGAGAGTTTTATAGATATTTCTTTGACACGTGAAGTCACGGGAAAGGGAGAGTTGGTATCTTAAAAGAATGGTACTTTAAACAATGTTGTACTGAGGATTTTTATCCATTAACTTGGAGGGTGGAAAAATGCTGAGACTTTCAGTTTTATAGAGCGAGTGTATAATTGTTGTTGTCGTGTCTATAAAGGTGCAAAGTGCAAATAAAGTCTATATTCCACCAAAAGTACACATACACATCAAAATTTCCACGCGTACGTTGCTGGTAAATGCTAGTGTATAATATTTTGTAGATATTTTATACTTCTTAAATAGAGTCGTGCGTTTACAATATTATGATATGTTGTTGTTGTTGTCGTGTCTATAAATGTGCAAAGTGCAAATAAAATCTATATTCCTCCCAAAGTCTTGTTGACGAGATCTGTCAGTTCTGGAGCCCGATGGCCATCTCAATGGGTGGTGCTCCAAGGAGGAAGAGGGTAATGGTTTGACAGTTAATAACTTGTTCTGCAGTCAGTTTGGATGGAGGACAGTGCTTGCAGTTGGGATAGGATTTAATGCCACTTGGTGATATCCTCATGCCCTTGAAATGTCCAGTACGTAGTCGAGCTATAGTAGAGGAGAGGTTTCTTGGGCAGTCTAGGTCAGGGATTGTTGCCTTGCCAAAATGTGGATTGTATATCATACGCCTGGTAACAGCATTTAGTTTCTTGAACATCTTGCTTCAGTTGAGAAGCTCGATTATTCAAAGTCTTAATTATTTTCCAGTGTTGTGATGATTTCCTAATTCCAAGGCAGCACAAAAGTCTTCCCATTTCTGGCGTTTGCACAAGGATATTTCCTCTTCAATCTTTTGATTGCTATAGATGTATTTTCTTCTATTATCTTCTGTGTTGTTGTTCTGAACCTCTACACACAGAGCATCTCTTTACAAAATGAGAGTTAAATGTATAATTAATTTAATAAAAAGTGGAAATTGAATCAAAGAAATAAGAGACCGTTTTAGTATGAATATGGCTGAAGTAAGATACAAATTTGGAAATTAATTTAGATTAAGAAATATCATTACATATACACTATGCTACAGCATCGATTCTCAACCTGTTGGGCGCCCTCTAGGGGGCCGCGAGCACAGATAAGGGGAGCGCGAGAATATCCAAGAGGAAATATTATTTAAAAAATTATTAACTGACTGAAAGGAAAGCACACATACACATAGAAAACAAAATACATTTTGAGATATTTAATAATTTATTAAAGTAAAACAATTAATTAAATTGAAAATAGGGCCGCGAATACTGAAAGGTTGAGACGCGTTGTGCTACAGATTATTTATTGAAAAGTGAATTTTCCTTAATACTATCCTGAACAAATATTTCAATGTACAAAGTTTCATTAAATAAGGTGGACAAATTTATAAAAATGCTTTTGCGTCGTAATTATAAAAGAATTAAAACAATTAAAAGAAAAAATAAAATTATTATTCAGCCCCCTTAGTGTAAAAGTGTCAGCAAAGTTTTTTTCCCCTCTTACCTTAACCTAACCACACACCGTTTGAATTTCACCATGGAAAACTCCATATATAGATGTAAGAAATATAGGATTCAAAATTGGACTAAATCTTGAAAAGTAAAATTCATTACCCTCTGAAATAAGAAAAGTTATTTTTAATTCAAAAAAGCAAGAGAGTAATTTTAATCATGAATAGCATAATTTATTGCTTGTTTTTTTTTAAAGATTAGGCTATTCATAATAATTATTTTAAGTTGTCATACGTATTCAATGCGTAATAACCATTGAGGAAGAGAATTCTTCGGGAACCTTATTTTCTAAACAGAAATTTAATAATTTCAATCGATATATTTTTCCATCTTTTTTTTTTTTTAGTCTTCTATTTAATTATGAATGAAAAATTCGTAATTAAATAAAACAGAATATTCAAAGACGGAGCAGACATCAAGGCTTTCTAATAATTTTTTTTTATCTTCGATTTAAAAAAAAATTCTTTTTGATAATCATTTTGTGCAGCTGCTTAAAATTTAAGAGATGACAGAATCTATCTATCTAAGCTTTTTGCGACTAACTTTTGTTTGGAATAATTATATTTGCAAAGAGATTTTTAAAAAATAACTTTGCATACCCATGGAGTTTCCACATATAAGTTTTTTTTCCCCTTTAATTTTAAATCGAATCTTTTTTTTTCAGCTAGCCGATTTTAGTGACTAGGTATTCGCCAGGATTTATTGGTTATAGGAACTTTAAATTATGTGTACACCAATTAATTCCTTGATATTTTTTTTACCAGGAATTTTTTTTAATTCAAGTTTTGATAAACTTATAACTTATACTGTTTTAAAATCCGAGCAGAGACATATTCTTAGTGCTGAATGCCAGTCTTATTCACCATCGTTTCATTTAAATTTTGAATTTCAATTCAAATTCTTAAATTTCAATTATTTGAAGCATATTCTTGCTGGATTAAAACGCATTGATGAAAAATATACGGATAAGAAAGATATCCGTAGAGATAAATATATCCGTTAGAAAGAAAGATATCCGTAGGGATAAATATATCCGTTAGAAAGAAAGATATCCGTAGAGATAAATATATCCGTTAGAAAGAAAGATATCCGTTAAAAAGAAATATATCCGTTAGAAAGAAATATACCCGTTAGAAAGAAATATATCCGTAGAAAGAAATATACCCGTTAGAAAGAAATATATCCGTAGAATGAAATATATCCGTTAGAAAGAAAGATAAAGATATCCGTTAGAAAGAAAGATATCTGTTAGAAAGAAAGATATCCGTTAGAAAGAAATATATCCGTTAGTAAGAAAGACATCCGTTAGAAAGAAATATATCCGTTAGAAAGAAATATATCCGTAGAAAGAAATAGATCCGTTAGAAAGAAATATATCCGTAGAAAGAAATAGATCCGTTAGAAAGAAAGACATCCGTTAGAAAGAAATATATCCGTTAGAAAGAAAGATACCCGTTAGAAAGAAATATATCCGTAGAAAGAAATATACCCGTTAGAAAGAAATATATCCGTAGAATGAAATATATCCGTTAGAAAAAAAGATATCCGTTAGAAAGAAAGATATCCGTAGAAAGAAATATATTCTGATGTACATGAAGACATTGAAGTTTTTTATGTACAGCAGAATATATATCATGATTTACATAATTTCTAACAGGATTATCGATTTCAAATCTCTCAAATTTAATAAAGAATTCAGCATATCTGTAATAAGAAAACAAAACTGGATAATATATTTTTAACAGTTTATTACGTTGAAGACTAACAATATTTTAACATTGAAGAACCTTAAAAGATTATTATTACGTGTTTTGGATGTTAAATTACATTCCGCAGGGTTTTCAAAATTTTTAAAAAGTGTCGATAACGTGCTTTAATTAAGAGTTAATTCAGTACTTAAATATATCTTGAATCCTATTGGTCATAAACAGCAAAATAAAAACCGTTGATTAATTATTTGAAGCAGCAATGAAAACAATTTCATTAAAAATAATGAAAATATGATCGTAAAATTACCTTCGAAAACGTCTTTAAATAATTTTATAATTATTTCTTTTTACAACAAATAACTATCTTCGAATTTTTTTTTCTTCTGGAATTTCAAAATGAAGTAGAAATTATGTTTGTGCTATGATATAAACGGAAATTTTCAAGTAAAAAATGTCAAACTGGTATTTTTAAATGCTAAAACCGTATAAATATGAATTAAGCTTTAAAACAAGCTAGGATTTGGAGGGGATTAAAACATATTTTAAAGTTTATATACTTTTTTATTAATACAAGGATGAAATGAGGATTAAAAGAGATATTTAAATATGTATATGTAGCTTTTGGACAAAAAGAATATTTTGATTTAAATTTTAGCATTTATTGACTAATACTGAAAAAATTCTTTAAAAAAATACACTTTTTTTTTGTAACATTACATGTATAACATAGATTTGGATGTAACTATTATCTAAGAATTATATTAAATTTTGTGTGTGTAATATATGAAATTATCTATAAAATTTTGGAATTTTTTCATCAATATTGACATTAAATCTATTTTCCAATCCATATGTCAACTTCCAAAGCATTCAGCATAATCCATAGTTCATTATATTCTGCATAGAATGGGCTGTAACTAGAAATATCATTGAAATATGATTATTTTATAAGATATGACGATACTGGTACTGTAGAATTATGAAAATACTCGTTCTTCAGAATTATTTTTTGATATATGATGATACTGATGAAGTAGAATTACGAAAATGCTCCTTCTTCTGAATTATTTTTTGATATATGATGATACTGATGAAATAGAATTACGAAAATGCTCGTTCTTCAGAATTACTTATTGATAAATGTCGATACTGGTGCAGTAACATTATGAAAATATTCGTTCTTCAGATTATTATTAATCTTAGATGTAATAATAATAATAAAAGTAATAATAAATACCAGATTACTCTCGGTGCTGGTGAAGTAGAATTATGAAAAATCTCAATCTTCAGCAAATGCATTTAAAATTTTTAAATGTTTATAAGTATTCATCAGTTGCATGCCAATAGTTTGTTGAAACTTGTTTTCTAGTTAACACTGAGACTTAAGAAAGATATCACAGGGAATTATTTTATTACAGGAATTAATTTTTAAATGAAACTCGTTACTTTTAATGAATTATATATTACGCATGAAAGAGCGATCACAAAAAAACAAAAAAAAAAACAAACAAATGAAACTAATTTTCGCTTGTTTTCTGTGCTCTGCTTCCTTGAATTCTCATCCCTTCTCGCTTAAAATGTTTGGTATTTAACTTCGTAACAACTAGCGCTATCTAAATGCAATGCAATCTCCCTTTCCTCTTTTTCTGTAGGAATTCATTAGAAAAAAAAAAACAACATTCTTTTAAACGAGACAATTCCTCCTCCATCGTAGCCTCCATCCTTTTATTTCCCAGACTACTCTTTTCCACTTTCGATTCAGTAGATCCGGTTTTAAGCGTCTCTGATAAGAATACTTTGCGAAGTACTAGTTACATTGGAAATTTGCTTTGTCTCGTTATTCGAAATTTTAGTCTATATGTTTATTTAATGAAGTACTCTGTATTAGTTGGAAGTATTTGTGTTACGGTTAATCATTGGTTTTTATATTCTTTTATTTAATGTGAGCTATTCCATGTTTGTAACGTAAAATTCTGAAATCGATTGTTCGCTTCTGGTTTTCCACAGTTCTCTTAAGGCCTTATCACACGGCAGGATATCTTCTGCACTTTCCGTCAGCAAACGACAACGAAAGTGACGTCACTTCAAAGTTTCACATTGGCTGAATTTCGTTTGTGTACAATATTTCCGACGGCATTTTCGAGCTGGTTAGAAAAAGTTGTCGATTATGAAACTTGCTTGACCGGTTTTTGAGGGTAGAAACGGAAAAGTGCTGGCGAAATTTCACCGTGTGATAAGGCCTTTATTTTGCATAAGTATACACACAGACATTTGTGGTTTGATGAACAGGCCCGTCATTGTATGGACTGCGGAGTGATCTACTCTATAACACATATTCTTATTCAATGTCCTAATTTTATTTCAGATTGTTTAACTTATTTTCATTCGCGTATTTTAAATTTATGAGACCTAGTTGGTGAGAAACTTCACTCAAAACTTTTTGATATTTTAAAAGCCACTGGTATGTTTCATAGCATTTAGCATTTGAGATCTATTTTTATTTTTGTGACAAATCTTTTTAAATCATGGATCTTCTCAGCTATTGACGTTTTTGCAATACATTCTTCTTTTATTTGCACATTTTATAATGGAGTTGTTTAAAAATTCTTGTGGATGGTGAAGCTTGTTCTATATTGGACCTCGTGCCATAAAACCTAAACCATATTATACCTTTTATTTTGCATACTTTTGTGCTTTCTTTGATAAAACACTATCAAACTGGCGAGTCCACGAACACGGCAGCCACATTGAACATGATTTGAATGTGCAAAATAAAAGGTAATATTATTTCCGTTTTGATTTGCATTTGTTAACACTCTATTTTCTATTACACAGCGCCATATATTCTCCAATTGGGGACTTTTGGAACTTCTTTTGGGGGGAATCCTTTGTCCCCCGTCTTGTTTAATCTTCCTACAAAATGTGGCGTCATTCTCGCAAATAGATCACGCTACAGAACACTGTGAGCACTGTCAGTTTAATCATGGCCACCCTGTATATAGAATTCAATTTAATGGTAAGCAGATTACATTTTTAATTGAACTTTTTTTTACTTCACCTGAAAAACTAAACACGTTGAATGATTAAAACTAATTTTTTCCCTTCATAACGAATTTTTCAATGCTCAACAGAAGTGTGCCTTTTTTACTTCGCTATTCGGAGAATGAAATTCGTGATGCCATGTGATCTGCCTTTGACCTTGGAGTTTCTCGCCCATTCTACCCGGGAAACGCCGGCCCTGGTATAATCAGTAATCTTTTTCCATATGCAGCCTGTTATTTTCGCTACCCTGTTATTACTACTTACTGTAATAACTTAGGATGTATAATGCGCGGTTTTTTTTTCTTTTTTTTTAATGCGCCAAAAATCTAAATATCGCTTTGTTAAATCTGGGTAATGTAGTTGCTCCAGTTTTTCAGGATTTTTGTATCCTTCCAACCATAGTAATCAGTTAACTAGTTCAAGACTTTTGCGATATGAAGTGAATCAAGGAATTCACGATGGATTTTTGCCAGTTTTAATACTTATTGTTTTCTTGTTTCCAAGTAAAAGTTTTTTTTTTTTTTTTTTTCGTTTGCAAGGGAAAGTAAAAGCGGGGGGGACAAAAAATGCGTCGAGATTTGATGAGAATTGATTTTTGAGAATTGAATCTTTCTGAGCGTTGAAAAAAAATTGGAATTAAATTTATCTGCATGTGATCACAATGACAATAAAAAGCACATACTTAGTATGTGCTGTTTTGATATGCAATCATAGCATAGAAATTGTAAGATACCGTTCATCGCAAAAAATTCTTCTTGGTCTTCGGCTTAGTTTTATTGACAAAGCAACACACTAAACCTATTTTTCATCTTTTTTTTGTCATGTTAGAACTTCCATATATTTTATCAATGATTGCTAATATCTGTCTATTTCTCCAAGATGCCGCAAAGTTACTTTTTCGGACGCAATGAAAAAGTTGCCAAGTTATCGTTAGTCGAAAAAGTGGAAAAGTCGTAAAAAAATGCAAAATTACGACAAATTTCAAGTTCAAACACATTTTCACGATGCTCGCACTTTGCTACTTTGTTCACGTTTTGTTTACATGGCGATATTTATTTTGTCATTCACTTCGCTTGGCGACTTAATTTGCGTTTGGCTCACATTGGCGACATCTTGAGCCCGCATAACGGATAAGTACTGTCACAAAATTAAATCTTAGCATAGTCCCCAGCTTTAACAGAATGGATAATCTTAATTACTTGGTCTAGATTATATAACCTATCAGAATATTTTTTAGCAATATAATTTGAAAAAATTGTTCCATTTAATGTGGAATGATGCATATTTCATCAAAGTTGATTGATTGAAATTATTTAATTTAACTAATTGATTTGATGGAATCAGTTGAATCATATTCATAATTCAGTCATTGGCGGAATCAGTTCAGACACAAAAAATCATGCAAGGCGTTAAGTATGATGCCTTCACACTAAAACTGTAATTTATATAGGTTTAGTTTCCATCATCATGCAAAGAAGAGTTAATTTATCTAGCTTAGACTGATTTTAAATTATTTGATATGTACTGATAAACAGATTATTATTCATAACTTCGGTGTTACGTGTAGAATTCTGGTGATAAAATTATATGACAAATGGCTTTGATATAGTTTATTACGTTTTGTATGCACCGGGTTCACATTTATTCTAACACATTTTTTTTCCAAAATTTGACAGAGAGACCGCGGTGACCCTCGATGGCAAAGTGTTAACTTCGGAACCAGAGGGTTCATATTCGATACCTGATTTCTCCGTTGAACAGTCCTGAAACGGGTCTGATGCACATGAAATCCGCCTGGGCTAAACTTCTCCCCACTTATGTGGTGTGAAAGTTTGGAGATGAGTTGCCAGCTCAGGTGTCTTCCTCGTCATTTGATCGTGGTGGTTCAAAATTATGACATTCATTTCCAAAATAATTCTAGTGTTGTTTTAAAACGGTACATTAATATAATTAAACTAAAACAAACTAAAAAACAATATTGTCAGATGGCTATCATATGAAAAACAGTCTGTCAGATTATTGTTTTTTAGTTTGTTTTAATTAAATTATATTAATCATCTGACAGACATCTATAATATTATTTTCTCATGCAAATTTCCATTCTTCTAAATTTTATTTTTATTCTTAAAGAGATGAAAATTGTGGAAATGAGAAAAAATATGGAGGCTTTTTCCCAAATTATAACTTTATATTCATATTCCGTATATTAGAAAGCGAAACCGGTAATTATTTAATTCGTTTAAACACCGTACCAAAAGTGTTATCAGAGTGGAATATTGACAGATATTCCAGGTGTTTCCCAATGCAAAGTGCCTTTAATTCAAGAATGTCTTACTGCTCCCTGTACTGACTGACAAATGTAACCGATAACTATGCCTGACGTGCCATCTGTTATCGTGATGGATGTTACAGATATTCTAATCACGCCTTTAGTGTCTCTCTTGTGAGCCGTTTGTTAGAAGGATCTATCTGTTTGTATAGCTTTGCAGTGACGGCTGACATGTTCTCAATTTGAAATTTATTAGAAATATTTAAATCCCGTTTTGCATTAATCACTCAGAAGGTATCAGTTAAAGTTAAAGTTTATGTATCAGTATGTGTTTAACTCTGAAGTTAGGATATACTATTTTTAAATATTTCATTAGATTTGGGAAGAAACATGTGTATCTAATTCTTGATTATTTGTAAAAAATATTCAGATATTTACAAATAAAGTAATATAAAAATATATAAAAGTTCAATTTCCACTTCAGCCAGAAATTTTTTTAATATTTTAATTAATTTTTATTAAATAATTATAAAAAAAATATATTAATTTTCGCAAGAATTGAACTCATATTCTTCATCTTCACGTGAAAAATACTGTAATCCTTGCATTTTGACGATTGAGCTACTACCTGTTGATTTCAGTTTTCTTTACTAAACGTTAAAACTCTACTCCAAGTATTAAAAAATAATTAAATTTAATTTAATTAATATTTCGAAAAAATACTGTACTAATATCAAACGTCATCAAATTACAAGTAATTGCAGAGCTTGGCGACCAAATATTAATTACTGGAAAAATTATTTAATTAATTTTTTTTAAAAAAAACCTGTATTAACATCAAGTGTCATCCACTACGAGTTATTTGAACCTGAGTGGATGAATAAAAAGTATTAT
>JAPMOQ010051213.1:2077680-2093625 GCA_026543055.1 Argiope trifasciata
TTCAAATATTTACAACAAAAATCAAAGAAATATCAATTTGAATGATAAACATTTTGATAATTTAGCAATGTAGCGATAAATATGTTAGAATTAATTTTAAACAGATTTTGTAAAACGAATTTTTGCAAACCAATTTTAGATAAATTTTGTAATAACCTAACGCCTAGAATTGAATAAAATCTAGGGAAAAAAGTACACAGGTAAGAGTAAAAAAGAAGAAAATAATCAGTTGGTCCGGGAAATCCTGAAATAGTTATTAAAGAAGAAATTATTATTAACAGGGTGATTATGAATCTTATGTCTTTGTGAGTCAGAAAAAGTGAATTTTTTTTTTTATTATAGTTTTTTTTTTTTTTGACTGAATAATAATTTTATGAGATTACATAAAATAAACCATCAGCAAATTTGTAATATTTGAAAACCGATTTTTCTGTTGTATCATTTATTTGTAAGAGAAACATCGAAAACTCATAAATCTTGATTGTCTTTTGAATTAATTATTTCTTATAAACATTTTACATGCAAACTGCAAATTTATTTGTTAGAAAAGCATTGAAAGCTAATATTTTTTTTTTCTATTTTAAATTATATTTTTCTTATAAACATTTTACTGCATCATAATAACGTTTCAAACTGTAAAAAAGAAACAACGCAGACAAAAAAGTATTAAAATTTTTATGGATACTTTTTTATGGATGTTTTTACATCTAATTTTGCAAAAACTTTGGAAAGTGAAAGAGTTACCAGATAAAACGTATCTTTTTTCAGAAGAAGAATTTATCTTTGGTATAAATACAAACATCCTGCTACCTCTAAATTACTTTTATACTAATAATATATCTAAATTGTATACTACTAATACATCTGTTGTTGTTGTCGTGTCCGTGTTTTTCACGGAAAGGGGGTGCAGTAGCTTCTGAGGGTAAAGACCCCTGAGCACCCAGAGGGCAGAAGTCTGACTTGTAGCTCACACACACACGACACAACCCTTTTGACGGAGCGGTCGAACTCATTCATACACTCATTCATCCATCCGCAAGTCAGAATTTAGATCCAAATCAGAGACCGACTCAACCCTGATTCAGTACCCCCAGAGGTATCGTTTGTTATGGGAACTTGGAGGACTTTGCAGTCACGACCTATTTAACGTGCCCCAACTGCCATTAGCCAAAACGGTGGTCTTTGGCCAAGACGAGGACAGAACCCGCGACCTTTCGGTTACGAGGCTGACGCTCTACCAACCAGGCTACCGCGGCCCTACTAATACATCTAAACTACTATAAAGCATCGAAATCCGTCTTTTAAGTTTTGAAATAAATTTAATAATAGCATTAAATAGAATGTGTGATCATTTTGCCTTCCTTTCACCCTCCCCTCTCATTTGGCATGATATTTATTTTTTATGTGGCTAATTGTGGTAACATAATGGTCGTGGTTGTAAATAGATGACAAACTGACTACTCTGACCTGCCTGAAGGCACACGGAAAAACTGGGCCGCCGCAATAGCAACATTGGTGGTGGTGTTGTCGTGTACGTGTTTCTCACGGAAAGGGGGTGCAGTAGCTTCTGAGGGTAAAGACCCCTGAGCACCCAGAGGGCAGAAGTCTGACTTCTAGCTCACACACACGACACAACACTTTTTAGGGGGTGGTCGAATTCATTCATACACTCATTCATCCATCAGCAAGTCGGAATTTTAGATCCAAATCAGAGACCGACTCATTCCTGATTCAGCGCCCCCAGAGGTATCGTTTTGTTATGGGAACTTGGAGGACTTTGCAGTCTCGGCATATTTAACGTGCCTCCACTGCCATTAGCCAACACGACGGTCTTTGGCCAAGACGAGGACAGAACCCGCGACCTTTCTGTTACGAGACTGACGCTCTACTAACCAGGCTACCACGGCCCAAATAGCAACATTGGTGGTGTAATGTCTTGATATCAATAGATCCAAAAAAATACTTGCTGTAAAGTGTTGACAAGACTATTAAAAATCATTTAACAGGTGATAATTCAGCGTTAATAAAACTACTGCGTTACCCGATAGAGGAAGGATTTTCAATGTGAAACAATGTTGCAAAAACAATGAAATTCTAGTGGCCACAGTTCGAATGTTTGAGAATAGTCCACCTATATCGTGTGATTTAAAGCCATTGCATTCCTTTTTAGGAAGTTATTTGAAGAGGGCTATCCCAAAATAGCCCTCGAGTTGCTTTAAACGGGACGTTAACATAACTAAACTAAACTAACCACAATTACGAAGTCCGTCCCGAAATAGTCCTATTATTTCTTTAAAACGAGACTTTTAATATAACTAAACTAAACCTGATTTATTCGCATCCTCTACACTGAGAGCTGATTGATGGTGATTAGTCCCGATCTTGTTAACAAAATTCCTCAACGCATCAGAGGAAAATGAGACGGCACATAAAATAAAAAAAAGAGCGAATAAATCTCCGATTTTGTGCAATTGGTTTTTCACTTTTTTTTCCCGCCGTCCGAGTACTAAGTGCCGCGGGTAAAATTTACTGCCGGTGGCGCGCTGCCCAGAGGGATTTATTCACCTGAACACTCGGCCTTGATAGGATTCCAGTGTTTCGGTGGCATCGATTTTTTATGAGACTCGCGACTTCAGATTTGACAAGTTTGAGGCACTCGTCGAAATCGATTCTTTTCGGATTTTTTTTTTTTTTGTTGTTGTTGTTGTTGAATATGATTCCGCTTGTTGAACTTTTTTTTCATAGCTCGTTTCGTTTGTTCAGTTGTGATACTGAATTGTTGATAGGACGATGAAAAAAAAAATATTTTTTCTTTCTTTTAAATGCAGCTTAAAATATGGTACCAAAAAAATGCATATTTCTTTGCTAAAAACCGATTTGCAATTCAACTAAGGGGGAAGGTAATATTTTTTTTTTATCGAGCTTGCTTGTGGAAAAGATGGTTTTAACGAATTTTATCGAAAAAAAGGTGTTTAGAGATATATCCTGGCATTAGCATAGAAAAGAAGTTAAGGCAGATGTATAAATATGGATTTCGTAAATTGGAGTTTGGAGTTTTTGGATTTTGTTGGCACAAGAGCCATGGTGTTGACTATGCTGCGCCAAACTGTATTTGTTTGAGGATTAAAATATATAATTTCAGCTATAAAATGCAATGTAAAAACATGAAGAATATTTAAATATAGAGATAAAAACTTATTGATTTCAAAAAAGCAAAGAGCGGTGTTTTATCAAGCAAATCAGAAAAACTGAAGTTGTTAAAATGGAATAAGCGTTGATTACTGAAGTTTGGACACTCAGTGAGAATATGGTGAACAGTCATTATGCAATTGCATTGACAGCACATTGGTGCCTCTTCTCCAAAACGTAGATGGCGATGGGTGAAACTAGTATTACTTATGCGCAAACGGGTTAAGATTGTATCCGCTTTTTTATTTGGAAATCATGGCCAAGGTTCAACACGAGGTTTTAACGCTATGAAGTTTGTTTTCTGTTAACAGATTCCACTGTATCTGCCATTTTGAGAGATAGAGCAATTCGTAAATTGGAAATGGATTCAAAAACAAATGTTACTGGCTCATCTTTTTAAGCTCCTGCCTGTATCAAAACGGATTCTTTCGTATAAAATGTTAACATCAGCAAGAAAGTGTTTTTGTTTTATCTTGTATATCGTCATTTAGTTTTAGTTATATCAACATCCCATTATAAAGCAATTCTTGGGTTATTTGGTGACGGACCTCGTAATTTTGTACTGCTCTCAGATGACGAGGACAACACCTGAGGTGGCAACCATCTCCACACCACAAAAGCGTGTGGACGTTTGGCCCTGATGACTCAACCTCTCCCGACACAACGTTTCATTGATGGAATCGGGTCTCGAACCTGAAACCTTCTGGTTTCGAAGTCGATACCTTACCTCCAGACTAACGTGACCCCCCCCCCCCCCTTCATTGGGAAGGGAAAATTTTCTGGGTTTTTTTTTTTTTTTTTTTTGTCAATCAATAACGAAATTGGATTTAAGTGCACATTTTTTTATCTTTATATATATCTGCATAAGTTTGTAATGTTAATGTTTGAGAAAAATATTAATTTTTTTCCTTATCTTCAGAGTGTAATTATAATAATTATAATTAATTCTAAAATTTTAAGGAATATAAATTTTTTTGTCTTGGAGATAAGGACACAAATCTAAATACTATTATATTTCTTTAGATATAAAATTTAGCTTGCATTATTTGGTTTGATAATTTTCGAATTAAGTTAGCATGTCACCATTGCAATATAAACTCATCCCCTTCGTCAACCAGTTGCTCGCTCTCCAAATTAATTACATTAAATTAGTAATTTCAATTAATTATGATGGCATATCTCTTATCATAATAAACGGATATTATATATTCTATTTCAAACTATAATTGCCCCCTCCAAAATATATTTTGATTAATTAGATAATGCACACCAAGTAGTTAAAGCGATCCAGTTGTTGATGCTGGGGATTGTGCTGAGGTTTCACTTTGCGATATCTTGTGGAAAGGGCGAATCGAAGAGATATTCAATTAATAAATAAAATATCTTGTGAAGATGGTTTTGTATATAATATAAAAATGAATGCAATCAGATATGGTGGCTGGTAAGCACTGGTGGCTTGTTTCATTAAATATATAATTTTTATCTCTCTCTCTCTCTTTTTTTTTTTTTTTTTTTGCTTATTTCTGAATGTATAAGAAATTTGGCATTAAATAAAGGCTGTTCCAAAATTAACGCGATTTTAATTTGCCGCCATTCGTGTATTAAAGTGTTGACAACCGTATTTAAAAAAACTCATTTGACCTGATGGTTTAGGGGGAGTAATTTTCCAAAATTTAGATGTTGCAAAATTTATTTGTACCCAAATATTTTTCGTGGTTTCTACGAAAAACCCTAAAATTTAATTAAAATATAAAACCCCAGGGTTGATCTTCCCAAAACTTTTTCGCATTTACTGTAATAAAGTTGTTACCTCTGAGAAGGACTTGCATTACATTTGTGTTCAATAGGTATATAATATTAGCCTTTTACTTGCATTTAGCATTTCTACTGAATCTAATGTCTCCTCGGCGAGTGATTTGGAGATCAATGCTTGGTAAATAGATGCAGTTAAGATTCGAATTTATTATTATCATTATTATTTTTATATTTTAGATAAATTTACTATCCCTATGGCCTTCCCATAGGTGTGAATAATAAGTTGATCGTTTCATCGCAGTCGAATGAATGATTTAGGAAGGCATTATAGACATACGGACAAACATATATAAATATATACACAGTACATATATATGTACAGTGATAGAGACTAAAATTTATTTTTGACCTTCATCCTCAAGGTCGAAACAGTTTTGTCAGATCGGATATCAAAATGAAAACATTTCATATTGCATTACAATTTTACAGCCTCTTACGATCTGTCCCATCAAACAAGTGTCTTCAGCAAGAATTTCAGCATCACGACTTTCATCATGTGACCAGAAAGAAAAATATGTTGTCTCCATGCATTTTAATGATGTGACCATGATCCAGACGAGCACATTCCGGCTGATGGTTATGGCTGCGACAACAGCCGGAGTTTGCTTACATCCATCACGTTCCTCGATTATCGAATTTTTCGAAGATTTGTTGTCGAGGTTTCGTAAAAAGGAAGCGTAGATAAAGCTTGTTGGGATGGAAAATTGAGTTTTCAGTTTTTGGGAATTACTGTTTGAGCTGATAAGCAACAAATATCCGGTGCTTGTTTTTCCAAGAAATGAACAGTCACGGAATGACGATAACTTTTTGTTTGATAAGTTGATATTTGATGTGTTTTTCTCCTGAATAATTTTATTTCGTGAATGTAAAATTTTGTAGTATCGATACCATGACAACGGGATTTGTAAAACTTTTATTACTATGATGTTTTGATTATTGTGCTATGTATTAAAGGTATGCCGATTTTTATTTACTTAACTTTAAAGTAAAGGTGGTTAATGTTGATGTTTTCCAAAATGAAATTCTTTATAG
This sequence comes from Argiope trifasciata, assembly GCA_026543055.1. Taxonomy (NCBI): domain Eukaryota; kingdom Metazoa; phylum Arthropoda; class Arachnida; order Araneae; family Araneidae; genus Argiope; species Argiope trifasciata. The sequence goes on from JAPMOQ010051213.1 coordinate 2,083,717, forward strand.
ATTTTAAATATCTGATTTTTAAAATTTCAATCATTCCTTTAACTTTTTAATATATTTTAACCCTTACAATATATTGGATTCTTGTCAGTAGGCAATAAATGTAATGTAATGCAGAACAAATATGTAACTATGTAGTGAATATAGTGCCGGTAGAATAAATATGCAGATGGTATAGATAATATAGTGCCTATATACTGCCTACAAAAGAAATATCTTGATAATGCAGTGAATATAGTGCCTGCGGAATAAATGGTATAGGTAATAGAGTGCCTACAGAAAAAATATTTTGATAATGCCGTGAATATAGTGCAGAATAAATATGCAGATGGTATAGGTAATATAGTGCTTATATACTGCCTACAAAATAATATACTGCCTACAAAATAATATACTGCCTACAAAAGAAATATCTTGATAATGCAGTGAATATAGTGCTTACAGGAGAAATATCTTGATAATGCAGTGAATATAGTGCCTGTAGAATAAATATGCAGATGGCATAGGTAATATAGTGCCTACAGAAAAACTATTTTGATAATGCAGTGAATATAGTGCCTGCAGAATAAATATGCAGATGGTATCGATAAAATAGGGCCTACAGAAGAAATATCTTGATAATGTAGTGAATATAGAGCCTGCAGATGAAATATTTAGATAATATTGAGAATATAGGGCCTGCCGAAGAAATATACAGTTAGTGCAGTGAATGTAGTGCCTGCAGAATAAATATGCTTGTAGTACAGGTAATATAGTGCCTGTAGAAGATATATACATATAGTGCAGGTATTAGAGTGATTGGAGAATAAATATACAGATAGTGCAGGTAATAGAGTCCCCTACAAAAGAAATATACATGTAACGCAGATAAAATACATGATTTTGTGGTGCGGTATTGGCTTTTGCACCGTAAAATCCCAAGTTAAACTATAAATTAATTTTCATAATAAAAGGAACTTGTACTCAATCTGTATAAAGAGTTAAATGATATTTATAATGTAACACCTTACATTTTAACTTTATTTTTTGATTAATTCATCTTTTATGATTTGCGAGTTTTAAGTAACTACGTGCTTTGGTACGCACAGTAGTCGATGTTTTGAAGTATCGTCATCCAGTAGCTTTTCTAAATTTAGCTCGTGCAGACGCGAGTTTAAAAATAGCTCGCGCGCCCGCGACTCGCGAGCTTCTGTCTGAAAATGTGTTAAGAGCGGATCTGTTATTGGGGGGTGTTCTTCAAAGCCAACAGTAAACAATCCCCCGACGTAAACACGCGGAAGAAAACGGAAGCTACCAGCAATTTTCTTTTGAATGCTTGAGAAAGATAGAGAGAAGCTTTTTCCATTCAAAACACAGCATTGAGGACACTGGTTATTTTTCGTTTCGATGTTTTGAAATGTTTACAGATTCTCTCATACAGTGTCTCACAAAAGTGATGGGACACTTGTGCTTTCCAAAAGGAAAATGTAATAAAGTAAATAAATAAACATGTACAAAAAAATTTGCGGTGTGTTTTATATTTAAAGTTAGTAACGATTATTACATTATATACATTTTGTCAAAATATTAAAATAAATTTAATAAATTATACTGTTCTTTAGAAAGGTGCAAAAAAATGGCTCACATAAGTGATGGGACACTTACTTTTCCATCAAATATTTATCCAAAAATTTTACTTTTTAAAAGGTTTTAATATTTTGTTGGATTTCCTTTTACTTTTAAAATATGATTTAATCTTCTTGGGATGGATTTGACTAATTTTTCTGTGATTTCTGGAGTGATTTTGCCCCATTCTTCTTGAAGCACAGATTTTAATTGTTGTTTTGAAGAAATGGTGTGTTTGCGAATTCTTGATTCCAATTCTTGCCAAATATTCTCTATGGGATTTAAGTCAGGAGATTGTGGTGGTGTTTTTATTATTTCAGGACAGTTATACAGCAGCCAGAGTCTAAAGTTCAAAGCAGTGTGCTTGGGATCATTATCCTGGTAGAATTTAAAATCGTTATGAAGGTTCAATTTTCGTGCTGAAGATTTCAAATTTTGCTTTAAAATGTCGATATACTTGTACTGATCCATTATACTGTCAATAAAAACGAGATTACCGACTCCAGCGGACGACATACACCCCCATACCATAACTCCTCCTCCACCATGTTTTACTGTTGGCACCAAGTTCTCTTTACGAAATTCTTCTCTGGGTTTTCTCCACACCAAGATTCTACCGACAGAACCAAATATATTAAATTTACTCTCATCAGCAAATATAACTTTATTCCAGAAATCAGAATTATTATTTATGTAGGATTTTGCGAATGCCAGTCTGAGTTTTCTATTCTTTTCACTTAAGAATTTTTTCCTGGCTACTCTACCGTGATATCCAGCAGATCGAATTACTCTTCTAATAGTCTCAGGGTTAACAATTACTCCATATAATGCTTGTAAATCAGCAGCAATTTTAGGAGCACTCATTTTTGGATTTTTTTAAATAATTCGAACGATAATTCGCTTTAATCCATTAGATAGCTTTGATGGTCGGTCAGGTCTTCTTTTATCCTGAATCATATGATTCTTTTTATATCGTTTAATGATGTTGAAAACTGTTGAATGACTCAAATTAACTGTTTCAGCAGTTTCTCTAATAGATTTTCCACGTTCAATATGCAAATTAATAATTAATTTTCGAATTTCAGGCGAAGTTTCGTTTCGTTTAGCATTCATGGCTGCACAGAGCTAAAAAACACAAAAATTCCAAAGCAATCTGGAGAGAAATACTGCAGACGATTTCATAAATTATTGCCAATTGCTTTTGAGTAAAAATAAAATCCCCAAAAAATATTTTTATTGCTTATTTCAGACGATTTTTGTTGCATATCTAATGGTGTCCCATCATTTATGTGAGCTAAATTTTGCTCCGTTCTAAACAATTATATTTTTATTAAATTAATTTTTTAATATTTTGACAAAATGCATGTTATGTAATAATTGTTACAAAATTTAAGTATGAAAACACCCACAAAAATTTTATTACTTGTTTATTTATTTATTTTATTACATTTTCCTTTTGTAAAGCACAAGTGTCCCATCACTTTTGTGAGACACTGTATTTCAAAATATTTTCATAGGCTTGCTGTCTTCTTCACTTTTTGCAGATAATAAAAATGTGTAGTCTTAAAAGAAGCAATTTTTTTAAGTATTCCGTGTTTTAAATACCGTGCAGTCTGACACTTCAGTTATGCATTGTATTTAGTGATATTTTTTCTTACAATTCAATTTTTTGCTTATAAATGTCATTCTTTTAATTTCTTTTTGTGTACTAAGGCAACTCAGTCAATAATTTATTAATTGACGTTCTCAATCAATCTAATTTTTGCTTTGTAGGCTTATAGCAATTGGAATGTCTTATTGAACCCTTTCTTTTGGGCGGCATAGCGATTCTTTTATAAATATAAAACTATAGTATATATTTATAATATAAAATAAAATATAATTCAAAGTTCAAATATAATTCAATATAGTTAAAAATATAAAATAATTGATGTAAGGGTTTTTAGTTCATTATTTTTACTTTCTCGTATTCCAAGCATAATAAGAGATAATATTGTAATCGTTAAAAAAATTCAAATTCGAGATTTCAATGAATTACCCTATTTTAGACCTGTCTGAAACAGGATTTTTCTTACAGGGGTAGGGTCATTATGTCTGTCTGTGAAAGCATTGATCAAAGAATTATTGAATTTGATTGATTAAATTTGATATAAGATTTTTATGCCAGATCTGTACATTTCTGTCAACTTTATTACGAAATACATTCAATGAAATTATCTTTTTGCATGCCCAAACATAAGTTAATGTCAACTACAAACCAAGGATGAATCAAGTTTCTACACAAATTTAACATCTAAAATGTACATCTATATTAAATTTGGGACTATATCCATCTATAGTTTGCATATAAATGAGATGGCTCAAAAACACGACTTAAATATATTCTATTTTAAATGGGATTTTGTTAAAATGTTCCTTTTTGTTGACTTTCGGTTGTAACTGGCTATTAAAAAGTCGAGAAGAATTCATTTGATTTTCTTGTACTTTTTAAAATTGTATCCCAGCGATTAATCGTCAAATATTCCACTCTAATATGCCTTGCGATTAATATTAGAAAAGTATATTTATTGGAGAACAGGAGTTGTTTTGTTTAAACCACTCTCGCTGGTTTTAATTTTGCTTTCCAAAGTGCTTAATAACTGTTTATATTTTTTACAGCATTGAAGTTAAGGCTAAGTAGAACTGAATGCTCTTATTCATAACATGTCTCTTGATACATTTAAAAATATTTTTAGAAAATAAAATTATTATAAAAATAATGCTGGAAATTACATGAATTGTTATATTTGTACTTGGTAAAGTGAATTCTTTTTAATTTGAGACTAGTTCGTCTGGTATGTTCTAATATATGTATCTAATTATTTTGAAAATGCGAATAAGGTGATTTATAGTTCATTTTTATTATTAAAAAAATTATAAAAATATAAATTAAATTTTTTTAAATTATATTTTTATTATTCATTTTTATTACTACCAATTAACTTTTAATATTTGAAATGATAAGATTTCATTTAAAAAGATAAGTCTGATTATTTTTATATATTTTTTAACAAAATGTTGTTGAAGAGATTAGGTTCGATGAACATTCCATCAAAGATTTTTTTTTGATGTCGACTTCGGCTTCGCTTCGCTGTAAAGGATCAAGAAAAGACATTTATGGGCTGCCAGATCACTGTCGGGCGCCATCGGTAAAAGCCGCAAATTGCAGTTATCCTGTTATCGAAAACAGTAACAAAGTGCTTTCCTCGAACCGAGGCTGTAAAACCTTGCTTCAGTTGGTGTTAAAACGAATGTACGACGACGGTTTTACCTACTCAAGCAGAAAGTTTTTTTCTTTCTCGGTATTTAGCGTCTATAACTCTGTAGTTGCAATTTAGCCTGAGGCAAACCACAAGTGTTACGAGAATTCTATTCTAAGAAAGTAAAAGAAGGGTTTCTTTTTCTAGATTGTAGACTTTTTGATTAAAGTGAGGATACATTTTAATAAAGGCTTGGATTATTGTCCTGTAATTATCTGGACTACGTGTGGTCTTGTTTTATAGATAGTTCATTTTGGATCGTTCTTTTATAATGTAGGTGTTAGCATGTATATTTTGATTTTAAAAAATTTCATTGCAAAAAAGTATTTATTGAGAATAATTGGTGCAATATGTATAGGAATGGATGGGACAAAATGCGCATTCAACCTCATTTAGATCAGTGTCTAGGGTTACTGACTGAAGAAAAGATGCTTTTGAATAAGAAAGTTCAATTTATTTACAGCAAAGAATACAGAAGAGACATTAACAATTGGGACAGCACAGGCTATTTACTCTAGAGATACCTTTAGATGCCACCAAGTATGAAGCCTTATCAAGTGTTCCATGGCAAAACTATGTACCACCGTTGCGTATTAAAGAATCATATTATCGAATTGAACGATCCTCTCTCTCTCTCTCTGTCTGTCGAGCGAATGCTCACAGTTCGCTTTTTGAAACCTGACGTCATGCGTCTTAGACTTTGGATCAAGGGTACTTTAGTAAAATCCCTGGTGCCATCTATTACAATAAAAATCAAACTAAATGTGTAGTGGTAATGGCCGCTAATTAAATCTCTCTCTATATATATATCAACCAAGATATCTTCCATCATTTTATGTAATTTTTTTGGTTTTTGTTCATTAAGTGTTGCAACTAATTGTCTTCGATTTTTTTTGGTCCTCCAGGCCATTCTTTGTCATTGACATCGAAATTTTCACTCTTAAATTGTTGAAATTCAAACCGATGATTAGAATATGATGAAGCATCATCATAATTTTCTAAAAGTGTCTAATAGTCATCAGCAACAGATTTCTTCAAATCAAACTATAAACAAGCAATGAATTTCGAAAATGCAATTTGGTGCTTTCCATGACTGGGATGTTTATACACTGAATAACTCTGTGATATTAACACATTAAAAGCGGGAGTCTTAGTACTACGATTTGATCCGCGTTACCTAGCATCCCCTCTCCTCTAATGTGATAAACAGAATTCTTTCAAAATGATCGCCACGTCCCCGTAAAATCTTTTTAAATTTTTAAAACCAATTGGCTCTTATCATCTTATTTAATGCTTTATATTGTCGCCATACTTTTAAATATCTTTAAATTTTAAGAGACATTGCCTAGGAATTTTTTAATCGGCCTCTAATTTTGCAGAGTTTTTCATATAGACATGGTTTTTCCATTCTAACCGTATGTTTGGCGCAGTATAGCCAAATTTGGCTCTTGTGCCAGTAAACTCATCTATCCTATCCTATCTTTTCAAGATGATAACATTAAAATAATGGTAAATTGGTAAAACCCAAAACTTGTCGTTTATATAAATACTTTGCATATTTACGAATGTCACTGATTAAAATGCATCTAATACCTAAAATAACGTTAATTTGTAGTTTGATAATTGATTCGTTGGTGAAGCCCAAAACTTTCTTCCTTTTTCTCTCCCCCCCCCGTATTTTTATAAAATCTGAAATATTTCCAATATATTTAGATCTTTGAATTAGACTCTATGATTTTAGTTTAATTTATTCATGGAATTTTCATAAAAAGAAGGCTAATAAAAATATTTACCTTAAAATGTAAGTCAACTCTAAGTCAATATCCCACTTCTTGCTGTAATATAACATTGTACAGAGTGCAGGTAGGGCGGTTTTTATCTGAGAGAAAAGGAATTAGCGTTTATAAAAATTGCCATGTTTTCATAATGTATGAATAAAGTAAAATGTGGATAAAAAAGCAATTACATAAAAAACAAAAAAAAAAAGATCTAAAATTAAAATATACTGGAGTGTTAAAGTTTTTCCCCAATTACTTTTTTTTTTTTTTTTTTTTTTTTTTTGCCCGATATCATATGCTAAAATATATATTAAGGTCTCGTGAAACTCGAAACTCCGTTTGGTTTCACTGTATCATGAAGATCTCAGAGTGAAGGAAGGACCTGAAGATGGTCAATAATGATTTAAGTACAGTACTGATGGTACCAGGTCATCTCAAAACCCTGAAGGATATGATGTCAAAGTTTCATTCCAACTGTTTGGGAGAGTGCAGATGGGGAGAAAGACAGCTATTGACTACCCCGAAAGGAACGTTAATTTGACTGTTCGGTCCATGTAAGGTTGGTCAATACTTATTCAACAGTCGACCACAACATATCCTGTCGATACTGCTACGTTCAGTGGTGGCCGGGTGGTCGGCTGTATGTAAGAAGAAGAAAGTTTCGCTGTATGAAAAAGGATTGAAAAATTCTTTTTTATCTTTTCCCACTATCATCAATATGCTTTAAATTTTGCTTTCTATATCTATTTTTGTTGAAACATATCGCTAATTGTTGAAAGTTATATTTCTTCTCCCATTTATAGCAGCATACTAATAATATATTATGTACTTTGTAATATGCACCATGTAATCTGATGTATGATTTTTTCTCCCATTCATAGCAGCATACTGTGTAATCTGTCATATGCACCATGTAATCTGATGTCTGATTTTTCTTTTTGTTGCAGGTAAGCACTGGGTGCGCGCATGCGATGTATGGCTGAGGAGGGACCATGGAGGCTGGCATCAAGCCCTGCTGCAGGGATGAAGCAGAGACCACTGGTCAGTACCCTCTTACTGTCTCTCCACGCTTTGCTTAAAAAATCCAAGTATAGCGTCGAATTAATTTTTAAGTATAGCGAAATCGGATTTTGGAAGGGAAATAATTTTGCAAATTCCGCCATAATTAATAATTTGTCCGTTTTGCTTCAAATGTAATTTTTTTTTATAGTCATTATATATTAGAAGTATTGACAGCTTTGAATGGTGTTAATGGAGAAAATTTTTATCATTAAGGTATCCGACTACGTTCGACGGAAAATTTTGAAAAATTCGATTTTTTATAAAATTGTTTACAGTTTTTAGATATATTGTCAATAACAAACATTATGAATATAAAAACAATTATTTGAAAACATAATACATGTTTTGAGAAATGGGAAACTGTGTAGTAAATTTTAATGAAATTGCACCAAAATCGTTTACATGCTACACAAAAATTGTAATGCAGCAATCCAGTTTTTCTTTCTAAGCAAGTTATAGAAAATAATGATGAATGAAATGAACCAAAATCTAAGAAAAATGTTGAGATGCAAAGAAGTGATGGGTAAAAATATGCTCAAATATGCATTTTTTCCATAACTTTACGACGGAATTTTTCTAAAAACACCTATAAATGAAAAAGTATTTCACCAACAATAAATATTTTGGTTCATCTCATTGCCCATATCATTTAAAACAAACGCTGAAATTTTTATGTAAATATTTATATCTGTTTTTGAGATATGTTAAAGGTGGAAAAATTTTATGAAAATAAGAGCTTTGAGAAAATTGAAACTAAAGACAAATTTTTGCTGAAAAATGTGTGACCCTGAATGATAGGTCAGGTCTTTCTTTTCCTAGAAAAGATGAACTCTTTTGGAAAGAGAAGTCTGAACTACAAGAAATAATAAAAATTTTAAGAAATCTCCAATCTGGTCGATAACCAGTGTTATTAACGTAGTCGGATACCTTAAATTGTAGCTCATCGAGGGGAGGACCAGTAATTCAGGATGAGAAGCTTCGGGTATAGTGGTTGGTTCTCTCCACCCTTGAAGGTACACGAAAAGTTAAGGAGGGCTGCCTACCATCGGTGACGGGACGTACTTCCTTAGGGAAGAGTTGTATCGTGGCCGGTGATGGCTCTTAGGACTCAAACGCAGGACCCGCCAGGTTGCTGTCGTGGCGGTCCGGTCATACAATTTTTCCATGTGTGTTTCATAGTAGTGAGTCTATGATCATTAAACTGAACCGTAATTTTTGTAATGTGATAGTAAAATATATTTGCTTACTGACATTATAATTATTAGTAACAAATTTCCTACGTTCATCGGTTATATTTTTAAGAAAATCATCCTTCTGCTGTAAGTTTTTTTTTTTTTTTGCTAGAATTTTACATTATTTCAAACAGAAAACCGGGTAAAATAATGTTATTTTTGCCTTATAATCTTCAGTTTGTCAAATACCAACTCAGTAAATAAATTTAGACACCAATTTCAAAAATTTGTGCTTTTCTAATAATCATTTTTCATGGAAAAGCTTGTTATTCATTATTATTATTGTTAAGAAAGAAATTTCTGTCAATTCTACCTCATAATCAATTTTTCAGCGTGTTATTTTTTATTATTATAAAAAAGCTTCGAAAAGAAATTCTGTAGATGCCACCTCATAATTAATTTTCCATCATGTTTTTGGTATTATTATTGTTGTTGGGAAAGAATTTTTGTGGATTCCACCTCATAATTAATTTTTCGCCGTATTTTATGGGAAAAAATTTTGTTTGAACAAAAGGTACTTTTTTTCTATTTTAAATCCAAACACTTCATTTTCTTATATTTTAAAATATATGAGAACTATACTAATTGAATTAAATTTTGTTATTCACAAAAATACATTATAAACACGAATGCTTTATAACTTATTTGCTGTCAGTATTTTTAAGCATCTTCTAAAGATTTCATGAATAATTTTTTTTTCTTGTATATTTATTATTATCTCCTTTTAGAAATATTAAAAAGTATAAGGCATTAATTTTTATTTATAAGTGCTTGATTTAAATTTGAAAAAAAAATTCTTAAATATTTTTCATTATTTCCTTTTAGAAAAGTAACATATTACAAAGTATAAAGCATTAATTTTTATTTACAAATGTTTGTTCTAAATTTGAAAAAAAAAAAAAAAATTCTTAAATATTTATTATTATTCCCTTTTAG
>JAPMOQ010051213.1:2093635-2107967 GCA_026543055.1 Argiope trifasciata
ATCTCTTTTTAGAAAAGTAACATGTTAAAAAGTACAAGGCATTGATTTTTATTTCTAAGTGCTTGTTTTAAATTTGAAAAAAAAATTCTTAAATATTTATCATTATTTCCTTTTAGAAAAGTAACATATTACAAATTATAAGGCATTAATTTTTATTTATAAGTGCTTGATTTAAATTTGAAAAATTAGAATAAAATTTTTTTTCTTCTTAAATTTTTATTATTATCTCCTTTTAGAAAAGTAACATAGTGAAAAGTATAAAGCATTAATTTTTATTTATAAGTGCTTGTTTTAAATTTGAAAAAAAAAAAAATCTTAAATATTTATTATCTTTTTTTTAGAAAAGTAACATTAAAAAGTATTAGGCATTAATTTTTATTTATAAGTGCTTGTTTAAAATTTGACAATGCCTGATGTCACTTTAGAAATTCCTTTGACTTGCTCATTGCGCGAGCTTTTATTGTTGTAATTGATTTCTTCATTGCAAACAGTCTTATCTTGTGAAATCCAAACAACACAACCTCATGAATAATATAATGTACCTCGATTGTTGTCAGTCGCCTGGAATGTTGGCGTGTGTTTGCGAGCAAAGGTCGAGTGATGAACGTCTTCCGCTTTTGTCACATTTCCGTTCTTAAAGAGCGCAACGCCCAGAAGGAAGAAAAAATGCATTCTGTGTGACTCACCGATTAATGAATGTTGACGTTCTTCATCTGCAGTAAAAGTTTTTTGATTTTCATTGTTCGGTTCTTTTCATTCTTTGTACATTTGTCAGTACGAATGTCTCATTTGACATTCGTAAACGACAGTACATTAATAATAATTCGTATATAGTGTTCATACGACATTATGTACGCATGTCATGTTTGTCAAATGTGGCATTAATATTGTAACTGTAGGATTATTAATGCATTTAAATTTAATTAATTAGAGCTGCATATTTCTAACTTAACTAAAAATGTGCAGCTCTATTATTTGTCATACATTTAGCACGCGCATTTATAATATTCTCAATGGTATTGTTATATATACATTATAACGTACTGAAGTCTTGAAATTAATCTTCATATAAATTATTCAATAATAATGTAAATGTCGCCAGTCCTAAAAGCTAAATAAAATAAAGATCATCTAGATATTCTATTCAGTCTTTAAGGAAGAATGCAATAATTATAACTGAACATTTATTCGATATGATACACAATTGCAATTTCTTGTAATAAAATACAATACAGAATAGATTTCTACTTACATTTGTTATCCCTTATCTCCTCCATTTTCCTTTCATGTTAATAAAGATTATTAGAATTTATGTCACCCATTCTGTCATCTATAGCGCCATAACGCCGTTGGGACTCGAAACATTTTAATGCACATATTGGGATATACGGTAATGAAAAGGCGGATCACTATGCGAAGTTGGCGACACAGAAAGATAATATTGATATTATTGTCCTCAAAATCAAGTGGTGTTTTAAAAGGAGAACTGAGAGAAGAAATAAAACTACAATGGTTTGACAGATGGTATATGTCCAAAAAAGTAAGAGTAACTTTCGACTTTATTCCTAATCCGGAAATTAAAATAAGAAGATATCATCCACTTATAATCCAAATAATATCTGGACATGGGAGATTTCCTGCATATTTCCAAAAATGTGGAAGAAAGCAGGAAAATAAATGAATTTGTGAAGATATGAGTACCGTTTACCACTATTTAATGGAATGTATGAGATCCCAGAGTTATGGAAGGACCTGAAGAAGGTCAATAATGGTTTAAGTACAGTATTGATGGTACCAGCTCATCTCAAAACCCTGAAGGATATGATGTTAGAGATGGATAGTTTCATTCCAACTGTTTGAGAGAGTGCAGATGGGGAGAAAGACAGCTATTGACTACCCCGAAAGGAATGCTAGTTTGACTGTTCGGTCAATGTAAGGTTGGACAATACTTATTCGGCAGTCGATCACCACAAATCCTGTCGATACTGCTACGTTCAGTGGTGGCGGGGTGGTCGGCTGTATGCAAGAAGAAGGGACTCGAAACGTTTCTAGTTAGCTGTGTCATTTAACCGATTTATTACTATGACGAATTATCTTATTTCGTGTAAATGAAGGAGAGCATAAAATTTCTGTAGAGTTCCAAAGAAATTTGAGTCTAATTGCAATATCATTTTGAGAAAAGCCATTGAAATGTGCTTTTCTCATTTCTCTGGGCACTTCAAATATTTATTTTATTGAACAATACATTTTAAAATCTTGTTTTAATTTAGTATTAGCATATACAGGGTTATCAGCGAATAAGTAGTGATATCAAAATTAAATGTCTCTACAAAAAAGATCGGTAGAATTATGAGGTAAACTGTACGTTTATTAGCAAAACTGTAAAAATGCTGTACAAAAGTTTAGAAAATTTAGTTACAAAAATCGTTAACAGATGACGCTCTGCGCTGAAAACTCTTTCTCTAAAAGGAGACTTAAAGAAAAAAAAATAAGTGATGCGGTCTTTTTTCAATTAAAATACAATTTTTTGAAAATGTTCTCCGTTCGAAAATGTTCTTTGAGGTGGCGTCATTGGACAATGAAATTTGACATCACGTCTTGCAGTGTCTCAACGGAAATGGAATGACTTGCAACACCTTTGAACGATTCAAGCTCAACTAGAGTGGCGGAATTGTTTCTATAGACAGTGTCTTTCAATTCTCCCCACAGAAAGAAGTCACAAGGAGTCAGATCAGGAGTCATTTTTCATTTTTGGCGTCACACTGAAAGCGTCTATGGGCATTGTGATAAGAGCGCCATCTGTTAACGATTTTCGTAACTAAATTTTCTAAACTTTAGTACAGCATTTCGACGGTTTTGCTAATAAACGAACAGTTTACCGTATAAGTCTATCGATCTTCTTCGTAGAGATATTTAATTTTGAAATCAGGGCTTATTCGCTGATCACCCTGTATTTAAGTGATGTCCACTGTACCTTTAAAAGGAAGTGTACGAAATATACTGGAAAGTTGAAAATGTTATTAACTTTGAAAAAACAACATTTCTGAAAGGTTTTTTTTTAATTTTTCTTGCTTTTTTATTTTATTGAATGACCGATTATAAATTATTTTTCTATTTCAAACAAAAAGTATTAAATATTTCCTTATTCGCTATTTCTCCCATTTCTTTTGCACTTCAAAATAATCCGAATTTTATGCAGAAACATTACTCTTTTAAATGCCAAGATAAATAATATTACCCTAGATATTTCTTCTGCAAATTTTGACATTTTATAGCGAATAATGAAAAAAATTGCCCTATATTTTGAATATATTCATACAAAAAAAATCCCTTGTCGAAAATCTAGTACAAGAAATTTTCCATAAGTCTAATGCTTCTTTTGATAAATCGCTTAAGCTCGCTTTAAATAAGAATTCCTTAAAACGTTTTCTGTCGTAAGTATCTTTAAAAGCTCCCTCCTCATTGCATTTTTGTAAATATCCATTAGGACATTTTTCCTCAATCGTGTGGCGCATGCTTAAACAGCTGTCTTTAATAGGAAATCAGTACAATAAAAGGAACGATTCTTTTGTATCTACACTGTCGTGTTTGAAGGTCAACTCTAACCACGCGATGTATTAAAATGCAAAAAAGGGACTTTTCAAAAAAACTTGGCTTTGTTTGCTATATTGGAAACCAACTCCATTTCAAAAATCTTTCTAATGAGTATTTTTGGTTAGGAGTACTTTAACGAGAGGGGAAAATTAGCGTTATAGTTTTTGAAAAGTTGAGTTCAATGCTAATGATGTAAAATTCTGATTTTGTCTTAGCAACAGCAGTTTGTAATCGAACAGAATGATGTTAATATAAACTTAAATTTTGAGTCTGTACCATTATTGTCTAAGAATGTTTTGAAAATATTTTAGTCTCTTTTAATTGGCTGATAGAGTCGGTTCCGTGATATCATAGTTTATATAGCAAACATAATGTCATTTAATTCCTGCATCACGATTTCTTACTCTGTATTGTGACGTCAGGCTTCTTTTGTGCTTTCAAAATGCACTATGTATTTCGAATTTAAATAGCACGGCGCACTTGATGTATGTCATTTGAAGAATTTAGTTACCGCATTTATTTATTACTATTCATTTATATAAATTATTTCATTGCATGATAAATAATATTAAATTGAGATGGAAACATCAGCGTGGTCATAATATTACACTTTGTTTTTCTCATTACAAAAAATTCTTTTTTTTACAATCATTATTACAATTTATTCATTCTTTTATTATATATGTGTGTGTGTGTGTGTGTGTGTGTGTGTGTGTGTGTGTGTGCGTGCGTGCGTGCGTGCGTGCGTGCGTGTGCGCGCGTGTGTGTGTACTCTAGTTGCTTAGTATTGATAATTAATGAAATTTTGTGTTATTGTCGTATCGATATATCCATTATACTCATAATTTTTAAATTTCCTTTTTAATATTGTGAGAAATTGGATATTCGACGACAGTTTATTTTGAGAAATGTAATCTTATCTTTTCTTAAAATACGTTTTGCCTATAATTTTCAACAGTTATTGATGAATGAAAAAAAAAGAATAAAAGATAAAATTCCTGAAACATACAACTTTTTGAAGGGCAAAAAAAGTGGTAAGATTTATGTTAGCCGTAATGTTAACCGACTTTTATTGTCATCTGAAACATCAAAATGAAAGTGCTGAACATTCCGAAATGTGATTACAACGGAATAACGCAGAGAAAGAATCCTTATTCCTGCAAAAATGTCAAGGAAGTTGTCACAGCATTATAAGGATTCCACTGAAAATAAACCCAGACCGGGCCTTCTATGTAAAGGGCGCCAGGTGCAAAAAATCATTTGGGATCCTAAATTTTTTATCAAGTGAAAAAGAAAATATTGCAAATACTATCTCTTATTACTTTTGCATGTTTACTTAATTTTGTTTGTTGTTAGTGTTTTTGTTGCTTCAAAAACATTTTTTTTCCCAATTTTTTTTTCTTCTTTCCAAATGCATTTAAGCGTTCTGCACATTTACATGACCGAAGATAATTCTTTATTAATTGCGATTTGCTGGAAGAGCGCCCAGCACTTGTTATTGTAACCGGCAAAAGTTTTTTCACAGTTAATACATTTACAAATGAATCATTATAATTATTATTTAGAATGTATTGCGGTATGTCTTGAGCATTATTGACATCCCTTTAATTTCAAATCCAGTCCAATTGCGAAATAATTATTTGAATTAAATTTTCATCTACAAAAAAAGGTTACAAAATTTATGGAATATTTTTTCTAATCTTTCTGCTAATTTTCTAATTATATTAAATACTATCCGCCTTTGGCGACCAGCTGGTTCGCCATGTGTAAAGCGTTCTAAAATTTTCAATTAAATCACATATTCATTAGACTTGAAGTAATTCCGGGCATTGATTAGCTTGAAATTAATATTTTCTTTAAGATGATGGACGGAAAGTTCTAAAAGTACACCTTTTCCTAATAATATTCTTTAATTTTATAAATCCGTCAGTTTTAACCATCGGTTATGCTTCCAAAATATTAAAAAAAATTTCGATGATGTTGCCAAAATATTAAATATGTTTTTTTAAAGAAAGCGAGAAAGGCAAAAAAAGTATTAAATTTATGATTCAGATATTGCAAACGATTACATAAATATGCCATTAAGTCGTGATTTCAATGTTCAATCATGTTTACCGTAAACAAAGAAGATTTATTGAGTTAATGATATAGATATTGTGAACGATTGTAGAAACCTTTGCTCTGCATTTATTTTTTAAAGAAAATATCACATTTTATATTTCTTTTATTTTATCCAGTCACGTGATAAAAACATGGTTAAAATATTTCTTTAAAAATTCTTTAAAAATAGAAGCTTACGTTTTAAATTAAAAACATTGATAACATTAGAAAGCTAATTGTTTAATCTTTAAATTGTTGTAAAAATCATGTTTGTGCGATAATATTTTCGGAAGTTATAGCGGAAAAACGCCGAAATTTCGCTTAAATTTTAATTAATTCAAATTCTAATTAAAAATTCGAAAAAAGGGCTCCGAGGTGCACATTCCGAACCTCCAAGGTATACATGTACCGAATTTGGTAGCTCTAGGTCCAACGGTCTGGTCTGTAGAGCGCCAACACACACACACACACACACATTGAGCTTTATTATAAGTATAGATATAGACTGTACAGTATGAATTATCGAAGTAATATATGCAATTTAACCTGGTAGTGAGGTAAATGCCCACATTCTTACTTTATATTTATATGTTACGCACTACCTCTACAACCGTAATACATATGTAAACTACGTATATTTCCAAACTCATCGATTGTTCCAATTAAATATTTGCCTTCTTTACCGTTCAGAGTATTTAGTTCTAGATCATATTGGGGCCCCTCAATCTTCGGCCCCCTGTGTATAAATGGACGGCCCTGAATAAACCGAGCAGCTTCATAGTTTAATATTTGGGGAAACAATCCTGGTTTCCCAGATTTGCAGTTTAATCATTAAAATGTGAGTAAAATTCTTCTTTCCACCCTCCCCTCTATTGATTTATTCCTTGTCATTTTGAAAAATGATACCCTGAACCCAAGCAAGTTTTCGGTTTCTTTTATGGAAAAGGAAGACGACTTGCATTTGTAACCATTGGGGAAATCACACGGATATTATTTCTGAAAAATTGCGGAAATCTTTTCCCCATATCAAGTATCTTTTTAAAAAATTTATGCTTTAAATTACATTTTTACTTGAACTGCTATGAAATACTAAATAAATATTATTACTTTTAAATATTTCATCGCAAATGCTAGAAGATAGTTAATGTTTTCAAAGATTTTGACTTTTTTTTTTCTTTCTTGTCTGGTGAAATAATTTTAATATTTCATTCTTATTAGCAGTCTCCATTTTTATATTTTTTAATAATATAAAAGCATTATTTTTTCTGTAAGGAATCTAAGACACTTTGACATTAAGGTATCCGACTACGTTTTGAAGGAAAATTTTTGAAAAATTGGGATTTTTTAAAAACTGTTTCCAAATAAGGGTTTTTAGATGTGTTGTCAATTATAATACAAAATACTGTAAATAAGACAAAATTATTCGAAAATATAATATATTTTGAGAAATAGGAAAATGTGCTGTATATTTTAATGACATTTAACCAAAACGATTAACACTATAAAGGAAATTGTAATGAATCAATCCTATTTTTCTATGTACACAAGTTATAACATCTAATGATGAATGAAATGAACCAAAATATAAGAAAAATTTCGTGAGGCAAAGAATATATGGGTAAAATTATATGCATATAGGCATTTTTTACATAAATTTACAACTTAATTTTTTTCAAAAATACCTATAAATGAAAAAATTATTTCATTAACAGTAAAACTTTTAGTTCATTTCATTGCCCATATTATTTAAAACACATGCTGAATTTTTATGTAAATATCTCCATTAGTTTTTGAGATATCATATTAACAGTGAAGAATTTTTATTAAAGTTTAAAAATTGAAATTAAAGACAAGTTTTAGCTGAAAAAATAGGTGACTCTGGGTGGTAGGTAAGGCCTTCGTTTTCCTACTAATTGTAAACTGTTTTGGAAAGAGGAAAGTCTAAATTACGAGAAATAACAACTAAAAAAAATGGCCAATGTGGTCGATAACCAGTGTTTTGAACGTAGTCGGATACCTTAATAGAAGACAGAAAGTATTGAAAAAATGAAGAGTTCGCAGTGCAAAACGCTGAAGAGTAAAGGCAGTTGCACCAAAACGTACACAACAACAATAATAAAATATAGAGGAAGTAGAAACAAATATTATTGTTTGCTACAATTTCCCAGATTAAATTTCTTGGAAGGCTATCAAAAATTTTCAACCTCATTTTATTCCCAATGTATTTTTCTTATTGTACTTTCAACCTCAGCTTTATATTTTCCAATTCACTGTAACTTTTAGAAATATCTATATGCACGTTTAGATAAAAAATCTCAATAAATGTGAGTAATCATAATTTTTTATTACCATGTAATTTTAACATTTTTTTTTAACTGTTAAAAAGTCCGTTTCCATTGAAAGTACTTTTTTTAAGCTGAGGATTTTTGGCGTATGTGTTGGCGGAATTGTGCCAATACGTAGGTTGAATTCCGCCAAGGATCGAACCTGCGATGCTCGAATTTCAAAGCCAGTAACTTATCCACTATACAAAAATGGCCATCGATGTTTAGTGGTAGGTACTGGCTTATTAAGATGTCACCACAATACTCCCCTACCAGTTTGTTCGGTTGAGAGATGAACGATTTTATTGCGCCAAGCGTTATGGCTAGTATATGAGCGTTGCTGCTGCGTCAAGTGAGTCTGACGACTTTGCGTTGGTGCGTCAAGTGAGTCTGACGACTTTGCATTGGTGCGTCAAGTGAGACTGACGGCTTTGCGTTGGTGCGTCAAGTGAGACTGACGGCTTTACGTTGCTGATGGAGAGATGGCGCCAAGAGAGCTGTTGAAAATTCATCACGTCCGAGGTCATCAAATTGGCGTACTGTGTTGGCGGAATTGTGCCAATACGTAGGTTGAATTCCACCAAGGATCGAACCTGTGATGTTCGGGTTTGAAAACCAGTAACTTATCCACTATACAAAAATGGCCACCAATGTTTAATGGTAGGTACTGGCTTATTAAGATGTCACCACAGATTCTTCTTGTTGAAAAGCAGTTTAATCTTAGAGTGGACATTATTGTAATATTACAATGCGCAACAATTTTTTCATATGCCCGGGTTCTTTGTTTAATTAGTTATAAAATTTGGTACTCGTCGATTTCAACGGTGGCAAGAAAAAATTCGCTAATTTGGCGACTCAGTTTAATATATAAATATTTATGCACTTGAGTGTATTTTTATAATTTGATGAAATTTGTTCTTGGTGCTTTTTTGGTCACCGTTAAAACCGAATTGTATATCAAATTAAAAGGAAAACATTCAGATAATGTTTTTTTTTATTTTTTAAAGTATTTAATGGCCTCATTTTGAAGGAAAAAGATACGTACTTTTGAAATAAGCACCATTTAAAAAATTACTTTTGTTTTTGGACTGTGACAGTCTTGACTTCCTGTTGGCTATTAAGATTATTTTTTCATTCTCTATTATTTGAAGGCAACAAAGGTTGTTTCTAACGTTGTGTTTTTTTAATTCCTTGTATTCTGATTCGACTTTTGTTGTTTAGTGTTAATTGGGTGATATTTTTTTCCTGCTGTCTTTCCTTTGGTTTCATGTTTCTTGACAAAAGGAGGAAATAGCTACGTAATATAAAATGGAAAGATAAATCCTCAAATTAAAAGATCTTTATTTAAATAGGAAAAAAAAAATTAAACAAAAACGAAATCTACGATCGCGAATTTCAAGTCGTCATGTGAGAACATTTTTATTTGTTTTAATTAATTTAAGTCATTAACCAGTTTAAACTGGTTTCCAACAATCACGGGACTTTTTGTCTCGCTGTTTATTTATATATAAACTTTTTGGGTAACAAAGTTTTGAAGCTCTATCGAAGAGAAATAAAGCCATCGTTTTTTTTTTCTTCTTTTTTTAAAAAATATTGAGTTTTAAAATATCGAGTTAAATATCGAATAAAATTATTCTCGTTGTTTTTTGCTTTGGTATTTTTGCCGTCCTTCAAAAATTATTTTTATCTGAATTCGAAATTAACGTTTTTTTCCTTGTTACTTTCCATATTGTTAAGCGAAACATAAATGTACCTTATCTTAAAAAGCGAGCTATATGATATTGATTATTTTACACTTTAACGGGCTGCAGATCGTTATTCTATAAAATAACTAGTTAAAGTGTCAGATTAATAACATATTACACACTTTAACAGACACGATCAGTTATTTCATGGAATAACTAGGTATTCTCTAAAATAACGGATTTCATACTTTAACCGTAACATATATATATCAAAATTTAGCGAAAATTTTCAAGACTATTAAGTTTACATCATTAAAAAGACAGTTTTTTTTTTTTTTTTTAATTTTAAAACACTGAAAAATTTATTTTGTGCTATAATATTGGGGCGTTCGGAAAGTAATTTCGTTTTTTCCTGACAAAGGATTTAATTGCATTTTTCGCACCCAATTTCATACTTAAACCGCAAAATCATTTTATGTTTTAAGAGCTGATATAGCAAGGCTTGAGTGTGAAAAAGTGCAGCTGATTCTTCGCAGTAGTTTTTGGATGGTGCCCTTTTAAATATGGAGAGTAATAAACAGCATTTTCGTCATTTTTTTTTCTTTTTTGCTATATAAAAGGTAAAAATGCTGTTCAAGCCAGAAATAAATTAGCCAATATGTGTGGAGAAGATGTGTTAACAGTACATCAGTACCAGAACTGATTTGCAAAATATTTCCTTCAAATGAGGAGGCCAAAAACCACCTCGATCAGTTTTTTTTACAGCAAAGACCAAAACTTTTATGAGCGTGTAATCATGTTACTACCAAAAATATGGCAAAAGGTATTAGACCAGAATGGCAATTTTATAATTTAATAAATAATTTATTCATTAAACGAAAATTTCTTTTCATTTTGACAAAAAAATACGAAATTACTTTCCGAACAACCCAATAATTTTCTGAATTTTAGAGAAGAAACTACGAAATTTTGCATAGTTTTTAATTAATAAAATTCTTACCATTTCAAACGCTTTGATATTCACCTTCCTGATTTCTCTCTTCCCAAATATATGTGCCAGCTGTAGGTAAAACGGTCTGCCTTGTAGAGTGCCAACACACACACACACAGGCACTCATATTTATTTTTAGTATTGGTATATGTTCATTACCATCTCCGGTATAAAGTTTCATATAATCGGTTAACTTGTTACAAATGTTGACTGAATACATTATTTTTATAAATTGATTTTAAAAAAAAAGTTTCATTTTGTATAGAACCAGCGACAAAAAAATTCTGAGTATTTTTTTTTTTTTTTTCATTTTTTTCCCCACTCTTTCTTCGGAAACTCATCTAAGCGTACACTTCTAGCGACATTCGCATCGATTTTAACATTATCTGTATGGTCATTATCGATTTTATATCGATGCAGGTATTTTACCGACATATTTTTTTTAGATTACAATATTTTATTTCTCGTTATTGATTGGAGCTTCATGAGATTGGGGGAGGGGAGAGAATTCTTAGAGCTTATCTATTACGCTCCCGCTTTTCTGATTTATTCAGAAAAACTTTTGAACGGGATTCTTTGATGTGTTTTTTTCTGACCTCCACAGAAAGATTGTTTCATTTTTGTACTTAAGTAGGGTGCAATCATTTTATTCATTTTTTTCTGACTTAAGAAAGAACTGGGAATAAGTAAATGTGTAACTCTTTCCATTTTCCAGTTATAGTTGTAAGTAATACTAATTACTCTGTTTATTAATAAATATTCCAGTAACTATAAAAATATTTTTGTGAATAAATTTGCCTATCAGCAAACTGATGTAAATTGCTATCTTACGCGGTGTGTAGAATAAGTTGTTTCCGAGTTTAATAACATTCTATCTTTTCTTCGATTTTTTTAAGGATAACTGCTTTGTACTATCCAAATTAGGTATTATTTCATCGAAAATATACAAAAAATTTCATTCATGATCTTTCAATAACCGTATGAAAATGATGATGCTGTGCCCATGCTTCCACGGAAAGGGGGTTCAGTAGCTTCTGAGAGTAAAGACCCCTGAGCACCCAGAGGACAGAAGTCTGACTTTTAGACATAATTTTACAAAAACACAAATTGAGAAAAACAGCTTCAAACTTTTCAACACAAGAAACTTATAATAAGAACAGCTCATACCTAGTTTTTTTCTCAGAGCAATATTATGACCTTTAAGTGTTAATATACCAACCTCATTAATATATATTATTATCATATTTATTAATGACCATTATTTTATATAGGAATTATTAGAAAAAAAGGGGGGGATTACAAAAAGTTCACTTTATTTACTCAGTAAATTTTTTTAATCAAAAATGTTGTTGTTGTTTACAATGGTACTTGTCATTACAAGACCACTGATTGCTGTCAGCGATTTTGAGCCTAACTTAGCGTCCCTTGTTTTTCAAAAGTGCCCAATTAGGGCCAAGAATACGACTTAGCTTCTTCATGCTTCATATTCGATTGCATAACCCCTTTTTACAGGGGGCACATTCACACTACTCATCGATAGAACACAGAATAACAACCATACCCGAACCAGGACTCGAACTCGGGACCCCAGATCACGGGGATGACACGCTACCCCTATACCTGGACGCCGGCTAGGTACCGTAGATTTATTTCTTAGTTTATTTTCTTTAATTATTATTATTTTCTTTATTTTTACATTCCAAGACTTTTGATTCATGAGTGCCAAAAACAGGAAAAGAAAACTCTAAAGGTTTTAAAAAATCGCAGATCTCCTACTATTTCAGCTAATTGTGTTTTGAAAATGAAGAAGTTGTAGCATCTGTTAAAATCATATATAAAGGCGCGGATTTTTGAAGTTTTGAAGACAAGCAATTATTATGTGGAATTTTCTTTTGTTTATCAAATTGTGATTGCAAAAAAGAAAAAAAAAAGGTTATAAAAATTGCGCAAAATTATATTTTCCTGTTCAGCTTCAACTTGCTTAAAATTACTTACTACTAGCCATTAGCAAGAATATTATGGATTTCTAAAAAGACACTATATAAACATGCTATCAAATGGAGGAAAAAAATTACGAATTTATGATGCGGATACTTTTTGCTCGTGTGAAAGGTTAATTTATTGTTTTGAAAGTATCAAAATACGATGGCGGAAGTTTTTTAATGCATTTGAAAACCTTAATTTTGTAACTAATTGTCTTTGTTTTTTTTTCCAATTTTGCATTTTATACTTATACTTATCTTTCTAGTGCTTAATATGTTAATATGCACATCGTCATATTAACATATTGTACTTTCTTATAATTATACTATATCCAGGTGCAGATCATATTTAACCCCTTGACTTACGAGTTTACTTAACTTCCTAATTCGGTGACCATCCTATTTGAGATATATGTTACTATTTTATTTTCTATAATGGTATGTATTTGAGATGTTGAAGCATTTTTAATTGATTGTTTTATTATTTTAAATTGCTTAATACTTTTACTTTATCACAGGTTTAAAATTTTAAATTCAGTAATTTGATGCACTAGTCAGATCGGTCATTGTGTTATGGATTTAATTTGAGTATTCTGAAGAATGATTTTAAATCTTATATTATTACGCTTTGTATTATTTTTAGATAATTTATGGCTTTATCACTTAATTGTAAAGTAGTTCAATTCACTATTAATAATAAGTAATTTTATTAATAAGTTCAAAATTACTTATTTAAATGACAAAAAGGTGTGATGTATAACCAGTCTGAAATAGCTGGCAGAATTGACATTTGCCGTTTCCACCAAATACTTCTTTTTACGACTTTCATGTGCATGAAAATAAATCAATGGGTTTA
Source organism: Argiope trifasciata (assembly GCA_026543055.1). Lineage (NCBI taxonomy): Eukaryota > Metazoa > Arthropoda > Arachnida > Araneae > Araneidae > Argiope > Argiope trifasciata. Next base: position 2,107,168 of record JAPMOQ010051213.1, read on the forward strand.
TAACAATTTCTTATGTTTTCCTGTACAAATGCTAAATTAATTAGAAACCAACCAGACGATAAATGTCTTGCCGACTAACGCCGTGGAGTGCTGAAGCACTCTTCTGGACCGGTGCCGGCGTTCGACTTTCTTGGAAGCCGGTCTCCGAGAGTTCTGGCACACTGCCCCAAGACGGGATTTCCGCATTCGTGATCTTACTACTAATGGACAGGATGACGTCATGCAGCGTAGGCGAGGAGATTCTTCCTCAATGGTTTGTTCTATAGTTAGGGTTTACGCATACGGATTGGGATGACAAGTGTCTAAAATTGTCCACTTCACATCCCAAAGTGGTTGTATGATCGTCATCTTATAAAATAGCTGCCCACAAGGGTAGTTAAAACTATGTTTCAATGCCAAATCGTAGGAGAATCAGCACAGCAAATGCGATGATAGATACGTGCAAATTAAAAGATTTTGAAAAGTTGTGTGGGCCATTGAAACTTGTGGTTACCTAACGTGATATTGGGTAGTTATATGCTTAAAAAGTTTTTTTTAATCACATAAAATAGATCATTTGAATCGTCTGAACAACGTAAATGTTTTAGCTCCTTATCTTACTCTCTTTAACAATAGCTGCCTAGATAACATATCCCAAATTGTATTGCGTCTCTTTAGTGGAGCTGCCATAAGGTCAAATTGGTTGGTTTATTGTAATAGCATAATAAAACTTAAATATATGCCAGGTGCTTTCCTGAAAATCATCTCGATTCTTTTGATACATTGGAATAACTTTCCTTATTTGTTCCATCTCGATACAG
>JAPMOQ010051213.1:2120742-2141884 GCA_026543055.1 Argiope trifasciata
TTTAATCTCTAAAGTATACAAACTTTCTGTGACGATGCTAATTTCAAATTAAAATGCTGACCTAACAACCACATTCAATATTATGAAAATCTTTAACTCCGTTGAAATGACACCATTCTTTATGGTGGGAGGCGTTTCAATGTGTTCTTTGAATATCACTCTTTTATATAAATTTAATATTCTGCATATAATTAAACTTTCTGAAAATAATTCTCATAAATGTTTTGCTAATTTTTAAGAAGAAATAGTAAAGCGAAATTCTCAGTTTGGGAACTTACTTCATACTTTTGCTTATTTACTTTAGTTACTGTAACTTATTTATAAAAGATTTAAAGTCCTAAAACCATCTTTTAAATTCAATAAAATTGAAATAATTTATCGGTGTTTGCCAAATTTATAATTTTGGTTAATATTACGAACTAGTTGGCGCCTGGCGCGTTGCTGCCGCAGAAGAAATAATTTTGGAAATATCGTTTGAAATTTAAAATAACTGTCTTGAGTAATTAGGAATGATAAAAAGAAAAATATTTATTTTCGTATCGGAAGTGAATACATTCATTGAAGTTGAGTGAAATATGAAGGAGAAGCGTAAATAATATTAATTCTATTTTTTTAAAACTTTATTATTCAAGACTTTTGTATTTTTGTTTTTCCATCTTCAGCAAAAAACAAAGAAGTGCAAGCAATAAGTAGTCAAAGTTTTATCAGAATCCTATGAGCGGTATTGTAGCGCATAAGAGACATACAGGCAAACTTTCCTTTTTATTTAATATAGATATAAACTTTTTGTCGTCTGTAACGCGTCTAACACGCTCAAGTGAAACTTTTGCATTGCGGCCGTAACGCACTTCAAGCCTCTTTCTACATTTTAAAACTTTTAAACCGATTTCTAAATGTTTGCTTGTTTGAATTTTTGTTTGTTTGTACTAATACGGTAAAAAACGGAGGAAAAACAAATTTTCGCGGACAGAAGAGGATAACTAAAAGGTTAAAGTAGAAAAGAAAAATGCTTAAGTAGAAATCTCAGAATTCATGATTCAGTTTCTTCCTTTTGATGTTATTTTTTTACGTAAGGTAAGAAATAGGAGTTTTATCTTTTTTCGTCATTTCTTGAAAGAATTATAAAACTAGCCCTTTAGTTTTAAGTATGGCTAAAAAATTCTCCGACTTATAGCCGTATTGACTATTCTTTTTAAAATTACATTCCCAGCTACAATTCGAAGATTTCTATGATTTATTTCAAAACACAATTTGTACTGAAATTTTTACTTTTGTATGTCTTATTTGAAAATGTGATGTATTGAAGAAAAAGAAATCATTGCTAAAAATAAAAACTTGGGGTTTCAACCTGAACCTTTCTCCTGTCATGCGGTTTTTATATACTTTTCTTAAATACGAGCAATTCCCTTTTTGACATCCTTTTCAGTTATTCTAACCTTAGAAATTTTATCGATGACAAATAGTTTTAAGAATTTACTTATTTAGTTGAATCTTTTGCCGATAGATATACATTCTAGGCTTTTGTATTGTACCCAATTTATTGTTCAAACCCTGAATCTGACGGCTCTTCGAGAATGTCTAGAGCAAATACAACGAAATGTTTATTCCTTTTTTGCTTCTGCTTTGAAAAATTGACAGAAGCTTCATATTTCTTTTGGAGAGATAGAATATTTTCATTTCACTCTAGCTTTCGAAATGCCGGTTTCATTTTCAAAAAGTATTTTGTTGGAAGAACAAATTTCTTTGCAATTGAATTCTACAGAGATCTGATTTTTGGATCTGCTCCTATATAAAAGTCTGTGGTTTGAAACGAATTGATTTGCTTGAATTTTGATTTAAATTTAAAAACTATTTATTCAAAATTTAGTTATATTGGGTTGTTCGGAAAGTAATTTCGTTTTTTCCTGACAAAGGATTTAATTGCATTTTTTGCACCCAATTTCATACTTAAACCGCAAAATCATTTTATGTTTCAAGAGCTGATATAGCAAGGCTTGAGTGTGAAAAAGTGCAGCTGATTCTTCGCAGTAGTTTTGGGATGGTGCCCTTTTAAATATGGAGAGCAATAAACAGCATTTTCGTCATTTTTTTCTTTTTTGCTATAAAAGGTAAAAATCCTGTTCAAGCCAGAAATAAATTAGCCAATATGTGTGGAGAAGATGTGTTAACAGTACATCAGTACCAGAACTGATTTGCAAAATTTTTCCTTCAAATGTGGAGGCCAAAAACCACCTCGATCAGTTTTTTTTTACAGCAAAGACCAAAACTTTTATGAGCGTGTAATCATGTTACTACCAAAAATATGGCAAAAGGTATTAGACCAGAATGGCAATTTTATAATTTAATAAATAATTTATTCATTAAACGAAAATTTCTTTTCATTTTGACAAAAAAATACGAAATTACTTTCCGAACAACCCAATATTTTATTATAGTGAATCGTATGTATAAGATAAGGGGGATTATAATGCGCGTTTTTGAATTATCAACTGAATTCCTAGCTATCCATCCATTTCATTTGACATTCATTTTCCCCCCTGAATCTTTGTGAATGAATTCGGAATTCTTTTTAATATTGAAACTTTATTTGAATCTTCTTTTCAAATTATTTTCTCATTATATCAAAATGTTTGTTCAATATTAAAATTTTATAACTTTTTTTTCCTACTGTATTAATGTGTAGTCTATAAAACCCATGCATGATAGTAATATTCATTTAAAATGGGACAATTGTTGATGATGATGTCGTGTTCGTGTTTCCACTGAAAAGGGAGTGCAGTAGCTGCTGAGAATAAAGACCCCTGAGCACCCGAAGACAGAAGTCTGACTCCTACCTCAAAGAAAGATGACACACACATTCGCTTGCACAGCCCCTTATTACAGGGGGGCGCATTCATATATCTCACAAAAAGGGCACAGAACAACCATGCCCGAACCGGTACACCCAAATCACAGGAAAGACACGCTCTTCCTATGCCAGGACACCGGTCTCGTGTTTCCATGGAAAGAGGGTGCAGTAGCTTCTGAGGGTAAAGACCTCTGAACATTCTTTCGCATCGACCATACCCGTTTTACTCATAAACACCTATTATTTGGTGAGAGAGCACCTAGATACCCTTCATGTAATGTTGATTGTACTGTTGCACATATTCTGGCTGAGTGACCAAACTTTTAATTCTCATCGCACGACCTATTTTAACTCAACTTCACTTGACTTGCGAGAAGGAGAGGGAGAACCTCCCCACCAGTATATTTTTAACTTTTTATAGGCTATTGGATTATATTTTATATAGCTGTTCTTCAACAATGGACTGGTTTTGCCTGACTCATCTCCTAGTCGTTTTGATTGCTGCTGTTTTACCGACTTGATTTTTTTTATATACCTTATATATTTTAACTTCTTTATTGGTACCATTTCAAACCATAGGATTGGCGCAGTATAGCCTACTTTTGGCTCTTGCGCCATTAAAATTAAGTTAACCAACCAACCAACTGAGCCCTGAGCACTCAAAGGGCAGAAGTCTGACTTCTTGCTCATATGAAGATGACACACACATTTATTTGCACAACCCCTTTTTACAAAGGGGGGGGCACATCTGCACACCTCGAAGATTGAATACAGATGAAAAACGACCATGTCAGAACCGGGACTCGAACTTGCTCGGCCCAGATCACGGGGGAGACCCGCTACCCCTATGCCAGGACGCTGGCGGGTGCATTGGTGATTCTTGTTGACAACCGCGGTAGCCTGATTGGTAGAGCATCAGTCTCGTAACCTAAAGGTAACGAGTTCTGTCCTCATCGGCCAAAGACCGCCGTGTTGGCTAATGGCAGTGGGGGGCGTTCAATAGGTCGTGACTCCAAAGTCCTCCAAGTTCCCATAACAGAATGATACCTCTGGGGTTACTGAATCAGAGATGAGTTGGTCCCTGATTCGGAAGTAAATTCTGACTTGCGGACGGATGAATGAGTTCGACCGTCCCTTAAAAAGGTTTGTGTCGCGTGTGTTCGAGCAAAGTCTTACTTTCACCTCAACGGTGCTTGTCAACAACGAAAGGCGCACACTTCAGCCTTCATTCGCTCATTCGGGCTTGGTATGACCAAGTGGGATTAGACCGACCACCACCACCACCTAGGAGATGCAGACAGATTCCTTTCTATGTACGGTAGGTGCAAGTATATAGAATAAATATGACGAATCTTCCGCTGTATCCATCTTCGAACTCGAAACCATCCAATATTAGGACCACAACTATCTCCAGGCTTTTATATTTTCGACATACTGAAAACAAGAAAGCATAACTATTTGCTGCTACTAGAACGGTTATTAATTCTTCACTTCCAAGGGGTCATAGTTTATTTGTTTGAAAAAACTTAAATGCTAAAGTTATTTATAGCGATTCAGTAGTTTTTTTTTTCTAATGTTGAATAATCTTTTTTGTCTTCAATTTTTAAAAAATTGGAAGAAAATCAAAATTTTAGTCTTCTAACCCTATCTTTTGAACTGCATATTTCATCAATGAACTCGACCATAACTTATCGCTAGCCGGTTAGATAGTATAAAAAAGATCTTCTATGCTTTTGGAATAAAATTTCTGGTAATAAACAAATTTCTATTTAAATTACAGTTTTATTGTTCTTTTTCATGCTTAAATCGAGTGTTCAATTTATTACATGTTTTTTAATGTCTTTCTTAACACTCTGATTGTGTAATTTTTGAAAATCGCTATTTAGATGCGATGTTTGTCAATAAATTGAAATATTTTTTTAAAAAAGGTGAACTCATACTATATATGACATGATAATAATATAAATAAACATCTGTTATCGTAAAAAATAAACGCACTATAATAGAAAATGGACAATAGACAAGGTGCAATAGAAAATGGACTGATTGCCAACTTACGGAAAGAGTGGGATAAGATGGGGTTAAATCCATAATCAGATGGAAACATTTTCAGCCCAGCAAATTAAAAATGAGAAAACGAGAATATGTGAACTCATTCATAACTTATACATCCTCAAAAGGGAATTTGACTGACATTCAGCTGATGAATTTATTTGATCATCTATTATATTATCGCATTATACAATAATTAACGTTTCATAGTTAAAAGCCTAGAAATTAAATCCTTGAGAAATTTGGAAAATATAGATTACTAGAAGACTTATTATATACTTCAGATGTTAAAACAAAGTTTGAATTCAAGTATTTAAAAAATAACCTATTTTAAGAAAGTGGGAGAATTGAATTTATTATATATATATATATATAATATTGGAATTGGATAGGACATAATACCCATTCAACCACATTTAGATTAATGTCTAGGGTCACTGATTGAAGAAAAGAAGCTTTTGAATAAAAAAGTTAAATTTATTTACAGCAAAGCATACAGAAAAGACATTAAGAATTATAACAGGACAGGCTATTTACAATACTGAAAAAAGCGTCACTTTTAGATGACACCAAGGGTGAAGCCCAATCAAGTGTTTAACAGCATAACTACGTGCCACTGTCGCGTATTAAAGATTCATATTATCGAATCGAACGACCCTCTTTGTCTCCGTCTGCCGAGCGAATACTCACTGTTCGCTTTTTCTCAAACTTGACGTCACGCATCTTAGACTATGGATCAGTGGTATTTCGTGGAATCCATGGTGCCATCTCTTACAACAAAATGGAGCTAAATATGGAATAGTAATGGCCGCTAATTAAATCTCTACATATATAATATAACTTTTGAATGTGGAAGGATTTTGGTACTAGAGGCATGGTCTGAAAGGATTAATATTTTCGTGACCACTATTATAATAAATAAACTAGCTTAAATAGATACACTGGCTATAATTTTAAAATCTGAATTAATCTGACAAAAAAAATTTCTGTTGTTTTTTATTATAGAATATAGTGAAAAGGCCATAACAGTTTTCAAATAAAATAATATTTCAATGGGTCTTTATTATATAGCACTGAATTCACTAAGAAAGGAAAGGGGGGATTTCCACTCTCACTACTATTTTAGAAGTACGAGGCTTTCGATATCAAAAACTTTGAGAAAGTTCGGATAATAGAAAGTGAAAGAATTGAAAAGGTGTATCTCTGCGACCTGCTTTCTCTCCTGGCCTACATTGCCTCCCCTCCCCCCCTCCTGATGACTGACACCCGATTTGGATCGTGAGAATTCTGAAAGGTATTTTCGTTCTTCGAATGTGAGGAGCATGGCGATGAATGAAACGGTACGCTCGCTGCTTCTGTTTTCTCGCTCGAATTTAGGTTCCTTACCTGGATGCGCTCTGAATTGTGGGTAATTGATTTGTTCCGAAATTTCCTGCTGTAAATTCGTTGGCGCTTTCAACAGAAGTTCATTAATAAAGGCTAGAAACCATTCATTCATAACATGTCTGTTTAAACGTCAAATTATTTAAATGCAGAATGGTACTAAAGGGTGTCCCAAAATTATACGCAAGATTAAAATTTACCACTATTCGTGTAGTAAAATATTGGCAACTCTGTGAAAAAACACATTTAACTTCTGATAGTTTAGCATTAGTAAAAAATAGAGGGTTACGCAATAGAACCTCGTGTCTTCGTTATTGAACAATATTTCAAAAACCATGAAAGTCCGGCTGCCACAGTTCGAAAATTTGAAAAATGGTGTCATTTAACACCATTTAATTTCTTTTTATGGAGTTATTTAAAGTCAAAATATATATTCGAATAATTGCACAAACATACGTGCATTAAACGAGAAAATCCAACACTGCCTCAACACAGTTCAGCCACATTTATGCAAAATTATGATAAAAAATTTCGGCAAATCTGTGGTGCCCTGTTATTCCAACATAACTATATCCTGTGTACTTTACGATTTAGTAAAAATATTGAAAAATAAAGAGAAAATAAAGAAACTCTGTTTTTTATTTTATTCTAATCTAGCGTTAGCACTATGACTCCATATTTACTAACCTAATACTATCGTCCGTCAAATGGTTTTTTTTAATAGGGTTGTCACCACTTTACTACACGAATGGTGAACAAATTCAAATCTTGCCTTAATTTTAGACATATTTTACAAATCTGTAGTAAATTTTTGATCATATAATTCAGAATGGTTTCCTGCTGTAAGCATGATAGATTGATCATTTACAAAAGACTGATTCCAAAAAATGGTACGTTTGAAATTCCGAACCCATTTCCATGTGGAAATTCCATAGTAGTCATTGGCTGAGTAAAGTCTTCTTTGTACGGTTTGTACTTTCCGTTTTTGAGGAAGAAGAATTAAGAAAAAAGTAGTTATTCTTATTTCTGAGAGAGATTCTTGGGATTAATGTTTTGGACTCATAAGAACAAGAGAGTTAATATATTAACGAAACTTGTACTAACATGGCGCGGATTGAATGGCTTTATATGAATTATTTATATAAATGCTATGAAATGAAAGTGATAGTTCACAAGTTTGTGTCTTACAGCAGACAAGTTGCCTAAAAATTGCTTTGTCATCGATTATTTTCATTTCATGCTTGCTCTAGAATGTTCTTATAATTTCTGTATCGTTCTAAATCTAGAAGAGTCGGGTGATTTCATTTTGTGGATAAAAACATATGTAAAGTTTATTGCTTTGAATAAACTCTGAAGTTGAGATCGACGAGTGTCATCTTTGATTTCAGTTAACACACGATTTATTCACGCATCGATATTAAAAACGTTTTGTGTATGTAGGTATGCCTTTTAAAAAAAATTAAAATATTGAATTTTAAATTGTATGCCTTTTTATTCCGATTGACTGTTTCGTAATAAGAACTTCCTTAATTAATGTATAAAATCACTCTTGCGTTTGCTAAAAAAAATCATAGAATGTTAAAACAAAACTTGCATTATGAAATTTTCCTTCCGATTTTGGTTATGTCATTTTTGTTCAAGAAAACTCAGAAAGGCATTTCAAAGACTTCCTTTTATACTCGGACAAACAATTCTCACGATAATAAGAAGAAATCAAGTCGATTGCCACAAGTCGATACATAAAACACAAAACCAAATACATTCAACTGAGAGAACAAGGAAGAGACAAAACAGCTTAACAATGAAAGAACTGATCAGACGTTCATGGTCATGTGAAATAATAAACTTGCTGACCACGCAATTTTCATGAACTTGCCATGGCAAGAAGTATAGACAAGGAAGTAACCAAGGTCACTCATAAGCATTTAATAAGTTTTTGATGTTTAAATCAAGCTTTGTGTATTTCTTTCTCAAACTATGAGTGAGACATTAGGAAAACAGCAGAGATATATTATTTATTAAGGTGTACGTACACACTTGAAACTTCGAAAATCGTTCAAAATATCGACTATTTTTTTATTGTTTCAAAATGTTCTCTGATTCTTTCGCTTTCAAACGATACCAAGACGTTGTCCATATTCGGAATATTTCTCAAGTTATTAGGATTTTTCTTCAGTTACTCACGCTAAAAACTCTAGTTTAGATTTTTTTTAAAACTCATTTTCTGAAGAATGATATTTTCCCACTATGTTGCTTAATTCAAACAATGATAACTCAACAAGAAATGAACCAAATACAATTATTTATATATCAAAATAATCTGTATGAAACAGTGAAGGAGATGAACCTCAATCAAAGCTGTAATTAAAAAAATAAAATTTTTATAGCTAATTAAGTATCAAAATTACTGAAAAAATCTCAATTTTTCTATTCATCAGTGATGAAAAAATTGTTAAAAAGAAACTGCATTTTTATAACTTGATTGAGGCTCATCCCATGAAGACTAATATTTGGCATAATTTGCTACTAGAATTGTGACTTTGTACAAATTAGAATTCATTAACTAATAACTAGTGCAATATGATTTTTCCCCACTGAAATGAGTTTAAACATTTATTAATGGCCTACTGTGAAAAAATTGTCTTTTTATAGTTAAAATTTTTTAAAAAATCTTCAAGTATATACGGTACACCTTAATAATGAAATAACAAAATAATTTATCGCGCGAAGGATTTCGGGATTATGTATTGTTTTAAACTTTGCATCTTCGCTATTAAGGTATTAAATGAATAAAAAAAGTCAATAGAATATGTAATGATTAATAAATACCCTCACATATACACAAAGATTAATTCGTGTTCTTATACAGAAAACGGTTAAAGCTGTGATTGCATGTCATTGATTTTTAATTGAGGAGTACTTATACCTTACCTGTTAACCTACTTAAAAAGTTGCTGTTTCATAGCTGTTAATAGCTTATGTAAAGTTTGGTTGTTCACAATGGTTGCTTAGAAACTGAGTTGAGAATGGGCTCAAATAACATCTATCCATCATTTATTCATGAAATTATTGGCAACTTTGGTATTTATTGCATTAAAATCAACGCAGTTGTTTAATGTTTTTTTCGCATAAACGTGAAAAATATTAATGCACATATTCAATGTTCTTATAAAAAGAAGATTAGGGAAGTTTCCTGGCATAACTATTATTCATATGATATTTTGTTACTTCAATGCCTTTCTATCAGTTTTCAAGAAAGGATTATTTTTGAGAAATTTTTTTAAATAGGTTCAGAAATGTCTTATAGGAAATCTATTTTATTGTGTTAATTCTTTAAGAGTAACATAATCGCTGAAAAAAAATAAGAATGAAATTTCATGTGAAATCCTGTGAAAATACTGTTTTTAAGTGTCATTTTTTAAATTAATTTAAGTTTTTTATCAATTTAAACCGGTTTGAAACAATTACGTAAATTTTCTATCGCGCGCGCGTGTGTGTGTGAGAGAGAGAGAGAGAGAGTAAATAAAATGATTTATTTGTAAAATTTTAATTTTTTTAACTTGTTTGAATCCGAAATCATTTTTTGTTTCGTTTACATAATTTTATTAATTTATATTTTTTCATTAATTAATTTATTATATTAATTTATATTTGTTCATTAATTGTTTTTATTTCATTTACTTTCCATTTTGTGAACTTTTAGCGTTTAGTTCCGAATTAAATTTTAATTTCGATTGCGACCTAATTAGTTTCGTTTTAATTTTTGTTGACCAAGGAAACCGGTTTTAATTATTTTAAGGCATTTATGACTGTGATATATATATAATTTTTAAAAACTTTCATTTTTAATTTTTCTAGCTGGCAAATAGTTATGCGACTGGACCGATTTTAAGATGAAAAAAATCGTTTTCCAAAATATCAACGGATGCGTCATCTGATAGTCTCGTGATTGTTTCAAACCTGTTTAAACTGGTCATTGACAAATTAATTAAGACAATTTGTAAGAATTCAAAGAATGACTAATTGGAAAATCATGTTGTAATTTTAGTTGGCGATAAATGACCAAATGTAACAATCTTCCGCATTATTTTCTAATCACCGTAAAAACGAAAAATGTATAAATCGCCAATTTGTTGCCTGCGCATTTTGAGGTTACAAAAACCTCAAATCAAAACAACATCATGTCTTCGCATAATAAAAACTATACATTTCTAATGGGTAAACATGAATACATTTTAAAAAAAAAATTAAAACTGTTATTTTATAAAACCAAGGAAAACTCAACCAGTTAAACATTACTTTTAGAATTATTCATTTAGAACAATTCCAGTCGTCTGTTGAAAAGTTTTCTCTAAACGTGTTTTCATCGATTTCCTGTCAAATTCTATTGACGCATCCTTCTCTCTATTTAAACTTCCGAAGCAAAAATCATTAATTACCGTCAACTGATCTAGAACTTTCCCCTCCAAACTTTCGAATAATTGTTTGCTCGTGATTTTCCAGCTGTCAGCTCTTGTTTGCTTAAGGATATTAAATTCTGTTCGGTGAAGCCTGTTTCGCATTGAATTTTAAAATTATTTATTCTACGTGATTTGTCGTAATTACCAGACGATTTGTTTGCGGAAGCTGGCAATAGTTTATTTATCGTTTGCTGTCTTCATTTCGTATTGTATGTTATATTTTTTTAAATCGAAATATGAAGTAATTGAATTAGACGTTTACTTCATTAGGTTTTATTTTTAAAAATTTCGATAATTTCATATTTTTCTTTATTCGAGTTAAATTGTACTTGAGCTAAATTTTTTTGAGCTGAAAATTGTAGCTGAATTTTTTTATATAAAAAAAAAATGTTAAAATTATTAAATAAACTTTAAATAAGTTTTAAAATTATTTATTCTACGTGATTTGTCGTAATTATCAGACGATTTCTTTGTGGAAGTTGGCAGTGGTTTATTTATCGTTTGCTGTCTTCATTTCATAATGCATGTCATATTTTTAATCGAAATATGAAATAATTGAATTAGAAGTGTAATTCATTAAGTTTTATTTTTAAAAATTTCATATTTTGCTTTATCCGAGTTAAATTGTACTTAAGCTGAATTTCTTTTTTCTTTTTTTTTTTTTTACATAAAAATAAATATTATTGAAATTATTTTATTTCGTTTTATAACCAGAATTATTTTAGTTTGACTTGATTTTATATGAGATCAAAATATTGTTATGGATTCCACCAGGTTCGCTTGTAATGGTGTGAGAACACAATCAGGAAGTCTTAGTAGTAAACAGCGACGACGTTTATTTAAACACAAAGTCATTAACACAAAGACGACGAATATACACAGGACAGCACATTAGAGCAAACAGTAAACTTGTTTCCATCATCCTTATATTTGTTTGCATTCGTTAAAAGTTGTATATGCTCATTACATCGCAATAGTCTCTTGGCTTTGAGATCTGAAGATTGTTAGCTAGAAATCGAATTTCACGATAACTCTTAATATGGACGGATCTGATATAAATAAAATCTAATGGAGTCTGACTTGTTCTAGCTGATGTAGCCAGAAAAGGGGTTGCTACTTTAGATATCATACTCGTTATCTGATTTCGTTTAAAAATGTAAGACCTATATCAAGATAGCCAACATGTTGCTTCAAAACGAAACATTAATTTTATCAATGTGAAAACGTTGGGGATGATTTTTCTGAAAACCACTGACTAGTATTTATATTTTTGAATTTTTACCTAAACTTGGTTGAAAAAATATCTTTTAAATGGCGAAACATTTTTAAAAAAATGATTAAAATTGAAAATTTGAAGAAAAAAAATACTGAAAAGAAATATAAATCAGAAATCGTAAACTTTTCAATTCAATCGACTATCTTCATTAAACAAAAATCATTAACTATCATTTGACAATTGATTCTAAAACCCTCCGAGCTTTTGCGCATGCGTTGGGATGGGTTTAATTCGTTAAAATAGGGGTGAGAGGAAAGCTAAAAGGAGGGAATGTTTACAGCTAACAATAAAATAAACACAGATTACTCGCAGACTGATTTAAAACAATATGGTCAGAAATGACACGATATTCGCATACACGTGAAAAAAAAATTAAGCAAAAATATCTCATAGGGCGCAGATCAAGGTCAAAGAATGACAAAGAATTTCGGAAATGGGCTCATCCTGTCACGGCTCTTCCCTTAATGAGATAGAATCGTCGAAAAGTGGTCGTCTCCGAATACTGAAACGAACGGTATTTTAAAATATCTAAAATGTGTGTGTGTGGGTAGAAGGTGTGTCTTCAATAAATATTATATTTCATACCAATTTTGAAGTTTGAGTTTCTGATTTTAGGTCATCGGCACTTAAAAATAATTTTTCTCTCATATTTAAATCCAAGCTGAAAATTATCATCTATCTGAAAAGCCCAGTCTTGTCAATTTGTGTGATTAATGTGATGTGAACTCTTCCGTGAAGCCAAATATATTAATTCACGAAGTAACTAATCTTGATTTATGATGTAGCACAACTAAATACTTTTAAAATTTAAGCTTTTCCACTCTAATTACTCCAACACTTTATATTGTATCTCTTATAATCCGTATTAAAAACATTACCGCCTTATTTTATTCACCTTTACTTTTAACTCGTTATTAAATCAAGGAGCTCATGATTAGAAGATTTACTCCTCAGTTATTTTTGCTTCATCTTCAGAGACCACAATGCCATTAGATCGCTTTATTCCTATCTCGCACGTGATACAATGTATCGAGGGGTTATTATTAGAGTGGAGAGGCTTGCCAATGAATAAATTATAAACTTGGAAGCCATAAACGGGAAAAATGCTAGCCGGTAGTTTGTTATTAGTGTTTTTAACTTAATGTGTCGTGTAAATTGGAACGCATCTGCTATTTAACCTTTAAGAGAAAATTACTGGAGTTTTTTCAATCTGCTGCGGCAGTGGATGTGACAGTTATGTTTAAGTAATGTTCTTCACTATTTTAAGTGTTTTAGCCTTTTGGAAAGTAGGTTATATAAGGAATTTTGAAATATGTTAGGTATACTTTGAAACCTGTCTGTGTTAATAGTTTATTATGGATAATGACTCTGGTTTTGATTGATTAGAAGACTAAAAATATGGGAGAATTTTTTTTATTGTGTATGCATCCATCACTTATTTAATTGCTGTTTATAAAGAGATTCAGGTATCCGATTACGTTCGAAGAAAAAAATTTGAAAATTTGATTTTTTAAAAAAAAATATTTTTGGTTTTTAGATGTATTATCAATTATAAACACTATAAATACAAAAACATTATTTGTGAATATATTTTGAGAAATAGGAAAATGTGTAGTAAATTTTAGTGAAATTGAACCAAAACGGTTTAGACTCTACACAAAATGGCAATGCAGCCATCCTATTTTTCTTTGTACACAAGTTATAGAATATAATGATGAAGGAAATGAACCAAAATCTGAGAAACAGTTACAGATGCAAAGAAGTTATGAGTGAAAATATACGTATATATGCATTTTTTTTTTTTTTTTTTTTTTTTACCATTTCTCAACTTAATTTTTCTAAAAAAACCTATAAATGAAAAAAAATATTTTACGAACACTAAAACTTTTGGTTCATTTCATAGCCCATATTATTTAAAACACACGCTGAAATTTTTATTTAACCCAGATAAGCCTGAAACTAAAATTTTCTGAAAATTTTGAAAAAAGTTAAACTAACTGTTAAAATAACTGTCTTTTTATTTTTTCTAATAAAGCTGACACGTTTCTTACTGCAAATCATAAGACTAAATAATCTTAGATAAAGAGGGTATTCTGATATTTTTTTTATTTCTACTGTCCTAAATATAGGACAGTAGGCTTATCTGGGTTAAATACCTCTATTAGTTTTTGAGATATGTTAATGAAGTATAATTTATACGAAAATTAATACTCTTATATAAAGTGTTCAGTCTAAATGATCCAACGAAAAGATACTAAAATTAACGCTAGACTATTTTTGTTATATTGCAAATCCAAAAATGCGCCTTATAAAGTCAATTTGCACTGCTTCCATGTTGGATCATCCCGGAATAGTTACTTGTGGCTAGTAAAACTTCGTTAAGACGTAAACTGTTACAATGGGCAAACCAACAGATCGCTCAGTATTATTCTGACAAAATAAAGGAAAATTTATTCATTTTGTTTTGTTATTAATTATGGCATTTACACAAACCCGCTGACGAAGTCAGCGATATTAAACCTAGTTTATGTAGTAGCTTCTGAGAGTAAAGGTCCCTGAGTTCCCGAAAGTAGAATTCTGACTGATTGCTCATAGGAGGATGACACTCACACACTCGCTTGCACAACCCCTTTTTAGAGGGCGCACTTTCACACACCTTATGCATAGAACACAGGGTAAAGAACAACCATGCCAAAACCAGGACTCGAATTTGGGACGCTAAGATCATTGGAGAAGACACATTACCTCTAGGTCAAGAGGCTGGCTCTTTTATTTTAAATAAGGAGGTATGAAATAGACATACTTTAAAATAATCAATCACTTTTCATGTAAACATGTTTAGTTTCTTAATGACACCCTTAAAACTTGTTTACTTTTTGAGCTGAATTTTCTGATGTTGCCAGTTATAATAAAGTTCACGAAATAAAAGATATACCAGAGTTCTTTACACATTAACCATTGAAACTTCTAAACGGTTCTTCTGAAAGATGCTGTTATCGAAAACTTTTTAAAATAATTTGGTCAATTTTCGTGCCAAGTTCTGAATCTAGAACATTTATGTTATAAAATTTAAGTAAGTAGATAAATTTCTATTTTACATCCACATTGTACGTCTCTACGAAGTTAATACTATTGTTTCATTTTATTAGTTATTTCAAACTTGTTAAGTCGATAAAGTTTACTGTCCATTTCTTGCCTCTGATCTACGTAACGAATCCACTTAACTTAATTTTTTTTCTCCTATCTCGATCAATAATCCAAGATAACTCCTATTTGACTTTTCTTAAAACAAAAACTCTCATATTAGTTGAGAATTCCTCTCCACATCTGCTTGTAAATCACTTGTTGAAAATCCTTTTGGTCTTTGTCTCCTCCAAGATCCAATTATTTTCCAAGAATAGCCTTTGCGGAGGTCTTTGTACTTCTAAATTTGCATGTAAAGAGGGCAAAAATCCTCTCAACACGCCGCTTCCACTTATTTGAATTTAAAAAGGATTTCTGCCTGCCTACTCTTTGACCCGGGAAGTTCGTTCACCGACTAATGACGAATTCTTGGACGACAAATATTCTTTTTTATTCTTGGGCAATCCTTTTTTTTTTCTTTCTATCCATTACGTTGGTAATATACCCACGATATCGATTGGATTATTTCTCTGAGATCCGTTTTACTTTTAATGTTGACGTTGAATAAGAGGCATCATTTTCTGTCTGATATTATTGACATCGCCTTATTAAATAAGATTTTTTTTATATATTGGATAAAAAAAAAGCTTTATTGCTCGGATTTCGAATAGTTCTGAAACACCATAGTTTAAGAAACGTAAAATATTATATTTGTTTTATTACTGTTTTGATAGCCAGTGAGAGTCTTCATCTCTTGATGGAATTCTCATATATTTTGGGGATTCTGGATTAACAAATTCAATTGTATTCATTTTATATGATCGAATACTAAATATTTAATTAGTTTATTGTAATTTTAAGTATCAGCTTTACTATACAGAGATCATTTTTGTTTCCTAAATAGCTATTTACAGTTATGTAAAAGAATGATGTGAAAGTTTTGCAAAGAAAGGAAAAAAGCTTTAATTTTGCCAATCGATGCTACTTAATTTTGAAAAGTGTAGTCCTGCCTGCCCATATTGGAAAATGGCTGAATTTTTGATTTTATGAATAATCTTTTTGTTACGACATTTTATGTTTCATGTTCAAAATAAAATATTACAGTATTCGGAAAGAGTTGCATAAAACTTAGGCTGAAAATTGTGCAGAAATTCGTTAAATGTAATATTATTAACGTATATCGTCACATGATATCGCACTGAAAGATTAAACTTTACACAGAACTGGGAGAAAAGGCAGTGGTGTCACTCATTACTCTACAATTGCAAACAAATAGACTTGGAATTCATTTTTCCAATTACAAATCAACCTTATTTAGTTCATTTCATAGAGTTGCCACCAAAAAATAAAAATTTGAAAGTCCCAAACAAAACAATTTTTTTTTTCAAAAAAATTAATTTTGAAACTTATTTTTATCCTTAAAAATAATTTTTAATAATTTTAAGCCTTATCTGATAATTTTATTCGATAAGGCTTAAAATTCTTTATGTCATTTGTAATGAATTAGAACTGGTTTTAATCAATATTTTGTCTCACAGAAGAAAAATCCTTAAAAGAGGATTTTTTTTTTTTTTTTTTTTTTTACTTTTCCTTTTATGTAGTATAGAGAATGCACTGTAATCGCCAAAAGATTCGTTTGGAATTTTTGACAGATATCTATTTTTCAGATCTACTTGAGTTCGAAAAACACACTTTTGGAAAATGTCTGTCTGTATTTGACAAAGACGATTAAAAACGCATTGATTTGGAGGAATGAAATTTGGTATTTGGCCTTTATACTAAATTTGTAGATTTCCATCAAAATTTGAGCAAAATCCATTCAAAGGTAGGCCTTGTGTCCGAATATAATTTAACTCTATAACTATCGAACGAAAATGGCTAGATTGATAAAATTCGAATTAACTTCTACAGTCTAGATACATCAAATTTAAAACCAAATCCAGCATGGGTTTGACAGCCTTAAATACATCAAATTTGTAATGTGATTTTTGCGACTACAAGTACAGTTTTGTGTCAAATTTTTGTTCCTTTTGGTTGGAGGAAATACATCTAAAATACAAACTCTATTTTTGATTATTATTAACCGCATGCCAGGAATTAATTGCCAAATTACTCACTTAGAGTTACATGACAGTTTCAGTAAAAATGCTGAATTCATGTCAAATGTTAATATTTTGTAACTGCTGTACGCCTAGTCATACAAGACGTTCTCTTTGATAACACTTTTATTTGAGAGTTTGGGAGAAAGTTTTGGGGAGACCACTCCCATTATTGTTAGTTTTCAAGTGAAGATAACTGCTGTTTAGATGTGTCGTTGTTTTTCCACTCTTGGCGGCTTTTCTTAATTGTAAAACTTGTGTACTCTTTCATACAGCCGATCACCCCGCCACCACTGAACGTAGCAGTATCGACAGGATTTGTTGTGGTCGAAAAAAAAATCTTATGTACCCGACTTATATCTGCTCTCCTCCAACCTGCTTCTTCAAATAATTCATACATATTTCAAAACACCTGCTAGCTTCTTTACTTGTTCACTTAACAACGCATCAAAGACGCCAAACTCGTTGCAATACTTAATAATGAATATTTCAAGCCTGGCGCTTTATTTGGCCCATTTTTCTTCTTCATTGCTTTCAGATCGACCGTTTCATCCAATATATGAGTTTTTCCGAACGCCCTCTGAACCAAAAGTCTATCGATTCCGCCTCTCACCCCTCGCACACCTGCTCCTCGAAGCTGAAATATGGCATTGATCTGTTTTCGTGCGATAAAATGCCACTTAGAGAATAAATACACTTTCCTTCCCCATACACTGGGGTTGCTGAGCAATTTCGTTGGCGTAAACAGCTCGGAAATTCATACACCAGCTACTCCAAGGAGGTCGAGTCGATCGGTTTTTGCCATGTGCTGTTGATCGCCAATCTAGCGAGGAAATGAGATCTCGAATTGAAAACATCTCGAGTGTTTGTATTTTAAAAGTCATAAACTTGGTTAGACATTTGTATAAGAATAGATTATGCATTTAACATTTTTATCATGCCTGTTTTTAACTGTTCACATAACACATCGACGGACCGTATTAGTTATTCCTCATACAACGCATCGACGGACCATATTAGTTACTCCTCACACAACGCATTGACGGACCGTATTAGGTACTCCTCACAACACATTCATTTTGTTAATGATCTCTAAAATATTACTCTTCAAAATAACCACATGTTAAAAACAAGTCTTTATTAAAACTTAATACAAACAGAACAGCACATTACAGTAATAAGTGCATCAATAGCTCGCATCATGTGATTGCATTGAGTCACGTGATTACAGGGAATCAGATAATTGGGCGGGATAGAGAAATGCGCGCTAACATTTGTTAAAATATTTTGAACGATAAACAAGGAAAAAAACTTTTTAGGTAAGAAATATCATAAATGTTATTATTTTTGATCAAGATTTATTATAAAAATGTAATGGTGGGAAAACGGCTAAGAAACCTTGTATATTCATAAGGAAATCCTTTCCAGTATATCGGAAATTAGAGGGTTTCTGTTATCCTAATTCCAAAAATACCCGCCATACATGCAAATATCAACAGCTAAAAAAGTGAAAAAATTAGTGACATTTTATATTTTAACTTTATGCCATAATTAGTTATTTGTGAACCAAAGTTTTCCATAAAAATCTTTGTATAAATTGTTCAAAAAACGCAATGAGTTTAAGAATTAGGTACATGAAAATTAGCCCATTATTTCATTACTAAAATTGTAAATTTCTATTAGATTTAAGACCAAATCCGTCCGAGTTGACTGGCTGCCTATCTGTTTATTAATACTTGCTTAACATATTTATCCAAAATCACTGTAAACTAGATGAGCTAATTTCAATATATAATCATTATTCACAATTGTTGTTTTAGTTTGATTTATTAACTATATCTGTGCACAGGAACTCTGTTTCTATGGAAATTTTCATAATTATTATATCAATAGAGAACATATGGTGTTCAAACACACCTTAAAATGTGAAATAAAGTGAAATCATACATAATTGAAAAGCGATCTGAACGTTACGAATTCCGCATGGTTGTTTTATGTTCTATCTGTACGTTGCTTGAATGTGCCCCTGTAAAAAGGTGTCGTGCAAGCGAATGTGATGCATCTTGGTGAATATGACATACTCTTGGCCCGAGTTAACGCTACTGAAAAACATGAAACATTCACTAAGCTTAAATCGCATGTCAGATCTGTTAGCGGGTGTGTAAATTCTCATAAGTAACAGCAACATAGTTGAAATTGAACGATAAATTATAGTAGCGAACATTCACCCATTATTATGTTTTTTGCTAAGCTTCTACCACTTCACAATCCAAGAGCAATAAAATTTTATTTATCAGATAATTATTATGACAACATAATTGGTCATTCACTAATTTGGCTTATCCAGTTTTACTTGTTTAAAAAACATTCTATGCGGGAAATTAACCAAAAAAAAAACATGCTCATTATTAACAGCAAGGCTCTGGTTTTTGCATATTTTAAAACTACCGCGGTAATTACATTTCAATGCTATTAGTTTGTAGCAAAACAGCTAACTGAAAGTATCCGTAATTTTTTCTTGTTTTCAAACTGACAACTTTTTCTTTGTTACTGTTAATTGAACTTTGCAAAATATCCTTGAATAAGGTTGCCATGGAGTTTCTGGTTGCTTGTAACCCAATTAAATTGCTGAAAGAATTTCGCACACGGAATATTACGAAAATAGGAAAGAAAGATTCCGTGTTTGGTCTTATCCTCGATCAATACTGCTTATCTATTATTCGATGAGCTTGCATGTGATTTGCATTATTACCATCAATGAATGCAGTAACGGACTGGAGATATTATAAATTCAATTTTCGAACGCACGCTTTTGAAAATGATTTTTTTTTTTTTTTTTTTGAAAGAAAAAGATTATGCATTGGTTTTAAAAGAGTTGTATTAGAAGATGTAAATATGTGTTTTTGTCGGTGTTTGAAATAAAGTATAATGACATAATGATGCTTCTGCTGTTGAAAAGATAATATATTATTAAAAAGTTAATTGGAAAAGGGATGTATATAAAAGAATGAAACAGTTATGAAA
Source organism: Argiope trifasciata (assembly GCA_026543055.1). Classification (NCBI taxonomy): domain Eukaryota; kingdom Metazoa; phylum Arthropoda; class Arachnida; order Araneae; family Araneidae; genus Argiope; species Argiope trifasciata. The sequence goes on from JAPMOQ010051213.1 coordinate 2,141,008, forward strand.
AAAATAATAATACAGATGAGGAGTTTTAATAGATTTGATAAAATTGATTACAAAATGAGTTTCGTTAAATTTCAATTTTTATTAGTTTTTTTCCTATAAGATTTATTGAAATTTATTAACATGTATAGATTAATTCCTATAAATGAAGTGCAATTTAGGCATAATATAGCGGAAGAAACCAGAAAAAAAAATAGTGGTAGGGAGAATTAAAGATTATCGAAATCTTTGATCGAAATAGCTAAACATTATTATATTTCAGGTTTGATTCATCTTTATTTTATTATCATGTGAGAACATGCTGTTTTGAAGCCTCAAGCTGCGTAGGCAACAAATTGGCGATTTATCGCCTTTGAGTCATTAATTATTCGCTTTTAGGGTTTGTAAAAAATAATGCAGAAGGTTTTCACATTTGGCGATTTATCGCTAACTAAAGTTACAGCTTGATTTCCAAATTATACGTTCTCTAAATTCTTACGAATTGTCTTAATTAACTGATTCATTAAACAGTGTAGACCGTTTTAAAAACAAGCGCAAACTTATTAGATTACGCATCCGTCGATATCTAGAAAAACGATTCATCTAGTTTTATTTTTTAAAATTGCTCTTAATGATGTTACTGTAATAACGGGCTCGTAAAAAATCTTTATTAAATATCCTTGCCAGTGTGTGTTTATAAATCCATTGAACCATCCAACAAAAAAAAGCTGTTTAATGCGTTTGAAAATACTCTGAAAAATGTATTAAAATAGAGAAAAATAGAATGAAAATAAAATATGAAATTTTATAATAAATAAAAATTTCTATTATTATTTTTTAAATTTTAAAGTAGTGTAACTCTCTCTCTCTCTCTCTCTCTCTCTCTCTCTCTCTCTCTCTC
>JAPMOQ010051213.1:2141984-2151989 GCA_026543055.1 Argiope trifasciata
CTCTCTCTCTCTCTCTCTCTCTCTCTCTCTGTGTGTGTGTGTGTGTGTGTGTGTGTGTGTGTGTGTGTGTGTGTGTGTGTGTGTGTGTGTGTGTGTGTGTGTGCGTGCGTGCGTGCGCGCGCGCTAATAGTAGGAATGGAAAATTGAGCATTTCAAAAGATGGTTTGTCCGTGAGAATAAAAAAGTTCATTATTATCAAAAAGCATCACCAAAGCACTTCTTCCAATTTGCAAAATCAGTCCAAAATTTGATATGCCACAATTTTACTGCAAGGATCTCTTGCGAAGATTTCAACCATCTTCCAAATTCCTTCTATTTAATTATCATTTTCATATACAATGAACAAACAGAAACACAGGTATAATTCTAAAACATTATTTTCTTTAAAACTGCCAAATCTTTTTCATGAAAATCTCTAAAAGTTTAATTTAGTACATGGCATCGTTTCCTTTCTATATTCTTTGTGCAAGAGAAAGTAAAAAAAAAAGCGTCTTGAAACTGTTATTTCCTGTTGAGAAACTGGCGACAATCGATATTTAGTTAGATTTTCATTTAAAAAAAAAGAGAGAAAACTTTATTTTTATTAGTTCATTTGTTTTGTTTAATGAACCAGTGAAGTCCTTGAAAATCGTGAAGCGTAAATTGAGAATCCGGCGTGACTTAACGATAATCTGACCTTAGCCATTCTACTTCGTATTAAAAGGAAAAGAAGTTTGTCAGTCTGTGATTTAATGAACCCCCCTTGGATTAAACTCGAAACTTAAGTTTTGAATTCTTTTCGTTTGACATTTAAACCTGTTGTTTGGCACCGTTAAAAATGAGCTTGTTTTGACATTTGATATTTATTAATGATGATATTTCTACGAGGAGTGATCCAAAAAAGTTTACAAGGCAAAGGAACAATGCTTTATTAAGGCATCCGACTACGTTAAAAACACTGGTTATCGACCACATTGGTCAAATTTTTTATTTATTATTACTTGTCGTTCCTCTTTCCAAAACAGTTTATCTTTTCCAGGAAAAGGAAGGCCTGACCTATCATCCAGGGTCACGTATTTTTCCGGCTTAAATTTCTCTTTCACTTCAATTTTCTCAAAAATTTAATTTTAATTAAAATTCTCCACCATTAACATGATATCTCAAAAACTGATAGAGGTATTTACATAAAAATTTCAGAGTCTGTTTTAAATTATATGGGCAAAGAAATGAACCAAAAGTTTTAGTGTCGGTGAAATACTTTTTCATTTATAGGAGTTTTTCAGAAAAATGAAATTGTGAATTTATAGAAAAAATGCATATAAACGCATGTTTTTACCCATAACTTCTATGCATCTCAAATGGTTTCTTAGATGTTGGTTCATTCTATTTTATAACTTGTGAACAAAGAGAAATAGGATTCCTGCGTTACAATTTTGTGTAGAGTGTGAACCGTTTTGTTAAAATTTCCTACAAATTTTCCCATTTCCCAAAATATATTATATTTTCAAATAATTTTGTTGTATTTATAGTATTTTGTATTATAATTGTCAATACATCTACAAACCATCGTGTTTTAAATTGTTTTTAAAAAATCAAATTTTTCAAAAATTCTCCTTCGAATTTCTTAATAATAGATACAGGATACAGTTGGTAATTAAGAAGCATACGTGACGTTCACTTTTCTACGTAATCACCAAACCTGTTGAGGCATGTATCACACAGCTGGACTAATATGTTTAACCCATCTTGGTAATAATCATGTCCATGGCTATTGATCCAGTTCTCTGCACTTTTTTTAACACCAACGCCTGATATGAACTTTCTTTCGGATAAAGGTTTCTTTAGTGGCGAGGAAAACAATATTGTCATTGGGAGCCAAATTGGGGATGTTTGGGGAAGATTACTCCAGACCTCCCTCCTAAACCTTTCCAGCAATCGTTTCGTCCGCTTCAAAAGAACGACACCATTTCGTTATCTTTTTTCTACGTATAGCTTTGCTCCTTGCACACTTCTACGATTTGTCTGTGAATGTCCAATGGGGACACATCCTTGGCTCATAGAAAGTGTTTCACGGCTTACACCTCTGAGCGAGACCAGTTCTCTAGACGTTTCGCCATTACTGTCGTTGTTTCAGGTCTCGGTATTAACACTATCTGCTCGAACCTGACTAAGATAACTAGTCCACTCTGGATAACAATATTCCTATCTACAATTTCTAGTTTCCTAATACTGCTGCTTGTAAACTTTTTTGGTTCAACCCACGTAAATCGGAAATTGTTATTATACAAACGAAGTGATTTTAAAATAGTGCCACTCATGTCATCGTATTGTCTTTTTATTTTTTTTTTTACTGTGTAGTGGACTTTAGAGACTAACTGATTTTCTTGAAATATTAGTATGTAGTGTCAATCAAACCTCCTGCATATAACTTAATTTTCAGAATTCCCTTGTCTAAGTCTAAGCACTCCCGAGTATCCGTTTCACGATTATCCGGTTTTCGTAAATATAATATTCAATAATTTTTTTCTCTTTTATTCTCTATTATTTATTATAAAGTTTTAATCAAATAAATAACTTGTGGGCATTATGTACATTACAAAATTATCTTCATCTTCTTGAAAAAGATACTGCACCAACCTGATAACATCAGTGGCACGTACTTGGGAATTATATATTTCACATCTATGCATGCATATAACCTCAATGCTTTCTGCTGTTATGAAATTTCGGCATGTATCATTTAACTCAGAACATCTATTTCATAGATTCCCAACCTGGGCGTGTTTGGTACAGAAATCAACATGGCAGGTAGGACACACTGGTGTCCTCTCACGAAAAATGAGTGTATCTGTTATTATCCATCAAGAGATTCCCCAACGGTCAGGAAGCGGAACGAATAATTCGGTTTCCATTACAGGTCACCAACACACTTCCTGACGAAAGCCATGCACTTCATTATTCAATCCTCTCCAACTTTTAAGGGTTTGCAACTTCTGACGTTAAATTAACGATGTCTGCTCCTTACCTCTCTCCTATTGAGTGTTCCAATTAAATTTCCAATTTGGTGCCGGCACTTCCGCCAACCTTTTATTAAGTGCCTCTTCGTTTTTAATTGCTGGGCTCGTGACAGAAGGGAAGGGGGTGGTTCTTCTTGGCGTCATCGATTGGAATGTGCCAATCGAACAGTTGGAAGTGCGTGTTTTGCGAGGCGCGTGGGTTTATTGGAGATCTCTCTTTTGTGTTGTGCGTTTTGTTATCGAGGAAATGGCCTTGAATGATTGACATTCTTTTGTTGGTATGCATTGAGTTTAATTTACCTTTAAACGGACGATATTCTTTTTTAGTTCTGGTGATGTGGGGTAATGACAGTTCAACAGGAAACTGTTCGCATTCTGTTTGTAAAATAAAGTTTGCTTTACTTTTTTTAACCCCTTAACGGTCGCATAATTTTGAAGAAAATGGTCATAAAAGTGCCTATTTTTTATTCAAGAAAATTATATAAAACTGAGTGTACAGTTTAAAATAAATGAGCCGTCTCTAAAAACATTGCAAATAGTCCAGGGCAGCCATCTGGTGTATATACTGAGTCATTAACATGATTCTGGGCATAAGAAATAGATTGTTTTAATATTTTTGGCGCATTACTTTTGAATACGCCAGCCCGAAAATACCACGGGCGCGAGAAATAGAGGTAGAAATTTCACCCCGTCATTTTCACGGGAGCGAGAAGGAATGGGTTAAAGCTACAAGTTTCGTGGATTTGGTTGTTGTTTTCTTATTTAATTTTCCAAAATGTGAAATTTCAGTTACATACATTTAAACTAAATCGGACCCAGTGAAATTACAAAAATTTGTTAAACGCAAGGTGAAGTTTAAAATATAGTCTTTATTATATGGACAAAAGTACTGACTTCAAAAATATATAACAGTTTTTTTTATTTAACTGCCGAAAATATGATTATATAACTTATGCTACATAAAATATCGATAAAACTCGTATTTTTGTTGGTATATTTTTATTTCGATATATTTTATTTTTGAATATTTTATCTATTTCTGTATGAAATGTGATTGACCATGAAAATATTTGATTTCAATGTTACTGCTTCAAAAAATATTGTTTTCTAAAATAATATTTTAAAATTGAATTCGAATGTCATTTATCATTCCTGTCAGGAAAGGTAGTGAAAAAAATTTAGTTAGAAGTATGAGTATATATACTGAGGTGTGAGTATATATACTATGGTATTGCAATATGCACATATCAGAAGTATCGCTTACAAATTATATACGTGGATAGTGCATTTCAGATCTTTCGTTTCTGTTCAAGTTATACAATAAAAAAGTTTCTGGGAATCAGAATTAGAATGAGTAGACTTTGAAGGCCAACTGATAGACGTATGGGACATAGACATTTCGGAAATTGCTAGAAAATTCAACGCTCTGAGATTCATTGCTTCAAGAGTGTGCCGAGAATACTTAATTTCAAACACACCTTCGTACTATCGATAACACAGTGCCGATCTGCAGGTAATGTCCATAGGTTTATTATCAGTGTTAACAGACGAACAACACTGCGCGATACAACTGCAGGAATCAGTGTCGGACATGTGAAGGACGTTTACGGTTTAAATTAGCTATGACAGCGAAAAATCGACTCGAGTTCCTTTACTAAAGCATGACATCGCCTTCGCCTCCTCTCCCAGACTCTTGATCACATCGGTTGAACCTTAGATGACTAGGAAACTTTTGGTTGGTCAGATGAACCACAATTTCGGTTGGTAAAAAGCTAAAAATCAGGGTTCGAATGCGACTCAAACCCAATGAAGCCATAGATCCAATTTCTCAACAAGGCATTGTGCCAACTAGTGGGGATTCCATAATGGTATGGGCTGCTTTTACCTAGAACGGATTGGCTTCACTATTCTAACTGAACAATTATTTGACTAAAAATGGTTATGTTTAGCTACTTAAAGACCACTTCCGGCCATCCATAAACTTCATTCACCCAAACAACAATGAATTATTTTATGATAATGCGCCATGCCAGCGAGCTACGGCTCTTCGAGATAGGTTTGAAGAACATTCTGGACAATTTTAGAGAATGATTTGGTTACCTAGAACGCTCCACATGTATCCCAACGAACATTTATCTAGAAGTTCATGTAAGAATTCTGCACATGCAACACTTTTGCAATGATGGGCATCTTTAGAGACAGCATGGCCAAATATTTTTCTGCAAGTGATTTCCAATGGCTTGTTAAATTCATGCCACATCAAGTTGCTGCACATTGCCGAATAAAAAGGAGGCCCGTCAAGTTATTAGGAAATATCCCATGACTATTTGATGCAACAGAGTGAGTTTAGAGCCACACAGTGTGAACTCGAACTTAACTGTAAATTGTGTCTTGATATTCCTCTAACAATATGCACTGTGTATTCTTAATTTGAGTGATTCGTTTAACATCCGTCATGATAATATGAATTAATTGTGTTGCATAACGAGCTAATCCTTGCTGTTATGGTGTCATTTTATTATATCTTTCTGTTTCTTTTAATCTCACATCAATTAAAATTCAAAATCATGGAATTTCCGTTTTCACTTATTTGAAAGTGGGAAATAAAGAAAAAAAGAATGCCTTTTCTTTTGAATAGAAGGGTTTTTGTCCTCAACAAAAGTCTTCCATTCGAAGTGAAACCAGAAACACACTCACAAGCCCAACTAATAATCGCCTCTTAATCCCCGTAATCAAAAGATCAGGAAGAGAGATTTACAAACCTGGGTTTCCTTTTCTTAAGGCCTTATCACACGGAAAAATATCGTCGGCACTTTCCGTCAGCAGAAAATGACGTGATCGTGACGTCATTTCAAAGTTTCACATGATTGATTGAATTTCGCTTACGGACAATATTTTCATCACTATCGTCGGCATTTTCTAGCTGGTTAGAAAAAGTTGTCGATTATGAAAAGCTAGCTTGACCGGTTCTGAGGGTATAAATGGAAAATAGCTGATGGAAAGTGCAGACTATATTTCGCCGTGTGATAAGGCCTTTACTTATATTCGACCAAGATTATTCTGCTGAGAAATCTACGCCGCTCTACAGAGGTAATTCATAACGGGAACCCTGTGCAATTACTAGAAAGGGAGATTCCTTTGAAAGTGGGAAATAAGAAAAAAAAAATGCTTTTTCTTTTGAATGTAAGGCTTTTTGTCCTGAAGAAAAGTCTTCCCTTCGAAGTGAAACCATTGCCAAATTTTTTTGAATCCTTATCTGTTACCTTGCGTGACTTGATGGATGAAACATACCGTCCAAATCTTTTTTAATTACTTGAAAGCTATTTGTTTTTTACAATATATTTGATAACCAATGCTCTTTGCTTACATTGGGAATTTTCGAGCAATTCTGCCAATTTTACCTGTCTGACATTAGTTTTTTTTATACTCATGTGTTCGATACATTTCATGTGGTTTCAATAACTAACGTCTGCTTTTAAAATCGTGTGGTTTTAAATGTTCTAATTTTACCATATGCTTGGCGCAGTTTGGCCAGGTGTGGCTCTTGCGCCAATAAACCACACACAACCAACCAACCATTCGAAGTGAAACCAGAAGCACACTCACTAATAATCGCCTCTTAATCCCCGTTCTGAAGAAATGGGGATGAGTGGTTTACAAACCTGGGTTTCACTTGTGTTCGACCAAGATTATTCTCCAAAGAGATCTCCGTCGCTCTACAGACGAATCCTGTGTAATTACTAGAAAGGGGTTTTTCATTGCGAATCCAAACAACTGACTGAGATATGCCAGCTGACGAGATGTCGCCTGAGCCTTACCCGGGCATGCTGCCAAGAAGTTTTGTGTTCCCTCTATTTTCTACGCACTCTTGTGTGTTGTGAATGGGCTCGTCTGTCATGAGCGGTGAATGTGGCTCGGATGACTCAGGAAACAGAAACCGGTAATGTGTGATGGTTTATTTTGGACGTTGATGAAGTCTTTTGAAGGAGGGCTCCAGTTGCGGTAACATAATAGACACGGGTGTAGATATTATTGGATAGGAATTTGCATTAAGAAAGAGAACGCAGACATGTTACATCCGATAGCAACACATGTTTATATATCAAAATTTTTATTTTTATGAGGCTAAAAGATAAAACAATTCAACTTCAATTACATCAAAGCAGTGTGCAAAGTAAAAATTTCATGGCAAGTGATTATGATCTTTAACTATGTTCTTACGATAGTTTCTAATTTAGCCCTTATTGTGGCAAGATTACTTTTTTGAAGAAAGGCAAAAAAAAAGAAAGGCAAAAAAAGGAGAAATTTTATAAAGGTGGCTTCTTTGGGCTAAAAAAAACCTTAAAAAAAAGTAAATAAAAAAAATCGTGATATGAAAATTTTTGAAAAACAAGATGTATGTCGGTTAAAAATTATTTTATAGTCTTCGTATATTTGAATGAAGTGGTGTATATGGTATATTATACAAAATGAACATTAGGGTTAAAAAATGAATTAAATTGAATTTGCTGTCGTAAATTTCAAGTTATCATGAGAGAACATTGTTTCTTTAAAAGTCAAATGGCATCATTTGGACAGAAAAACATCATGTTCTCCCGTGACTCTTATTTCGCAATTACCAACACTTAGAAAAACGATGATTTTTGATCATCTCAAAATGAATAGAATTTTAAATATTTTTTTCTGAAGTCTAAAATTATTTTTTATTTCGTAAAAGGTCAGTTTAACACCGATATGAAACAATCACATGATGGCGTCAATATATAGAAAATAATAGTCCTCTCTCCCGAAAATCCGAATTAAACTGGTTTGGAATGATTATGTATTTGCATAATTTTCATAATCATAATTTTTTAGAAAGCGATGATCCCCCCCTTCAATATAGTCTTCCTCTCCTCTTCAACTCCTCTTCAATATAATATATATATATATATATATTGAAGTTATTTCATTTACTTTTCATTTTGTGAACTTTTAGCGTTTCATTCTGAGTTAAATTTTAATTTCGTTTTCGACCTAATTAGTTTCGTTTTAATTTTTGTTGACGCAGGAAATGGATTTTAATTATTTTAATGCTTTTATTATTGTGAATATATATATATAATAATATTGACCAAGTTAATTAATTTGATATTTTAAAATCTATTATTAATTTGGCGCTTTTTCACGATAAGTAATGAAAATATAACTGCTTAATTTTAATTAATTGATTAATTATTCAATTGAAAAAAGTTTTGAGGTGCACATTTCCATCCTCTAAAATACGTTTGTACTATATTTATATCCTCAGTATCAAACTATTTAGTTTATGGAGCGCCAACGTACTTTCATTTACAGGGTGATCAGATGAATAAGCCCTGATTTCAAAACTAAATATCTCTACAACAAAGAACGAAAGAATTATGCGGTAAACTGAACGTTTATTAGCAAAGCTGTAAAAATAGTGTACAAAAGTTTAGAAAATTTAGTTACGAAAATCGTTGACAGATGGCGCTCAAATCACAATTCCCATAGACGCCTTCAGTGTGACGTCAAAAATGAAAAATGTCTCCGGATCTGACTCCTTGTGACTTCGTTCTGTGGGGAGCGTTGAAAGACACTGTCTATAGAAACAATCTCGCCACTCTAGCTGAGTTTGAATCATGGATGGGTGTTGCATGTGATTCCATTTCCGTTGAGACATTGCAAGACGTGTCTTAAATTTCATTGTTTGATGACGCCACCTCATTGTTTCGAACGGTGAACATTTAAAAAAAATTGTATTTTGATTGCAAGACAGCATCACTTTATTGGTGGTTTTTTTTTTAAGTCTTCCTTCAGAGAAAGTGTTTTTAGCGCAGAGCGCCATCTGTTAACGATTTTTATAACTAAATTTTCTAAACTTTTGTACATCATTTTTATAGTTTTGCTAATAAACGTACAGTTTACCGCATAATTCTATCGATCTTTTTTGAAGAGGTATTTAATTTTGAAATCAGGGCTTATTCGCTGATCACCCTGCATATTCTCCTTTTTTTATTTATTTGGATTATATTAATATATTTTTGATTCGTTATTAAAAAAATTTTAGTTATGTTCAGTTTTTACTTTTTTTTTTAATAAGAAAAAATTCGATACATACGAGTCGTTGTAAAAAGTCTAGCAAGGACGAATTGCCATTTATACTGTCAAATATATCCTCAACAAGCTCTCGAACATCTTTCAGTATATTTATTCTGTAATGTTGATAAAACTCGCAACATTTTTATGGAGTAAAACCTTTTTATTCTTTATTTTATTCCTCTCGTCATTGATATCACCAATGTTAAATATGTCGTAAGCATTCCGATAAGATTACGGTCCCGGTTATGATTCTGCACTTTTCAACCCCGTCGATGCAAAGATCAAGTGCGCGTCGGACTGAAACATGCTCGATTTTTTCTCTGCGGCTCTTAAATGCCGTAACTGGACGTGAAATATAGACATCTGGAATACCTTCGGATATTTTTTTACGGTTTTGTGGCATCTGCGCAGTTTGTTTGTGCGCACCTGTGCCTGTGCACATGAAAGGGACGAAGTATCAAAGCATCTTGCACAACAGCAAGAAAAAAGGTGAGTGAAATCTACCTGTTATGTGCTATCTAGTATTCTTAAGAAGCAGTCGACCGCAACAAATCCTGTCGGTACTGCTGCGTTCGGTGGTGGCGGGGTGGACGGCTGTATACAAGAAGTATTCTTAAGAAACAAAAATTGTATTCGAGCTTGGACTATTTTAGTTTTATTAACCCGTTGACTGCGTGATTTTTTAGAAATCATTATTTCAGGTATCCGACTACGTTCGAAGGAAATTTTTTAAGAAATTGATAGTATAGGTTTTAGATGTATTCCTCAATTATAAACACTATAAATACAAAAAAAAATTGTTTGAAAATATAATATATTTTGAGAAATATGAAAACTTGTAGTAAATTTGAATGAAATTGAACCAAAACGGTTCTACACAAAATGGTAATGCAGCCATCCTATTTTT
>JAPMOQ010051213.1:2161989-2174940 GCA_026543055.1 Argiope trifasciata
GGAAGAAATAGCTTTATTGAAATCTGGTGAGTACGGTGGTTAGTGTATTATCAGTTTTGCGAAGCATAGATAATATAAAGTTCCTCTAAGAAACTAAAAACATCAGCAGTTCAGTGAGGCCTTCTTCTTGCATACAGCCGACCACCACGCCACCATTGAACGTAACAGTATCGACAAGATTTGCTGTGGTCGACTGCTGAATGAGTATTGCCCAACCTTACATTGAACAGTCAGACTAACATTCCTTTCGGGGTAGTAAATAGTTGTCTTCCTCCCCATTTGCACTCTCTCAAACAGCTGGAATGAACACATCACATCCTTCAGGGGTTTGAGATGACTTTGTACTATCAGCACTGTACTTAAATCATTACAGACAATCTTCAGGTCCTTCCTTAACTCTGAGATCTCCATACACTTAATATCTACTCTAGTATGTAACAGAAGAAAAGATAGACCTTTGTAAGGGTCAATGATGTATGAAAATTATTTTATCTGCCGATCCAAATAAAATTATAAACTCTTATAAATCGCTTACATTATTTATCAATGGATTTCTTATATAATTTGGGGTCGCGTTGGCTTGGTGGTAAAGCCCAACTACAGAACCGGAGTGATTTGGGTTCGAACCCCGATTTCATCGATTAACCGTTGTGTAAGAGGGTCTGGTGCACGTTTAAACAGTCGGGGTGGACATCCTCCTGCTGGTGTGGTGTTGAAGCTTGGAGAGGAGTGCCAGGTCAGGCGTCATCCTCATCATCTCACCATGGTTTCAAAATTATGTAATTAGTTCAAAAATAACACTAGTGTTGCTTTAAAATGGAACGTTAATATAACTGAAAAATAATTTTCATTTCCTTATTTTGTGACTTACGTTGCCGTCGTTTTGGCATAGGGGGTCTTTGCACTCAGAAACTACTGCATCCCCTTTCCGTCGAAACACAGTCACGACATCATCAACAACAATTTTTCCATTTTAAATGAATATGACTGTCATTTATGACTACACATTAATATAGTAAAAAAAAAACTGTAAAATTTTAATACTGAACAAGCGTCTGAATATAATGAAAAAATAATTTGAAAAGAAGATGCAGATAAAGTTTCAATATTAAAAAGAATTCCGAATTCATTCTCAAAGATTCAAGGGAAAAAATACATGTCAAATGAAATGGATGGATAGATAGAAATTCCGTCTATAATTCAAAAATGCACATTACAATCCCCCTTATCTTATACATACGATTCACTATGACAAAATATAATTACATTTTGAATAAACAGTTTTTAAATTTAAATCAAAATTTAAGCAAATCAATTCGTTTCAAACCACAGAATTATATAGGATCAGGTCCAAAATTCAGATATCTGTAGAATTAATTCAATTGCAAAGAAATTTGTTCTTCCAGAAAAAAGTTTTGAAAATGAAACTGGCATTTTGAATGCTAGAGTGAAATGAAAATATTCTATCTCTCCAAATGAAATATGAAGCATCTGTCAATTTTCTAAGGCTTATGTTTGTTTATATACTGTAGTTTTATTGTTTATACTTTATTAATCCGAAGTTCTCTATGTCCAAAAACTATTTACTAACTTTTATAACTATTTACTTACTATTTATTAAACTAGTTCGTAAATAGTTTTTCTTTCTGTAATGTAATATAATGCATTCTATCAAAACTAGAAGACGCAGAAATTAGATTTAATTTTTATTTTAGATATAAACAATTCACATTATTATTATTATTAAAAATTCACGTTTATTAAAATCAGAGACGCTTAGAATCATTCTGTTATTTCTCTACATTTATTCTAACTTGAAACTGAAACCGCAAAGGAAAATATATTTAAGGTATCCGACTACGTTAAAAACGCTGGTTGGCGAACATTGGCGATTTTTTTAAATTGTTATTTCTTGTACTTTAGACTTTCCTCTTTCCAAAACAGTTTATCTTTTCTAGAAAAAAGATGGACTGACCTATCATCCAGGGGAATTTTAAGCAAAACATATTTTTCAACTAAAATTTGTCTTCAATTTTCTCAAAACTGAAATTTTCCTAAAAATTATCCACCGTTAACATATTGCGGTTTCAATTTTTATGCTAATGCAGGCATTGGCATAAAAATTTCTTCAGCGTGTGTTTTAAATAATGTGAGCAATGAAATGAACCAAAAGTTTGATTGTTGACTAAATACTTTTTCATTTATAGACATTTTTAGAAAAACTTTGGGAATTGATCAAAAAAATGCATATATGAGTATATTTTTATCAATAACTTCTTTTCCTCTCAAAATGTTTTAGATTTTGATTTAGTTCATTCATCATTATATTCTATAATATGTGTACACAGAAAAATAGGTTTGTTGCATTACCATTTTGTGTAGAGTGTTGACCGTTTTGGTTCAATTTCATTAAAATTTACTACAAATTTTCCTTTTTCTCAAAATATATTATATTTTCAACTAACTTTTTGCATTTATAGTATTTTGTATTATAATGGACAATACATCTAAAAACCATAGTTTTTAAAAAATCCAAATTTTCAAAAATCTTCCATATCGAACATAGTCGGATACCTATGTGATTGTGAGAGTGTTTTAAAAAAAAAGTGTAGAATTTCGTTGTCAGTATAACAAATACCAGACTGAGTAAGTGTCAATGTAGTTTCATCACGACGTGTTTCGAAATTTAAACCAGTTCAGTACAGTTAATATATAATTAAATACAGAGATTTTCGCAATCATCAAAACTAATTGCGAGTACGTTGTGGAAAAAAGTTGCGAACAGATGCCAGTTGCGTAACAATAAATAATACAACGATGACGCAGTAGAACTAGATATTTCTTTGTGTTGCTGTCAAATGGATGTCTAATGATTGAAGTTAATTTACCGTAAATCATACAGATAATGAGATAATTAGATTTGATATTGATTGGTGGCATCATCGTAATTCTGGAATGAATAGGTCTGCTAATTTGGATGTATGATTTATATTGTGTCTTAGTAAAAGCTGCATTTTAACAAATAAAAAACAAAATTTAAAGCATTATCTCTAGATTCGTTGAGATTTAACTTTGAACTAATAAATCTTCCAGACTGGTTGCCATCAAACTTTCTCGAATAATCTGTAAAAACAATTGTCATGCTAAAAAACATTGGGCATTGGCGTACAATAATTACGAAATTCAGGGTGCGCCAGAGAAACTTACTTAATTGAAAGGTCAGTAAAAACAAAACTACTTCAGTTATTGTTTTAATTCTTTTTTTATTAGAGAATACAATATTCCATTTATTTATTTATTTTCATATAGTTTTGAAAATGACATTGATTAAATGGCGACCCCCATTGCTCATACACTAATTAAGTCGATTTTTGAAGTTCGTGTTTGCTCTTTGCAGCATATTAATCGGTATATTGGCAATGGCGTGCCGAATACTGTTCTTGAGTTGATCTATTGTCTGTGGTAGATCGACCAAGGATTTCAAAGTGAGCCTCGTCACTGAAAAAAAACGACCGCGTCTTCAGGCAGATTCTCAAGCAGCATTTTGGCGGGCAACAAAATTGCGTTCAGTTAATTCTTTCCCTACAGACAATTTATAGGGGTGAAATTGAAGGTCTTGATGGAGAATTTGTCGAAGTGTGGTGTCAGAAATTCCCAGAGCAGTTGCGTGTTTGCAAGCCGAACGCCGGGAAGAACGCAGAACTACTGCCTCACTCTTTCGACATTTTCCGGAGTTCTGGTGGTCCGTTGATGTCCACTTATGGGTTTAGAGACACTCCCAAAATGAGTTAACCCACGACAGAATCGATTCGAGCCCAGAAACGGTTCTGGGAGGAGGAATTTCAAAGCGAGCGCGGAAGGCACGCTGCGGAGCAACAAGTGAGCCACCGTTAGAAAAGGAGTTCCCGACTGCAAAGGCACGCTGTTCTCTAGACCACAGCAAGATGGCAACTGACTAGAAGGAGAAACAAACTTGGGGACTTCCCCCTCCAGAAGCATCACCCCTCTAACCTCAAACTCACCGCTTGGGAATTTTTTCAAATAAGTTAGTTTCTCCGGTGCACCCTGTATTAACCTTTGACGTGAAATTAGTATTTCTATTGAAAATGTCTTGTAATCCTTGCCGAGTAATTTGCGGTTAATCCATTGCATGTGGCTAATACTATTCGTGTTTGTGTTGTAGACTCGTTTTCCTCAAACGATTGAAACAAAAATTTTGACACAAAGCTGAGCTTGTAGTCACAAAATCCCGTACCAAATTTAATATAGTTAAGTTATTGCATTTTTGAGCTATCGCGTTTACATGTTTCTGAAAGTACAGACCAACAAAGGGACAAAATGTATTTGGATTTGGGATTTGGCTGAAAATTCGAAACATGTCCACACAACAGATGTTAAATATGTGTACTGAATCTCATCTGCCAGTTTTCTTCGTTTTGTTATTATTATATTAACAGACAGACGGACTTCCGTTGAACAAATTTTACACAAAGTTTGATAAAAATCAGAAAATTTGGTGTAAAGACCCTGTACCAAATTTCAACCATCTAGCTCTAAGTATATTAAGTTAATGTGTAACAGACAGATGAATAGACGAACATTTTCTAAAAAGGTATTTTTCGAATTCAGGATGGTTTAAAACGCGAAAATTTGTCAAAATCAGTTCGAATTTTTCGACGATTCCTAAACTTATATTCGAACTGCCCCGTTGAACAGATTTTACACAAAATTTGATAAAAATCAGAAAATTTGATGTAAAGACCCTGTACCAAATTTCAGCCTTCTAGTTCTTAGCATTTTTAAGTTATATTTATAACAGACAGATGGATATTTTCTAAAAATGTATTTTTTGAACTCAGCGTGGTTTAAAACGCGAAAATTCGTCAAAATCCTGAATTCGAATTTTTCGAATATTCCTAAATTTTCTCTACTCTACGTATATGAGAAAGTAAAAATTCTTTCAATCCATTACAGCATTTAAACTTAATTCTTTCATTAAAAGAACTTTGTTAGCCTTTTTTTTTTTTTTTTTTTTTTACTAAAATTATTCTGCCGAGTTTGATCGTGAAGGGATAAAGATTACATTTCTAACATTATTTTTACTACTTTATTTTGTAGATAAAATAAATTCAATTTTTATTACGCATATGCTGTAATAATCCGGTAATTGAAAAGTGATATTAAATTCCAAGTTAAGTAAATACTTTGTTGCTTTTCAATTTTATCATAATCCTAAATTTGCTCAATTTTTTCTCCCTTAATTTACCTAGCGATGCTGATAAAATATTAGATTTTTGAGTGTTTTAGAAAATAAATTCATCTATTCTTTGTTTGTTTTTTTAGCTGACAGTTTTCAAATTAATTTCAAAAGACCAATATATGTATAATGCATATTTTCCTAACCCAAAATTGAAATCCTTGTCATTTAAAGAGAATCGCTATTTTTAAAATTTCCATTTAATCGAAATTCTTTTCACCATTTCAGTCAATTTGTTTTTATGAATATAAACGATGAACGATTTTGAGCAAAAGATGTAAATAATTTTATATTTTCGAGAAGAATTTGAGCTTATAAAAATCTTATTTATCACTATTCTAAATTGACACATATTGCTTTAACACTGCTGGAAAATTGCATTCAATGATTACGAAGAAAAACTACCTCTAGCCTTTTTCACATTAAGCTAAAAATTTACTGAGAAATAAATATTTAGTTAGTTCCGCAATCTCTGTAAAATAACCATAATAAATCTAGCGATATTATGAATAGAGGCATTTTAAAAATCGCACATGGCCTTGCTTTTTTATTTGGCATGTGCTACTAAAAAGTTCAAAAATAGACTTTAGAGGCCGGAAACAAGTGCAATATGTAAAGAAAGACCTTAAAGACATTTTTCGTTGAAAAATGCCAGACATCTGGCTAATATGAACTTATTTTATTATAATGCATAGCCATAATTTCTTTAATCGGATCGATTTGCATCTGGTTATCATTTTCAACTCTACCGACGAGATATCTCGTCTTTCAGGTAATCGTTTATTTTTATTTGACTAAAATTCTTCTTAGTTTTACGAAAAAATCAGAACAAAAACAGTTTATGTGCTTATCGGATCGATTTGCATTCGGTTACCACTTTCAACGCTACCGACGAGATATCTCGTCTTTCAGATTATCAATACTTCGTTTATTTTTATTTGACTAAATTCTTAGTATTATGAGACGGCTAGTAAATATATAATTAATAATTCAATCTCTAGGCTAAGATATTAACATAAAAGTTATATTTTTGTATGGAAAATTAAAATTAACTTTAAATAAATTACATGATGAATTTATTGCAGAAAAAATTGAATTTTTAAGGAGTTAGTGTTTTCTTAATGAAGTTCGATTTAAATGCGAAACAAAAGAATAAAACTTATTTATAATTGACAATAGCTTATTTTTTTCACCTGCTCATTTGTTTTGCACCTAAATATTGAACATTTCTTACGGCGTATAATAAATACCACGTGATAAAAATACGATATCGATTTTAGAAGTACATTTCGTGTATGTTTTGCTCTCCACCAAGCCGTTTTTTCTACTTGATATTTGTTGAATAAACTGCCACTTGTACAACCACCACTTTTCCCCCTTTGTTGTGATACTTAAATAATAAAAAAAAAGAAGAGTTCTGACGTCATTCATGCACGTGCAGTTATCTATTTTATCTCATGTTATGGAGGAGGACTTGGCAAAATGCCGGGTTAAAAAAAAAGTTGAGCGAAATGAAACCTACGAGGTCATTTTATTCTGTAGCTAAACATTTGTTAAGAAAGTTGTTCAGTTGAAAATGAGTATATCCGGTTTACTGGTGTTTATGATGAAAACAATATTTCAAAAATTATCTGAAAACTATTATTTTATATTTTGTATAATAAATGCTATACTTGAAAGAAATAAAAGATAATAATGAAAAAAAGTTATTGTTTCTTCAAAATGTTTTTCTACGATCATAGAAAGTATTTCAATGATAAACAAAGTACGAATGAGTAGTTTTCCATTGACGGATCAATAGTAAAATGGCAGTAATATTTTTTGTTAATATTATATTTGGTTAATATTTTGGCAGTAATATTTATATATATATTAATAATATTAGTACTTAATTATATAAATATATATTTGGTTAATATTTTGGCAGTAATATTATATTGGGTTGTTCGGAAAGTCATTTCGTATTTTTTTGTCAAAATGAAAAGAAATTTTCGTTTAATGAATAAATTATTTATTAAATTATAAAATGGCCATTCTGGTCTAATACCTTTTGCCATATTTTTGGTAGTAACATGATTACACGCTCATAAAAGTTTTGGTCTTTGCTGTAAAAAAAAACTGATCGAAGTGGTTTTTGGCCTCCTCATTTGAAGGAAAAATTTTGCAAATCAGTTCTGGTACTGATGTACTGTTAACACATCTTCTCCACACATATTGGCTAATTTATTTCTGGCTTGAACAGCATTTTTACCTTTTATAGCAAAAAAGAAAAAAATGACGAAAATGCTGTTTATTGCTCTCCATATTTAAAAGGGCACCATCCAAAAACTACTGCGAAGAATCAGCTGCACTTTTTCACACTCAACCCTTGCTATATCAGCTCTTAAAACATAAAATGATTTTGCGGTTTAAGTATGAAATTGGGTGCGAAAAATGCAATTAAATCCTTTGTCAGGAAAAAACGAAATTACTTTCCGAACAACCTAATATATATATATATATATATATATTGTTCAAATTTTCAATCGCTAATAAAATACTTTTTATTCATCCACTTGAGTATAGATGCATTTTTTTGAAACTTGTAGTGGATGACGCTTAATGTTAGTAGGGTTTTTTTTTTCAAACATTAATTCTTTTTTCAGCTTATTCTTAAATATATGCTTAATAGAATTAGGGATGGATTTTTTTAAAATTTTGATTAGATTTTTTTTTTTCTGTAAAAGTATTTAAAGCGAAAAATCTGAATTTTCCAAAACAAAAATTATAGAACAATTTTTTTCTTACGAATAAATATAGATATCAAAACTCCGATTCCAAATTTTGTTATATACATTGTGGAGTCCCTTTCAAAAAATTTTGAAAATTGTACTAGAAAAAGCATTTTTTTTAAATTTAAATATTTAAATTTATATATTTTAAAACTGAAAAATATTTTAGAACTATAAGTTTCTACGCAATTAACATGCATCGATTTCAAAATTTTGTTAAAATCCATGGACAATGAATTGGTGAGTACCATGTTCTATTAAGAAAGTTGACAACTTGTATATCCGGTTGTAACATAGAAGGGGTCATTGTTCAGCAAAACATGAAATTGCTAAATTAGTATTTATCAAAACAGTAATTGACATCCTATTTTTAAGATTAAATTATTATTTTCGCGTACAAATAAGTATATTGTAGCCTCGTGTTGAGTTAACTGATGCTTCTCATGAAACGAGACTTCAAAAGTTATCGGAAAACTATTATTTCATTTTTTGTATAAAAAATGCTATGTTTAAAAGAAATAAAAGATACGTTATTATTTCTTCAAAATATTTTTCTACGATCATAGAAAGTATTTCAATAGAAAATAAGGTACGAATGAGTTGTGTGGAAAATAAGATACGAATTAGTAGTTTGAGAACCAAAGTATGAATTAGTAGTTTAAAAAACAAGGTACGAATTAATAGTTTTCCAATGGCGAATCAATAATAAAAGGGCAGCTATGTTTTTTCTCATATTGAAATATAAATTTTACAACCAAAATAAATCATCTGAAAAGCGAAATCTTCATTGATTTCAGAATTATAGACATTTTTTTTTTTTAATTAAAAGATGATGGATTAGAAAAACTGTTGTTGAATATGGAAAGATATCTCTTTAGAAATCGCTTATGAAGGATTATTTTTGTTTCTTCGTGAAATAACCGTAGAGCTGGGATACTGATAGAGGGAGTGCAACCCTACTTTCGTGTAGGACAAGATAAAATCACGTGACTGTGAGACAGAATTTGTGTTGGCTGTAACCAAATTCTCCGTTCCCCATTATATTTCAATGGCAGATTTTTTCCCGCCTTTAACTGTTGGAATTTAAAACTTATTTAAGCCATGGTTACCTATTGCTGTGCAATTGGATGCAAAGAAAAAGTTTCTAAGGATAGTCCTTTATCATTTCATAGGTATTTACAGTCAACATATTCTGTTTATATCCATTTTAAGTCAATTTAAAATTTCCTAACATCGATCACTCAGTGATTTTGGTGTTATAACTCAATAATATTTCATAGTTTGGCTTAGTTATTGTATTGGATTTATTTAACATGTTACTAAGCTTCGTTTAAACTGATGTAACTGCGTTATATTTTGCTACTTGCTTTATTTTAATCTCGAATGTGTTGCAAGCGCTTGGCTACAAGCTTGGCGGGATTTTTTATCGCCAATACAAGTGTTTACATAAACATTATTGACCGATTAGTAATTGTGTGTTTATTTTATTGCAAATAAAGTTCTTTAAAATTTCTAATATGTTGTTTCGTTTTAAACACAATTATTGTATTATATCGTGAACAATATTAAATCCAATCTAAATTTTGCAAAACAATTTTTTATGGCATATTTACCTTATAGAACAATTTTCCTTAATAATGCTTTATTAATAAAAGCGTACAATAAAATCTCAATATTTAATTACCAATATAAATTAATAATTAAAATATTTGTAATTTTTATCATTTTTTTTGTTGTTGTTTTTGTGATTTTAATAAGCACTAGTTTAACTGTTAATATTCATTTTGTAAAAAATGTTCAATATTTATAATTTATATTGCAAATATAAATGAAAACATTTTTTAAACAATTAAAAAAAAAAGACTTACGTCACTTTAATAATCTGTTTTTAAAAAGCTGTTTTTTATCTGTTTGAGAGAATGATAGAAAGCATTTGAGCATCTCATGTAAAATCTTGATTTTTTTTTTAGGCAAAGATAAGAAATAGAATGTTTATTTAAAGAAGAAAAATAATCACTTTTAATTATTGCACAAAAACAAAGTAAAAAATCTAAATATAATTTAACTCGAACACTTGTGTAATATATATATATATATAATATAAACTGTTTAGGAAATGAAATAGGATTTATTTTTATAGGATTTCCGGTCGGTTTAACCGGAAATGAAAACCGACTGGACCCATTGCCGGGAAGTAAAATGTTGCGCTGCAGTTTTTGAGTATGCCAACATTTGCGATATGGCGCCAAAAAGGTGTTCTTACTCCCAGATTTTTCTAAAGTCACATGACTCATGTTGGGTACACTTTTTGAGACAGGAAACAAGCTACTAGCTCCCTCCATTTATATATCAGCTCTATGGAAATAACCGTGTCATGGAAAATAATACAAAAATGATATGAATTTTTTTTTATTATTTTCATGTGTCCTTACATCAATGGTTTATAAATTGAAATTTTATTCTTAGAAAAATGTATTCTTTTTCTGGAACAGACAGAATTATATATGTTCTGATGATTATACTTCCTTTATACGACGAATGTGAGGGAGAGAAATAAATCCAGTTAGCCAAACTATCGCTTTATGAAGAATAACTATTTTATTCGTCTTAATAAAGATATTACAGTTTTTCAATAACTGTAATATCTTAGAAGCTGAAAAAAAAAGATCCCCAAGCCCTAATTTTGCCTAAAATTAGATTCATGAAATATTAGAAAAAATATTTATTATCATGAAATATTAAAATTTAAGAAAACACAACGGCATTTTTAACAGTAGCAAGAGTATATTTATTTTGTACAGCAAGAACAAAACATAAAAAGATGAGCAGAAGCTGAAGTAGCTCTTTCGAGTTGTGAAAGAAATATTAAGCTCTTACCGACCAGATTACATAATGGGTAGATAAACAGCAATACCCACAGATGTTGGCCATGGTTTATTAAGTAAATCATTTAATATCAATAATTAATCTATACTTATAATAAAGCTCAATGTGTGTGTGTGTGTGTGTGTGTGTGTGTGTGTGTGTGTGTGTGTGTTGGCGCTCTACAGACCAGACCGTTGGACCTACAGCTACCAAATTTGGTACATGTATACCTTGGAGGTCGGGAATGTGCACCTCGGAGCCCTTTTTTTGAATTTTTAATTAGAATTTGAATTAATTAAAATTTAAGAGAAATTTCGACGTTTTTCCGCTATAACTTTCGAAATTATTATCGGACAAACATGATTTTAAGATCAATTTAAAGGTAAAAAAAATTAGCTTTCTAATGGTATCAGTGTTTTAATGTATAACTCAAGCTTCTATTTTTTATGAATTGTTAAAGAAATATTTTAACCATGTTTTTTTAGCACGTGACTGGATAAAATAAAATAAAACAATGCCGGAAGTTCAAATGAAAAAACAACAACTATCATCGTAAATTAGATCTGAAGAAATACAACTTTTAGCACGTGACTGGATAAAATAACATAAATATAAAATGTGATATCTTCTATACAAATAAATGCAAGGCAATGGATTCAAGAAATCGTTTGAAATATTTATATCATTAATTCCATAAATTATCTTTATTTATAATAAATCTGGTTGAATTTAGACAGGATATGCATTGAAATCCCGACTTAATGGCATATTTCTATAATCGTTTGCAATATCTGTATCATTAATTCAATAATTTTTTCCCTTTTTCGCTTTCTTTAAAAAACATATTTAACATTTTGGCAATATCACCGAAAAAAACATTTTTAATATTTTGGAAGCATAATTGACAAATTATTAGAGCATTAAACTCAAAACGTTTTTCCGAATAAAGTTGCCGACTCTTTAACTACTAATAACCGAATCTTTTAACTTACACTATTTCTTAAATTTTGGCTAAAAAATATATGATTTAATTGGAAATTTTAGAACGCATTACTCATGGCGAACCAGCTGGTCGCCAAAGGCGGCTAGTCTATTATAAATTGAATGGCAATGAGGTGAACTTTTCTTCAGGTTGAAAATAATGCAATCGGCCAGTTATAAGACGATAAGGAGGCAGCGCTTGCGCAGAAAGGGACTGATTTATGTTTGCTACAATTTCATAAGATAGATTCAGACATTCCATGTTTGGCTATAAATTGTCGTTTTGGTTTACTTGAATTTTCTTATTTCACTGCGTATCGTATTAAAATGATGGATATTCACATTAAAAAACCTGATGAAAAAATTTTAAAAAATCATTATTCCTAAATTTAGAAAATTTCAAAAAAGAAATGAAAAATTATTTAAAAAAAACACACACACACTATCTTGTATCAGGAAGAACAAAGAGCTAAAAATGTCGGAATTAATCTACGGTAAGTTATCAATTTTTTCACGCCAAAAAAGCTGCCAAATTCTACAAACGCATGCGCACTAAGAAAAAATTACAGTACAACGGTTGTTAGTTGTCCCATCGGGACAATTACTTGCCATAGGCAGGACAACATTTTACAGCCTTTCTACCCACTTTTTTCTTGCCATCTTATAATTGGTCGAGTATAAACACGGCATTAGATAAAGAAACATAATGAAATTAAAAGTAGAAAATCTGAAAGCAGATGTTATATATTTACATTTTTTTTTTATCTAAACGAAAACTGTTTTCTTTATTTTTTCCATATCTAGATTAATCGGATTATAATAACTAACTTTTATAACTCAATTTCTTTTTCAACTGTAAAACTGGTTAAAAATAATTTTTTAAAAAATCTCTCGGATTATTTCATCGAGTTTTATCGAATGCAAGGATTTAACAGGTTTCCAAAAGGATATTTAATCCTTTGTGAAAATGTTTCACCAAACCTTTTTTTTTGCTGCAGTTTTAATGTCCATTCTTGCACATTTCTTCGTATTTGGAATAAATTCTTTCCTTTCTGTATATCGAATTATTCTTACGTT
>JAPMOQ010051213.1:2179818-2191883 GCA_026543055.1 Argiope trifasciata
TATCAAATTTTTCTCTCTATTATGAATAAACATTATTTATTGCGTTAATATTTTAACCCTGTATTTTCTTTTTTTTATATTAGGATATATGATTTATTGTTCAGAGAATTTAGAAATAGCTAAAAGAAAGTTAAAATTATCTTTTGTTGTATACTGATATAAAAATATTTAAAAATTATTTCACTAAGAATAAAATTTGTAATATAATATTCTTACATGAATTAAGTAGAAAACTGTTTTTATTTTAAAGCGCTTCTAATTTTTAAACTTCTCCGCCGTGGTATAGTTTTGAGAATCTATCTATTCTTTAATATTTTAATTTTAGCTTTAATTTTCTCAGCTTTTTCGATTCACATATTTATATCTAACTTTGCTCAATGAAAGAAAAAATAGATTTGGTTGGTAATATTTTTCATCAAAATTAGATTGAACTTTTAAAATTTAATTTTAAATAAATTTTTCATTCTTACTTTCGATACATTCTTTTTTTTTTATTTCTACCATGTGATAGCATAATATTATTTTGATTTCAAGCCTGAAAATGCGTGGACAGAAACTTGGCGATTTATCACTTTTGAGGCATCATTTTTCCGCTTTTGGGGTTATTAGAAAATGATTACGATGGTTGTCACATTTGGCGACTTATCGCTTATAAAAAATTACAACTTGACGTGAATGTCCACCCTATAGCCCATTCTCCTGTCTGGCCAATAAAGGGAAGGGTCGTAAAAACGTTATCTCCCGAAGAGGCACAGAAAATTAAATTGAAATGAAAGCGAAAAGGGGAAGGGAAGTTATATAACTTTTTTTTAAAAAAATCAATTTTTCTTATAGGCAGAAAAAGTGTTAGACCTCAAACGTTTTTGAGTATGGGAGAAAAAAAAAATAACAACATCGTTTTCTAAATATCGATGCATGCGTCATCTGATTGTTACGGTATTTTTTAACATTTGTATAAACTGGTTTTTCATTTTAAAAAAGGGGCCTCGGTGTCCTGGTGGTAAGGTCTCGGCTTCGGAACTGGAGAGTTTCAGATTCGAGACTCGATTCTACGGAAGAACCGTCGTGTGAGGGGTCTCTTGCTCGTTAAATTTATCAGGCCAAACGTCCTCCCGCTGGTGTGGTGTGAAGAGGGGGGTGCCAGTTCAGGTGTCGTCCTCGTCATCTGACCGTGGTTCAAAATGACGAGGTCCATCCCAAAATAGCCCTCGTATTGCTTTAAATGGGACGTTAATATAACTAAACCAAACTTCATTTTTAAAAAAATCTGGCCTCAAGGAAATAAAATGAGAACTTGATTGATTTTTATGGTCAAAAACCATCGCTTTTTAAATGCTTGTGATTTCGAAATATGAGTCATTGGGGAACATAATATTTTTCTATCTAAATGATACCACGTGACTTTAACAAAAATGTTCTCACATGGCAACTTGCAATTAGCTATTGCAGATTTCAATTTTGTTTTGTTTGTTTTACCGAAACCGTCTTAAATCCTCTATTTCATACATTCTTCGTTACAAATTGTTTCATCAAAACACCGCCAGTTAAAATTCTGTGCCTTCAGTGTAACAACTTGTTAATTTATTACTACTTGATTGCTATGCATTATAATATTAGATTAAAGGAATGGGTCGATTTCAGCAAACAAGTTGACGAATTGAACGAACGCCGCCCTTGTTTGCTTGCTTTAATTATCAACTGAGCACGTAGTAGGACAGATGGCAATTAGTAAACACATTATCGGAGCAGTAATTATGATGGAGGCTGGGGAGAGCCCAGGTTACTAGTGGCCGTGTCGTCATTAATAAATGTTTAAAAGACTGGCTCGATACTATTAATTCAGAAACAAAATTAATTTAATAACGGATCATCGTGATAGTTAGTACTTGGTTAATATTGCATTGATTGCATAATGTCATCTGCTGTTATGTAAAACACGTATGTTTATATGGTTTTGTATAGAGCCGGTAGTTACTTGCCTTTATTGCCACCGTAATCTTTAATTAATTAAATTTTTATTTTGGGATACGCCTTACTGTCATATCCTTCATAACCTGAAGAAATTTTTATGAATAATTTCAAAGATTTCATATTAATTCAAGTGTCAAGTAACTATTGAGGAAAAAAGAGAGACAGAAACTCGCCAAATTTTTGGCGACTACATTAAACTAGCAGTACTCGCACCAGGTTGCCTGTGGCAGGAAAAAAAAATAACTTAAAAAAACTTAACTATCAACAAACTTAAGTCTAGTCTCCACCTGATATGACATGGGTATGTTATGCAATTCGAAAAAAAAAACATTTAGAAATTATCAAAAATAGCTACAAAACAATTTTTTATAGAGCACATTCAGGAATATCCAGACTGTTAAAAAGGAAAAAATGATATGTTTGTAGACAAAACAATCTACTAAAAATATACAATATAAAAACTGTTTTAAAATCTAAAAATATATGATATAAAAGCTGTTTTAAAATCTAAAAATATATGATATAAAAGCTGTTTTAAAATCTAAAAATATACAATATAAAAGCTGTTTCAAAGTCTAAAAATATACAATATAAAAGCTGTTTTAAAATCTAAAAATATACAATATAAAAGCTGTTTTAAAATCTAAAAATATACAATATAAATGTTGTTTTAAAATCTAAAAATATACAATATAAATGTTGTTTTAAAATCTAAAAATATACAAATAAGTCATTGTACCCACTGTTTCACACTGGTGTATCAACTCTGTATAATTTGAAACCGTGATAATTTGCACTCCTCATGAGATTTTAAAGAGAGACGGTTACTTCGCTTAGCAATAGTGCTCCTTCCCATTTATTCTCGGATATTCGTTAACCGAATGTTTCTTCCCTCTTCATTTTCCTTAACAAACCTTTCTTAACTTTCCTTTAAATTAGCGTAACAAACGAAACTTTTTGTCATTTAATGTGTTCCAACCAAGGTTGGATTTCCTTCTTTTCGGTATAATGAGATTTGAATCGCTGTTTAAAATCAGACGTAAATAAAGAAATGTAGTGCGTATGCACACGACAGCTCAAATCAAGATAATTACCGTATCTGTTCATATATCTATGGTAAACTGGTTCACCTTGAAATTGTTTGCATTCAATTTCATACAACTCACGCTTTTCAAGTATTATTGGATTTTTATTTATAATTTCATTCTTCCCACGTTCGTGACTTCATAATCTCAGTATTTAAAAAAACATTGTTTGATTGTTGAAGTTGCGTTATTCCCACACAGGAAAACTGACTGTTGATTTCATAACATCTGGCTGATGAAGCTCGAATTTTACCAGTTTCGGCGTTGTTAGTATTTTAATTTGCTTGCCTTGAGACGTCTGGTAATTTGTTCTTTTGTATTTAGCAATCTCGTGTTTGAATATTTAATAACATAATTTTTATTTAACGTACTTTAATTTTTATTGTTTGATGAGTGTACTTCAGCCAAATTTGATCTACAAGTCTACAATTGTTACGTTACTTTGTTGAAATAATGATAGAATAAATTAAAAAATATTAACTTGTCCCAAAAATTTCTTTCCCGTCGTGTTACGAATGATCTGCTCTAACTCTGCTTGTGCAAACTTGCAGACTTATCTATTAGCCATCTATGTCGCCGGTTTCGGTCGTCTCAGAGTTCTAAAGTGTTGAAGGCCGTAGTGGCCTGGTGGTAAGGTAGATATCGGCTTCGGAACCGGAAGGTTTCAGGTTCGAGATTCGATTCCACCGAAGAACCGTCGTGTGATGAGATCTCTTGCACGTTAAATCTGTCACGCCAAACGTCCGCCTGCTGGTGTGGAGAGGGGGGTGCCAGTTCAGGTATCATCCTCGTCATCTGACCGTGGTTCAAAATGACGAGGTCCGTCCCCAAATAGCCCTCTTGTTGCTGTAAAACGGGGCGCTAATATAACTAAACTAATCTAAAGTGTTGCAAAGCCTGGATAACACCCCAAAAAAGTTCTTTTATTCATTTGGTAGTATAGGAAAGGTGTAATTTGCTCCCAGCTCCTTCTTCAGTGTGAACCAATAAATTCTACGACATACTGTCTTCAACTGTATCAATTGTGAGCAACAAAACTGTCAGAATTAATGAATGAACGAGGCGTTGTATTTCATCATGGCAGCGCGAGACCACATATTGCATTAACCATAAGAGAGAAGCTTTAACAGTTTGATTGGAACATTGAACCCACATCCCACATACTCTCCAGATCTCGCTCCATCTGATTATTACCTCTTTCTGTCCTTAAAAAATTTCTCTTCGCGATTAGCGCTTTAAATCCATCAGCGAAACAAAAACGCACCGAGAATATTATTTCTTGACCAAAACAGAACAATTTTGGAAAGAAGGCATTGTTTTACCGCATCCTGCATATTCTCCAGATATCGCTCCATTTGATTATTACCTCTTCCTGTCCTTAAAAATATTCTCTTCACTATAAGCGCTTTTAAATCCATCAGCGAAACAAAAACGTAACGCGAGGATTTTTTCTTGACCAAAACACAGCAATTTTGGAAAGAAGGCATTGTTTTACCGCATCCTGCATACTGTCCAGATCTCGCTCCATCTGATTATTGTTTCTTACTCTCCTTATAAAAATTGTCTTTTAAAAATTGGTTCACGGTTAAGGTTAAAGCGCTCTAAATCTACCAGAAAAATAAAAGCAAACTTAGAGGATTTTTCTCGTCCAAAACCCTTCAGTTTTGGAAAGGAGGTATAATGAGGCTTCCTGAAAGATGAATAAAGGTAATAGAGAAAAAAAGTTCTCATATAACAAAATAAATGATATCTTAAACAGTAAATAATTCATTTTATATTATAAAATCATGTGTGTATTCACTTTATATTAGAAAAAATAAACTTATGGGAGATCCTAATACAACCGTCATGTCGATAAGCTGTCTTCCTATTTTTCGCTCTAGAAATGATGGCCCATGTTGTTAAGTAATTAGTCTGCTAATTTAGTAATGATTAAACATAGCATAACGTAATCTTATATTGTTTATTTTATGAAACTAAAATGAAGCTGTACTTATAAACGTTCATTTTCTGACGATAATTAATTATATTCTGTAATAACATTACCTCGGAGAACAACACTGAATAACTAATGAGCAAATTACCATGCTCCTTTTCCCAAACAGTTCCTTTTCTTTAGAGAGCCAACGTACTCCGTATCCATTTAATTAATATGTGTTATACACAAAAGTGAAGATACTACGATATTGTATGCACCATTTTGAGGAAGGAATATCATCTTTGGTTTAGCAGTTATTTTCTTTTATAGAATAATATGCATTATCATGGAAATCTATGTCTTTTAAAGCATTTGTAGTTGAGCATTCAAGTGTCTGTAATATCCATTTAGCTTCAATTAGGACTCCTCTATTGTTAAGAATGTTTTTGAATATCCTGCTTCTTTTTATAATTTTTTTCTTTTATTTACTCGTCTAATTTCATAGCTGTTTTATTTTATTTGTTATGCTCAAATCTGAAAACTAAAAGAATTTCTCCCTTTATCATATCTTCTGAATAATTAATAGTTTTATGGTAAATTTGTAGTAATTCGATTCGGTCAAACGCAGTAGATTCATCAAAATTATTAATTAAATATAAGAATTATACATTCATTAAAATATATTGAATTGTTAATTAATTTAAAATAACTCACAGATAAATTCATGTTTAAGTTTTGAAAAATAAGGATTTAAATGCATGTATATTCTTATGTATGGAGAGGAAATAAGAACTAAAGAGAGAGAAAATTTTGACTCAATATTTTGTCGAAAAATCGTATTTTAAAATTAATCCAAGTGGGTATTTGTCTATTGATTTCAGAATATTATAATTCAAAAACGATACTCAGTTAGCTAAGTGATATTTTAAAAATTTGTCATTTTGTGTCTGTGCACAAATAGTTTCATGGAATAAAATTAGAATTTTATAGATAGCAACAAGGATGATTAATAGATTCTGGGTCGATGCCTTCATCTTTGGCGTTTTTTGGCTACAAAAACGAAAATTCCTGAACCTATTTGATTTTTGGCGTGGCTATCCGACAATTTGTTTTTAAATCAGGACTCGAATGCTCAGGAAATTTGTTCTTGAGCATTCGACATCTTGTCACATAGACAATAAAAAATCTTAGAGATTGAGTTCAAAAGAAGAGTTTTCTCTCTTTAAAATGTTGATTTATACACGCTTATTCTTGTTAAGATGCTTGTGTGTTGTTGATTTCTGAAAATTCTGGTTTTTAATTGACTTTGTCTGCTTTGTTGTAGGTATTTCGCATAGAATAAAGCTCCTTTAACCGTTAATGAACTGTTAAACTTTTCATCATATGCTGCATCTGTTTTCCCTTTATTTGGTCTTTTATCTATAATCCAAAATTTCAATCTGCTTCAAATTTAGACCCAAAGAAGGTCAGCTGAAAATTTTTTTTTCTAAAATGCATATTGGGTTTTCTTTACTGTATAACGAAACGAAAAAAAAAACATACTTTATTGTGGATGCTAAAAAAAAAAAAAAAAAGGTTGAAGGACATATAGTCCACAGGTATTTTCCATATTCTTAATTTTAATTGATAACTGGGAAAACAGTCTATGAAAATAAACTATGGCTTTTTATGATTTCATTGGTCCAACTTAGTAGTCATTGAATCATTTCATATCTATTTTATTAACTTTTTTAACAATGTAGTTACAAAGAAAAATTTCAATTTATAAATGAGAAATACTTAATAATTTTTTTAAAAAGTGTTCAATATATTCTTCTGTTGATAAAATATAGTTATTTTATTTTCAGAAGAACACTTTAACTAACTATATTTGCACTTTCCTATAAGAACTATTCTGTGCGAATACGAACAGCTGTTCCGTACGAATCATACAACGCCATTGTTACTTAAGTACATCCGAAATAAAATAAAATCACCGACTGAATCAAGTAGAACATAAACCCTACAATATTTCCGACGAACAGAAAATGTATTATCTTATTTCCATCCATGTAACATCACCACATCACAGCGGTATCTGATGAAGAGTGAAGCAAAACAATGATTGCTCTAGATAATCTGAAAGTAGATATTTGCCATGCTGAGAACGAGAGTTAATACTCTGGAACCCAGAACACTCTGCTAAGAAAGAAGAGCCATCGTTGCCAAATAATTTGGATGAATGCTGTAATGAATAGGTGAGGTTGACAGCCAAGTGTCGTTGCCAAGGTGACGGGAGACAGAAAATGAGATAAATGAACTGGATAGGAATCCGAGAGGTAGATTAAATATGACCAAATAACTCAGTGGAAATATGAGTAAGAATTTATTGGATCTTTGATCTTTCTTTTCTAGACGTATAAAATTAATTTTTATATTAGTTCTCTTTTAATGATCAAACATAGTATAGTTGAAATATGAATTCCTTCATAAAGCATGAATTCGTTACAATAAAATTGGAATTTTTGAAACTATTCGTCTTGCAAATACAGATTCTTGAATAACATTCGAACGATGTTGAAAGTCTACAGAAATTTGCTTGTTAGCCTAATTATATTCTAAGCATATTTTTCAAGAAATTAAAACAAATAAGTTGAAATTTGTAATTATATTTCTTCTTTTAACTATTATCAATTATAGAATTATGGTAGAGCGAAATTCAAATTCCTATGTAACAATTTAGTTGAATGAAATAAATAAAATTTCAAAAAGTCTATCAACGTATAGTAACGATAATAGATAAATTCTTGAGAAATATCCGAAATAATAAGATTTGGAAATAGATGCAATAATTAATCGTGTTTTTAATTTTTTAATATCGAGATTTTCATGAAAAAAAGAATTGAGTTGTAATTATTTAATTTGAATTTGCAATAGTTGCAAGTTATACTTTTCTAAACTGTTTTGACGTAAAGCTTTTAAAAAAATGATTATCATCTATGAAATATCTTCTGATACTTGAAAGATGCAAAAAATCGTCCAAAACATTTTAAAAGTTAGACCTTTCAGTTACTGAATTAGATAGTTATTTTTGAAGTAAGCGATGCTTACACAGAAGAAGCTTTTAAAAAATTTAACTAGATTTTCGATGTCAAATTATTGGAAATTATAGGTTTGTCTCTTAATAACTTCGGCGGTTATTATTAAAAAAAATCATATTACTTAAGAAAAAAAAATTTCAGTGGCATTGTTCTTCATTTCTTATAGAATTTTTTCCTCAGATTTGAGTAAATTTTTAAAAATGTGTTTGTTACAACAATAATTTTCATTGGGTTTTAATTTCGTGCATAATAATGATTAAATTTCTGTTTTTAAGCTTTACCGTTTCTACTATAAAAAGTAAATTTCTTAAGTAATATAAAAAAAGACAAATCAACCAACCTTCAAGCATTACGCTACTGTGTTTTGACCTAAATTCTCCAATCTATTTTATTTATTTATTTTAACCTTCTCTTAATACAATAAATTCGCCATCTTTGATTGTAATTTATTTTTGAGAAAAACTAATTTAATTGGATTTAGATTAAATAATATTCTTTTCACACGTAATGAAATAAAGTTCTCAGTTTTAATTTGTTTGTTTTTAAATTGAAAATAAATAAATCGTTCATTCTTTCAGGGTTTTTTTTTTTTCTCTTTATACCAAACGATAATTAAATAATTTCTATTGTGAATTCGTTTTCGTTTGAAACATTGAAACAGACGGAAATCTTACATAATTGATTTGGGGGAAAAAATAACATTTAAAAAGTCTAATCCTTTTATTTTTAAAGAACGTAATCTTTGAGTAATCATGTTTATTCCTATTGACAAGAATAAAATGATGCTGCATACCAATTTTTGTTTTGAACTAGTGATTGTACATTGATGAGATTAGCTGAATAAACTGGATTCTTAAGATGAAAGATAATTTAATGCAAAAGGGATAAAAATGTAAATTTTTGTTCTTCATTTGACTGTTTAATGATATTTGCATGAAAATCAGATTTTATTAAATGATATAAAGGGAAAGTTTTTATCTAATGCATCCGTAGGAATTTATTTAATTAAATCATTAATAATCACTGAAATAATGCATAGTTTAATTGCATCTGTAAATAATATTGTCGGGTTGATCATTTTCTGCAATATGTAAAAGAAAAATAATACCACATATGTAGATATTTCACTGCTTTCAGTTCAATCTAAAATTTGAGTTTGATATCACTTTCCCAGCAGATTTACTTAAAAAAATATTTTATTGAAGTAATACTTGTAGACGTTTTTTTCATACGGATATTGAAAATTAGATCATTTTCAATGAAACTATGGTGCGATGAAATAGAATTCTTAGTAAAATGAATATATTTTATTACATTAGTTTTTCAGCAGATTTTCGTATATTATATTAGACCTATATTTTTTTTCATTCCGGCTATTGAAAATTAGTTTTTTTTTAACGAAACTATATTACGATTAAATAGAATTCTTAACACAATAATCTATGGTACTATGATATAGAATTCTTAACACAATAAATAAACTATGGTATGATGAAACAGAATTCTCGATACAATAAAGATGTTTTATTATATTAATTTTTCAGCAGAGTTACTTTTAAAGTATTCTACTGGAGTGATAGTTTTTTTATTCGGCTATTAAAAATTAATTCCTTTTAATGAAACGATTTTAAGATTAAGTAGAATTCTTAGCACAATGAATAATCTATGGTACAGTTAAATAAAATTCTTAACACAATAAATAATCTATAGTACGATTAAATAGAATTCTTTATACAATAACTTAACTATGGCACGATGAAAGAAATTCTTGATACTATAAATATATTTTATTAGTTTTCCAGCTGATTTTCCTTCAAAACTTTTTTTTCATATGGCTTTGAAAATCAGTTCCTTTTCAATGAAATTATGGTGCGAAAAAATAAAATTCCTAAAACAGTAAATATATTTTATTTTATTAGTTTTTCAGCGGATTTTCTTTCAAAACATTCTACTGTTTTTCTCTTTTTTTTCCATACGGCTATTGAAAGTCAATTCCTTTTTAATGAAATTATGGTGCGAAGAAATAGAATTCTTAATACAATAAATAAACTGTCATACGATGAAACAGAATTCTTAATACAATAAATATTTTTTTGCTTGTAAAATTATTAAAGGACCTTTAAGACTAAATGAATTTTATTAATCATTTAGACGAAGAAAATCAAATTTGAATTGCCATATTTTTCTTTATCTGAACAGCTTTTTAATAGTTTACGAATTTTAAATTTAAAAAAATATATATTATTGACTTTTCTCGGAATATATATAAACAAGAATAAAAAAGTAATCAAAAACATCGTTTTTAAATGAACCTTTCGAACATTCTAAAAAACAGCATGTAATTTACGGAAATATGATTTGGCCAAACAATTTTTACCCACTTAACATTTATTTTCACTTAAAAATCCTGCAACTTCACTGAATTTTAATTAAAGCCAAGAAAGACATTTGGAAAATCAAAATGTGCTTACGTTCTTCATCAAAGTGACATTACACGAGAGTAAGATTTGCTAAGAGCCTTTGAAAGAAAGGCAATTGCTTTCAGTTTCCTTTTAAAATGGTTGAGTTAAGTGGTTTTGAAGGTGGAAAAATAATATTTCCGCTTCTCAAGATACAACTCTACACTTTGAAATGCATTTAATAAATGCCAGCTCTCAAGCTATTAAAATCTTATTTCCTGCACTTTTGAACGTTATGCCAACTGATGTGGGGGAAAATTATATGCGTTAAATGATGTTCTTAATATGCGCAATTCGCCTTAACAGCATGTTTTAGAATTTAATCAACTTGGCATTAAGTTTTTAAGTGCACTTGCACTTTTGAGCGTTTTTTAAGGAACTAAAATTCTGCTGATAAGTTGTTTTATCGAGTTTCTGATGGGTTTTTTTTAATCGTTTGGCGCAGTTTAAGCTGAGAATAGAAATGTTGCGTGGTTTGTTTACTAGCGATTTTTCATTGTTATCTGATGTCAACTAGCGTATAGAATTCTGATTAATTGCCCTGAACATTTGCCCGGATTTGTTCCATAGTGACATAATATGTAGAAATAGAATAACAAAATGCTAATCCATAGAGGTGAATTTAGGCATTTTGCGGCTATAAGCATTATTTGTCATGAACCCTTTTTTTTAAATGGCTATTTTGTTTCATATTTCAAATGGTTGTTTACACAGTGAAAATACTAATAATTTTATTTAGATTTCTTTTTTATTTTAATTATTCTATAAAATTCATTTTCTTGTTATTATTATTATCTGTGACTGCATGACAACCATGTCTGTACTTATTGTTTAATAAGTGAAAGTTAGATGTTTAGAAATCTGTAATATCTAAATAAAAATACTGAAAAAAATAGGAACCTGACCAATTTATATTTAATAAATTGGTCAGATTGATTTTCATTTTTGAAGATTTTCCCACAAATTAATATTTCTCAAAACAGAAAACGACTTGGTTTGAAACCATTGAATCCACATTTTCTTCACACTTCTGGCATCTAAAGAATTAGGCTTAACTTTTTGGCATAGGTGTATTCTTGTAAAAGAAGAAGTTGTTTGTATGCATACATATCTCTGCCTGTACAATATTCGACGAATATATCGCTGTGAAATTTGGATTTTACTGCTGCGAAATTTGTTGTGCATGTAATAACAAGATCACTCAATCCATCTCGAAGCCCAAATTTTAAAATTATTCTCAAAGAGAGTTATTTAATATTTTGTGTTATTTGGGCAGATTTTTCGAATGTGTTGAAACCTGGTATCGGTTCTGTTAGTTATAGAGAAAAATGGATATAAATCGAAATTGATAATAGAAGGGGAAATAGATATTTATTTCACAGAAAAAAAATTTTGGTTAAAATTCTGATCTAAAGAAATTTATTTTAAACATCTGACATAATGTACTGAATTTCGATAATTTTTTCAATTCAAATTTATATAATAAATTCAAATTTACCCTAAATTGTGTGTGTGTGTGTGTGTGTGTGTGTGTGTGTGTGTGTGTGTGTGT
>JAPMOQ010051213.1:2191893-2218191 GCA_026543055.1 Argiope trifasciata
GTGTGTGTGTGTGTGTGTGTGTGTGTGTGTGTGTGTGTGTGTGTGTGAAATTCATGTATCCGATTTTGTAATTCTGCGATGTTTTTCTTCCTAATTTAATTTTAAAACCATTGAAACATCTTTTTAGTATCAATTTTTAATTCATTGTATCATTTATAACTTTTCAGGTTTTAATATTATAATAATATTCATTTAAAACAAGTAAGAAAGCCCTTCTTTGCTTAGTTCTTTTTGTTTAATTCTTTTTTCATTCCTTTACTATCTTCGGTTGACAAGGAGTCAAACGAGAATTCTTAATTTAAGAACCATGAATAAGATTTTTATATTCTTTTAATTCTAATAGCATCGCTTATAGTTTTCTAATTTCAATGTTTTTTCTGTATTTTTTGTCAGTTATGTGTTTCTATTCATTTTCTAGAAGAAAAACAAAATTGCAAAATCAATACTACAACTAATTTATTTTTCATAACTTTATATTATATATCGTATTATATAAAATATCATGCATATAAACATGAATTGCACAATTAGACGATAAATGAATATTTATTGACTAAGTTTATTTTACTCTGAATTATTATAAAGTTTTGTATTATGTCAATGGGAAGCAAACGTTTCAGTAAATGAGGAATTAATTTTTGCGCACAAAAAATTTTGATTTCAAAATTTGAAAAACACGTTAAAACTTTTCGTGTTGCAGATTTCTTGAATTTTGTTTCGGAGCTATCTTAAATGCTTCTTGAATTTGGAACCCGAAATGGGATCATGTGATTCAGAACATTAAAATCACTACAAGAATACGAGATTCTATAAGAAACTTTTTCAAATTATGTACATTTTTTTAAAAAATTATCCTAGCTATATAATCTCTCAAATATTTTTTAAATTTATTCTTAGCTGCATAATCTTCCAAATATTTTTTTTTTATTTATTCTTAGCTATATAGTTTCTCAAATATTTTTTTTTTAAATTCTGGATAGTAAGAAATACATTTCATAATATGCAAATAGCGTTTCATAATATACTTGTTTTAGAACGGGAATTTCTCAATTAAAGTTAATCAAAACAATCAGATTTAATTATTTATTTATGAAGTGATTATTTTAATAGTAAAACTAACTCAACAGTTCGAAAACTATCTTCTTTGAAAAATCTCATATTTATTTAAATATGAGTTTGTTTAGTACGAAAAATATATTTAAATATGAGTTTGTTTAGTACGAAAAATATATTTATTTAAATATGAGTGTTTAGTACGAAAAATATCATATTTATTTAAGAAGGAGTTTGTTTAGTACGAAAAATATCATATTTATTTAAAAAGGAGTTTGTTTAGTACGAAAAATATCATATTTATTTAAATATGAGTTTGTTTAGTACGAAAAATCTCATATTTATTTAAATACGAGTTTGTTTAGTATAAAAAATATATTTATTTATGAGCGTATATCGTCAACATCAGGTTTTAAAATATTGAATTGTCATGCTATCACAATGAGAGATCTATTCATTCTCACATGTTACGGATTTAGGTTACGTCATCTTGATTTCACTTTTGAATTCATTACCCAACTTTCAGAACGGGGAAAATAAAAAGATATATCGCGTTGCAGCGTAAAACAATACGCGCTTAAATATCATCTATAGTTGCATTCATCATGTGACTATGACATTATACGGATCCGTTTCGACGGCCCATTGTTTTTATAGATTTAACACTTTATTTTTTAAATGGATAACTTTACGTGTTGCAGATTTCTTGAATTTTGTTTCAGAGCTATCTAAATGCTTCTTGAATTTGGAATCCGAAATGGGATCATGTGATTCAGAACATTAAAATCACTACAAGAATGCGAAATTCTATAAGAAACGTTTTTAAATTATGCACATTTTTTAAATGTATTCTTAGCTATATAGTCTGTCAAATATTTTTTTAAAATTCTGGATAGTAAGAAATACATTTCTGCAATTACAATGATCAATCAATTACTTCAAAGACAACAATTACTGAATTAATTACTGCAGAGACAGCTATTTGTTAAAATTACACACCTATATTAAAGAGCGGGAAACGACTATTAAATTTAATTAATTCAAATTTAATTTCCGTTATTTGAAGAATATTGTATATAGGTGTTTGACGTAACGAAAATTTTCCACCCTAAGAAGATACTGATAATCTTTTATAATTTTGTAATGAAATTTCATGGCCGTTTCGCATTTCAAAAAAAAAAATGTTGTATTGAATGTTCTTTTGCCTATTTCCTATTTTATTTTATTTTATATACGAGGGGTGATCAAAAAAAAGTTTACAAGTCAAATAAAAAATGCTTTATTAACAATAGACACGATGCTAATTAAAACACATATGAGGCGGTCACTTCTCTTCATAATCTATTCAGGCATTTATCAGACCGTTGAGCCAATATGTTTAACCCGTCTTAGTAATAATCAGGTGCATGGCTATTGAGCCAGTTCTCGGTACTTTTTTAATATCACCGCCTAATATAAACTTTGTTTGGGATAAGTTTATCTTCAATGGGGGAAAAGGAAATAGTCACTGGGAGCTAAATCGGGGACGTGTGGGAGGTGGCTCCATATTTCCCATCTAAAAGTTCCCAGCTATCTATCTGCCTGCTTCAGAAGAATGACACCATTTCATCACTTCGACTCCAAACACTTTAATGATTTGTCTATGAATATCCGATGATGACACATTCTTGGTCCATAGAAATCGTATCACGGCTCACACCTCTGTACGAGAACCCCTTTTCTAGACTTTTTGCCATTACTATCGCTGTTTTAGGTGTCAGTACTAACACTATCAGCTGGAACGACCGGTTTAAGACAACTAGCACCATGGTCTCCATTCTGGGTAACAATATTCACATCCACAATATCTACTTTCCAAATACTGCAGAATTTTTTTGGGACCACCACTCGGACATAAACTATGATTTGAAGATAATTAATTCTTTAATAAAAAATTCTTTTTATCTCTGATTATATCTTGATGCTTTTATCGTACGAAATATATAATAAACAACAACTTCGATATAAATTGCTCTTAAGGTATCCGACTACGATAAGATCACTGTTAATAGATCCCATTAGCAATTTATTATTATTATTTCATGAAGTTCAGATTTTCCTCTTTGCAAAACCGTTTATCTTTTCTAAGAAAAGGAAGGCCTCACCCATCATCCTTTACCTTCAATTTTCTCAAAACTTTAATTTTCATAAAATGTCTCCACCGTCAACATGATATCTCAAAAACTGATAGAAGTATTTACATAAAACTTTCAGCATGTGTTTTAAATCATATGGGCAATGAAATGAATCAAAAGTTTTATTGTGGGTGAAATACTTTTTTCATTTATAGATGTTTTTTAAAAATTAATTTAAGAATCTATAGAAAAAATACGTATATGTGTATGTTTTTATCCATAACTTCTTTGCGTCTCGAAATGTTTCTTAGATTTTGGTTCATTTCATTCATCTTACAAAGAAAAATAAAAATACAAAGAAAAATAGATTGCTGATATACAATTTTGCTTAGAGTGTTAACCGTTTTGCTTAAATTTCCCTAAAATTTACTATAAATTTTCAAATTTCTCAAAATATATTATATTTTTGTATTTTTTAGTGTTTATAACTAATAGTGCATCTAAAAACAAAAAATAGTTTTAAAAAAATCCCAATTTTTCAAAAAAAAATTCTTTTGAACGTAATCGGATACCTTAAGATAAAAGCAAACTAACCTTTTTCCTATCCATAATAAAACAAAATATTTTCTAAATCCATAAAAAAAAATCATAAAAACCATCTGAGCACCTCCCATCCACGCGAACCTTATAAATTTTTAATTCTTTCTTTCTTTTTGTTTTCTGGGTCCTACTTTAAAAGTGTCAATACCAAAAACTCTGCGCATGCGATCCAGCAATTCATCGTCAAATTCCACGTCCATAGTGACAGTTTAATGGCAGAAGTTCTTCAAATAAAATTCAAAGTACTTTTTTCTCCAAGGTCAAACGATGAGTGACTGTCAAAAATGTGATGGATTAGCCATAAAGGACCATGTGACATTTTGTAGGACAGTGTTGCCAAAATGACTCATAAAAAATATTTCATTCATAGAGCAGCTGGTTTTATAGAAGAACACATATCTATTATTGCTATTTAATTTTATATTAGACCTTCAGTAAAGAAGTTAGATCGTAAAAAAGTAAAATTTATTAAATTTTTATTCAGTGATATTCAGTACTTTTTCTCAAATATTATTTAAATAATTTTATTTCTTGTTGAGCAAAGTTTTTAATATAAATATGGATGATAGTTTCGACGCCATCTTTTTTTCTTTTGCAAACGATTTTTTTTTTTTTGTAGATTTGTTTGATCACAAAACGTTAGAGCATCAGCTTTAAAGATTTGTGAATTTATACAAAAATTAATTTTTGTATAACATTTAAATACTATTTTTTAATTAAATATGAATTGTCCTTGATTATTCTTGATTATTTCTATTTTGTTCTAGAAGATTTAATTGTATTAATTATAATTCGTGATCCATAATACCACGGATTACTCAGTAGCTCTAAGAATTGATTGAATATTATTGAGACACGAAATTATATCCGAAACATAAATCCATTTCATAAATAGAAGAAGTGTAATAATCATCAAAAATAAACAACTGCTGGAATTCAAAATATTGATAATTTTCCATTATACTTTTATGAATAGCGGCCAGATTTTTTTTTTTTTTTGATATTATCTAAAAACTTTTTAGTTTTATCACACGTTGAGTTTGAATGCATGCAAAAGTTTTAATATAAATATTGAAGATAGAAAACGCTGTCGTTTACTTGCAAAATATTCTTTTAGCTATTGAATCGTTGTTAATTTTTTTTCATAACATAATATATTAGATCGCAAATTATTGGAACATTAGTTTTGATTACTTGCGATTTTATAAAAAAAAATGACATTTTTGTATAATATTTAAATGCGGTTATTTTTTTTTTCTTTATTTAATGTTAATTTTGTATTAGAGATTATATATATGCAAGGCTTAAGAATCAGTGACTTTCTGTTTTGTTCTTGTAGATTTAACTATGTTCTTTTGTAATAATTAAAATTCGTGATTCATAAGAACGTGGATTATTCACTACTTCTAAGAATTCGATCGAATATTATTCGTAAAGAAAACTATTCGTAAAACAGCTGCAAGGAAGATATCATTCTTGCAATTTTTTTTTTATTTCGTGAACATAATATACAAAAAAGAAATTTAATAATCTTTACCAAAAAAAGAAGTCGAATTCTAAATTTTGACATTTTAGACTTTACTGAATCCCGAAATCATATTTTTAGAATTTTAAGATTAAAAAATTTTTTTTTTGAATTTTTTTTAGTTCACGCGATTTTTATTTTCATTCTGCAAAACTACATAATCATGTTTAAATTATTTATATATATATGTACATATTTCAAACGTTATGACCCTTGCTTATGGCATTATAAATACCAAACCTAAATAAAATTATATGTTCTATAACTTCCATAGTATTTAGTAATTATTTGCGAGAGAATTATTATAGATAATTTATCGAAAACTTTATTTTTTAATTATTTTTAGTATAAATTATTATGGTATATTCATTACATATTTAAATTCCTATTTTATATTTAAATTGTTACTTCATTGTCTTAATAACATTTATTAAACATTTCGTAAAGAAGATAATCCATACGCATTATACATGAGTCTCTATGGCGCCTCAACAGCATATTCACATAGATAAATAGCATATTAAATGGGGAAGAGTATAATGGATTCGTTAATCTAGAATATTAAATTGCTGGTTTAGAATGAGTCTAGGGCGCGGATCATGACTGCTTGTGACAGCAAAATGGAATGATGGAACTTCTTTCAGGACGAAATATAATTAGTTTGCGAATTAAATGGGTCTGGTGAAAATTCAGAATGGCTGAAAAAGTAGTCAGTTAATTATATGCAGGATTGAATGTAAGGTGGTTGTGTTGGATGATTATCCTTTATAAAATCAGTTGTGCCAGGATTACATGCAATTTGTGTCTAAGGGGTAACATATTATACAGGGTGATCAGCGAATAAATTTCTAAATTAAATATCTGCACAACAAAAATCGATAGAATTAGGCGGTAAACTGTACATTTATTAGCAAAACTATAAAAATGCTGTACAAAAGTTTAGAAAATTTAGTTACTAAAATCGTTAACAGATGGCGCTCTCATCACAATGCCCATAGACGCTTTCAGTGTGACGTCAAAAATGAAAAATGATTCCCGATCTAACTCCTTGTGATTTCTTTCTGTGAGGAGCATTGAAAGACACTGTCCCTAGAAACAATCCCGCCACTCTAGTTCAGCTTGAATCGTTGATGAGTGTTGCATGTGATTCCATTTCCGTTGAGACATTGCAAGACGTGACATCAAATTTCATTGTTCGATTACGCCACCTCATTGTTCTGAACGGTGAACATTTTGAAAAAATTGTATTTTGATTGCAAAGACCACATCACTTTTTTTAAAGCTTTCAGCGCAGAGCGCCATCTGTTAACGATTTTTGTAACTAAATATTCTAACTTTTTACAGTTTTGCTAATAAACGTACAGTTTACCGCATAATTCTATCAACCTTTGTTGTAGAGATATTTAATTTTGAAATCAAGGCTTATTCGCTGATCAACCTGTTTGTGGTATCATCTCAATTGTGATGGGCATATGCATTAAATATTTCCATACGGCTAATTGCTATGAATTCCAAGTATTATGCAGCAAATGAATGGTTCGTATAGATTCCAAACTATTGATAAGAAAGTATCTATTTTCATTTTCTCTTCGACGTATTACAAGATTATACGGGAAAGTGTATTACGTGAGTATAGTTAGGTAAAACAGATTAAGAGTTGATTATTAAACTTTTAAAAGTTAACTACTGTTAAAAACAATTAATTACTGTTAAAACGGACGAAGAGATTTTGACAAATCTCCACGTTTCAAAATCTCCCTGAGTTCTAAAAACTCATTGTTGGAAAATGTTGGCCTATCTGTCGGTATCAAAGATAACTCAAAAACACTTTTGAACTAAGTGGATGAAATTTGGTACATGGTCTTTATACCAAATGTGTAGTTTTCTGTCCAATTTTTGGCAGAATTCGTCTTGGAAAAGTTTGTCTGTCCGGTTGTTCGAATAAAAGCTAGCACGATAATTACAAATCCAAGAGAGATAAATGAATAAAATTCAGCACACACATTTAACTTTTATAATGTAAACTCCTATCAAATTTTTAGCCAAATCCATTGAGCAGTTGACCGTTTGTTCTTCTGTATTCCTAAAAACAAATAAACGCAATAATTCAAAAACGCGATGAGTTAAATATGTGAAATATTTAACGGGATTCTATGACTACTAATGTAGCTTTTTAACAAATTTGTGTTGTATTCGATGGAGAAGAACATGCTTAAAGTAAATTCGATAAAAGTTCAGATATCATTAGCCGCATGTCAGGGATTAGCCGCCAAATAAGATGGATGATACAATAGATTCAGTAAGAATGTTAAATTCACAACAAATGTTAAAAATTCAAAACTATTGTACGCCATTGCCTTACAATGCATTCTTTGTTTGTTGTCGTGTCCGTGTTTTTCACGGAAAGGGGGTGCAGTAGCTTCTGAGGGTAAAGACCCCTGAGCACCCAGAGGGCAGAAGTCTGACTTTTAGCTCACACACACGACACAACCCTTTTCAGGGGGTGGTCGAATTCATTCATACACTCATTCATCCATCAAGTCGGAATTTCGATCCAAATCAGAGACCGACTCATCTCTGATTCAGTACCCCCAGAGATATCATTTGTCATTGGAACTTGAGGACTTTGCAATCACGACTTATTTAACACGCCCCAACTGCCATGAGCCAACACGGCGGTCTTTGGACGAGACGAGGACAGAACTCACTACCTTTCAGTTGCGAGACTGACGCTCTGCCAATCAGGCTACCACGGCCCACTGGATTCTTACTGCTCATTACCAGTAAGAATGATTGTTGCCATTTTTGCCTTCAAGCAAAAAACAAATGTGGACTAATTTCACCTTATTTTCCTTCTATAAAATCCCCTCTTGCGTTGGAATTAAGTTAAACCTGTACTTCTGATGTGTTTTCAACAATAATAGCTTCAACTCATTATCATGCATCCTGGACATAGGCTCAGATATGCTGATGAAATAGGATTGGATTACCCCCACAGACAAGAGAATTTATTTTATTCAAACTTTTGCCCAACATGTCTTCCATCTAATTTTTAGGCTGAAATTTTTATCTATAAAAAATAAACTTAACAAATTCCGAATCACCCGTTCTAGTTCTTTGTACATTTTCTTCCTTATTTTTTTAAATCATTTTCCTTTGTTGAAAGTATGTTAGGCTCCTACCATTAATTCTTATATTTTGATATTTTTAGCTTCACTAAATAGTCAGTTTCTGAGCCTTTTCCTAAATAATGATTTCCAATAAAGTATGTATTTAAAAAAAAAAAAAAAAAAAAACGTTTCTACGAACCTATTTTATGGCTTTTATTCTAGATTCCGGAAAACATCGATATCGTTGTCACCCACACGTATGAAGTTGATGGAAAAATTCTCCTTTTTTTCTTCCCCTTGTAGTCAATTAATTCCCTTCACACTACATGTCTTGAATTCGAAATTAACTAACGTTCGGTTTGTTAACGCTTCTCGGTATATTATTTACTGATCTGTTTTTTCCATGTTCTGAGAATTTCGATATTCTTTTCAGAAATGAGATTTATTTTTAAATCAGTTGTCTGGAATGATTTCTTTTCTTGCTTTTGGAGTGTAAAGGCTTAGAAGTTTTTATCTCAAATGCAATCATTCATTTGGCCGGGGATTTTTTTTTTTATTCTTTCTCTAATGCTTAGCGAAAATAATTTTTGTTGGAGCAAAAATAATGGAATCGATATGAGTCATTCGCC
Source organism: Argiope trifasciata (assembly GCA_026543055.1). Classification (NCBI taxonomy): domain Eukaryota; kingdom Metazoa; phylum Arthropoda; class Arachnida; order Araneae; family Araneidae; genus Argiope; species Argiope trifasciata. Next base: position 2,200,925 of record JAPMOQ010051213.1, read on the forward strand.
AGGCAAACAAAAATTATCGTTTGGTGTTTAAAACTGCTTATTATATAACGTTTTGTGATGCCATATCATTTTTATTTCCTTTCAAAATGCAAAATGTATTTCTAAATTAAATTTGTACGACACATTTAGTATATCGCGTAAACATAAGTTTATTCTATTTAGATTTTGAGTTCGTTTATATTTATATGAGGTTATAAAAATAATCTTTTAAGTGGTGGAGTGTTTTTGTATATTTTAAAGGAAATCAATTTTGAAAAATAATTAAAAATTCACTTTTTTAATTAATAAGTACTAAAATAGTAGTTTAAATATTTTTTTGAAATTGTATGTTTTCATTTCTTCTTAGTCTTAGTTTCCTAATCGTGTCGTTAAATGCTGTTTCGGTTTTCGAATGAAAAATGGCTTTTCAAAATGCGAAATGTATTTCTAAATTAGCTTTTAACGGCACATTTAGTATATCGCATAAACATAAATTTATTCTATTTAGATTTTGAGTTCTTTTAATATTGATATGAGGTTATAAAAATAATATTTTAAGTGGTTGAGCATTTTTGTATATTTTAAAGGAATTCAATTTCGAAAAATAACTCAAGTCACTCATTTTTTTTTTAAATTAATAGTATTTTTTTGAAATTGTATGTTTCTGTTTCTTCTTAGTCTTAGTTTCCTAATCGTGTCGTTAAATGCAGTTTCGGTTTTTGAATGAAAAATGGCTTTTCAAAATGCGAAATGTATTTCTAAATTAACTTTTAACGGCACATTTAGTATATCGCGTAAACATAAATTAATTCTATTTAAATTTTGATATGAGGTAATATTCGTTAATTCATTTTAAAAAGAAAAACCTGGAGGATAAATTTTCTAACTTTTTGAACTGAAAAATATTTTATCTTCTATCAGCATCAATTATACGAATTATGGAATCAATAAATAATCCTTATTTATTTAATAGAAAATCTTTCTTAAGGTTATGATTTCTATAAAATTACATTATTTAAACCATTGATACACGTGTCCCAAAAATTTCTTTCTCATCACATTATATCTGGCTTTGCAAACAAGTAGGTTTATCTATCAGCCGGCTGTGTCATCGGTTTCAATGGTAAGATGAGCAAAGAGCTCTAAAAGCAAAATCCCAAAATAAATTCGTTGCCGTGGTAGTCTGGTGGTAAGATCTCGTCTTCGGAATCGGAGAATTTCGGGTTCGAGACTCGATTCTACTGAAGAGCCGTCGTGTAAGGGACTCTCTTGCACGTTAAATCTGTAAGGCTAAATGTCCTCCTGCTGGTATAGTGTGGCGTGGAGAGGGGGTTGCCCGCTCAAGTGTTGTCCTCGTTATCTGACCGTAGTTCAAAATGATGAGGTCCGTCCCAAAATAGCCCTCGTGTTGCTTTATAACGGGACGTTAATATAACTAAACTAACCCAAAAAAGTTATTTTGTTCATTTGGTTGTATGGGAAAGGCGTCATTTTCTACGAGCTCCTTCCTCTAGGTGTAACAATAAATTCTACGAAGCTCTCTAAATCTACCAGAAAAATAAAAGCACACCAAGAGGATTTTTCTTGTTCAAAACCCCTCAGTTTTTGAAAGAATGTATAATGAGGCTTCCTGAAAGATGGAAAAAGGTAATAGACTTAAAGAGTTCTTATATAAACAAAATAAGTAATATCTTAAACAGTAAATAACTTGTTTTTATACGATAATTGTGAAATGCATTTAAGGTATCCGACTGCGTTCAAAACATTCTTTATCCACCACATTGACGATTTTTTAAAAATGGTTATTTCTTGTTATTCAGACTTACCTCTTTCCAAAACAATTTATTTTTTCTAGGAAAAGGAAGACCAGGGTCAAAGATTTTTCAACTAAAATGTGTTTTTTTACTTCAATTTTCTTAAAGTTTTAATGTTCATAAAAATTCTCCACCTTTAACACGATATTTCAAAAACTAATAGAAGTATTTACGTAAAAATTACAGCGTATGTTTTAAATAATGCGGACAATGAAATAAACCAAAACTTTTAGTGTTGGTGAAATACTTTTTCATTTATAGGTGATTTTAGAAAAATTAAGTTGTGAATTTATGGAAAAAAAGTGCATATATACGCATATTTTTACCCATAACTTCTTTGCATCTCAACATTTTTCTTAGATTTTAGTTGAATTCATTCGTCATTGTATTCTATAACTTGTGTACAGAGAAAAATAGGATGGCTACATTACCATTTTGCGTAGAGTCTTAAACATTTCGGTTAATTTTCATTAAAGTTTATTATAAATTTTCCATTTCTCAAATTATGTTCTGTTTTTAAATAACTTTTTTTGTATTTATAGGGTTTATAATTGAAAATAAACCTAAAAACCATAAACAGTTTTTAAAAAATCCAATTTTTCAAAAAAAAAATTCTTTTAAACGTAGTCGGATACCTTAAACAGCTGTATTTCAACAATTTATTGTTATACTAGTAAAAGCTTTTATTTACACCAATTTCTTTTACTTTAGGAATTAAATAATATTTTCAAAAAACACATTCGAAACAAAATGCTTTTTTCTTTTGACATTAAATGTTTTTGAACAAATTCTATTACCTACAACTGGTATTAGAAATTTTTTAAGTTTTGAGCTTCAAGTTTTTTTTCCTTTACGGAATATGACAATATATAAAAATATCTTTACCATTTGAACATTTTAAATAAAAATCCTGCATAAAATCTAAGTCGAGAATCATTTTCTCTAAAAGTATTCTAATTAATTATTTAAAAAATTCATACTAGAACGTGCAATTTAGCTACTTTGCAATCGTCTGAACTCTGTTCATATTTCTTTTTTCATCGTTTGGCATCACGCAATCCAGTATTTAACGAATAAATTAGCAGTGGGCTGAAATTATGAGGAAGTTTTCCAAAGAATTTCTAATACAGGAAGTTCTTTGAAACTTGTAATATGATAAATATCTTTTTTTTTCTTGCCATTTAAAAATTTTAATTCAATCAGTTTTGAACTTCTTAATTATTTTGGTTCTAAAATTGTTCATCTTAGAATGAAAATAATCCTCCACGATAATCGAATGCTCTTATAATTTATGGAGTTAAATTTCATCAGAATCCTCTTTACGTAACTGAAACTGTACATTAGAGTGCATTCTATCAAAACTAATTATTTCAATTTAATTCGCTGCTGTTTTGTTTAGATCCTGATTTTTTTGTTGTTTTTATTTTGTTTTTGTTTTTCGCGAATAGATATCGCTGTGATGATAGTGTTTCCTAAATATAAAATAATTTTTTAAAGATGTAAATTCGAGATTAGTCACCATCTCTTTTTTATTAAACAAATTTCTCGTATTATCTTTCAAAGAAAGATAAAAATTATATTAAAAAATATTTATTAATCTGAAATTTAAAAAAAAACTATCATCGCAAATTAAATCTAAAGAAATTCAACTTTCAGCACGTGACTGGATAAAATTAAAGAAATATAAAATGTGATATTTTCTTTAAAAAATAAATACAAAGAAAAGGTTTCTATGATCGTTTGCAATATCTATATAATTAATTCAACAAATCTTCTTTATTAACGGTAAACCTGATTGAATTTAGAAAGGATATGCATTGAAATCCCGACTTAGTGGCATATTTCGATAATCGTTTCCAATATCTGTAAAACATTTAATAATTTTTTTTCCATTATAAAATGTGATACTTTCTGAAAAAAATAAATGCAAAGCCAAGGTTTCTATAATCGTTTGCAACATCTAAATCATTTATTCATTATTTTTTCCCCTTTTTCGCTTTCTTTAAAAAACATATTTAATATTTTGGCAACGTCTTATAAAGAGAGCAAGGCACATAAGTATTTAATTGAAAATTTTAGAAAGCATTACTCCTGGCAAACCAGTCAGTCGCCAAAGGCGGCTCGTATAAAATAATATTTTAACGATGTAAATTCGAGATTAGCCATCATCTCTTTTTTATTAAGAAAATTTGTCCTATTATCTTTCAATGAAAGATAAATAAAATTTTAAAAAAGTTATTTATTAGGCTGAAATTTATACAAATATTGGATAATTGCAAAGTCACTTTGCTTATAATTTAAATAAACTTAATTACCTATTGATTCATTTTTATTCAATTTTTTCGAAGGTTGTGTAACTAATTTATCCCTTTCATGTTTTATGAAAATCTTCAGGTATACACTGATAGCAGTAAAACAGATGGCGGCATTTCTCATAGTGGTATATTTAATGGTGACATAACAGCAACATTTTGAAATCTCCTCTATCAAAAAGATGAAATCTAGTGCACTTTGGAGGGTCCCACCTACTCATTCTTGTTATATTTTTAAGAGTCCTAGTTGGTGTCACCGTCTGGATATCTCTAGAAAACAACAAACGCTGTCTCTCTTTTTTAAGTGGACACACTAAATCCTTTACCTTCCAACATGACCGAAGGATCTTTGCTAGTTGTCCTTGATTCAAGGCAGATCAAGTCTCCTCCAATCATATTCTTAAAATGTTTAAAATTTACTACTTTTGAGATTTTAAGGGCTCCGCTTTCGTTTTTGGACCTTTTAGAAATCTTTGGTTTCATGGAAGTGGTATAAAAGCCTTATCACACGGCAAAATATCGTCGGCACTTTCCGTCAGCAAACGACAACGAAAGATACGTCACTTTAAAGTTTCACATGATGGGTTGAATTTCTTTTGCGAATAATATTTCCGGCGGCATTTTCTAGCTGGTTAGTAAAAGTTGTGGTTTATGAAACTTCCTTGACCGATTTTTGAGGGTAGAAATGGAAAAGTGCTGACGAAAATTCACCGTGTGATAAGGCCTTAACGCAGCTATACCACCTGGTATCAGAAATAAAACAACAGCAACAAAATCTTCAGAATAGGAATAATTTTCCATTCCAACAAAATTTTGTGTTCCCTATATTTTATTTAATTATATTTATATTTTAAGTTGTCTTGATTGTGCTTAGTTGAAATTCAAAGATTGCTTTTACCTTTTGTTGGATCATACTAATCAAAAAGGGTGAATTCTAGTACCGTAATATTAGAAGGTAAAGATACAAAGAAGAAATTTTATGAATATTTTGTACAACTTTGTAACAGACGATTTGTATTTGTAAAAGTTCAATTTCTTTCAGCAATTTTTATACACGACGAACTGATTAGAGAAATTATTCTTTTCTCTTTCACATAGCATTTTATTTGTATTTTAATAAAAGAAAAAAAATGCTGAGGATATTGTATTGAAATTTCTTAATTTCTTCCGCATATTTTGTAATACACATTAGTATTACAATGAATACCTCTTTTTCCTTATTTTTTTTTATCTTCTTGAATATTTTTTTTAATTATTTCCATTCAGAATTAGGGGAAAAAATGTATTCTTTTTTTTATAAATGTAAATAAGTCTCTGTTAATAAAGGAAAGTTTTATTTAAAACTTTGATCAGAACGTTTTTCGCATGATTGATATGATTTTTATGCTTCAAGGTTTTTGAATGAAAAAAAAAAGTAATTTGTAATTTTCTCAGCAGATGTTGGTATTATATCTTTCTGTTCACTTTTTAGGGGGGTAAAAAACTTAACGGAAAGATATGTGATTGTAATAACTGTTAAATAAAGGTTTAATTTTGAAAAAAAAGGGGGAGGGGGTTATGACATTCTTTTTTTTTCTTTTAAAGCCAAAAGACCAAAATTATTCAAACGAAAAAAAAAAAAAAAACCCTTATTCAAAAGAGTATTTAAAGAACTGAAATTAATCTACTGCTTCGAAAATTGATTTTTATCATTCAAAAAGATTTTTTTTCCCTTCAAGAAATATTTTTACTTGATATCATTCCTTTTTACTTGATAATTTAATTAAAATCGTGTTAATGTTACTTTATTTAGGTATCACATTGTTTTGTTTTTTTCAATGTATCATATTTCTAGGCTGTAATTTTAGGAATTTGACCAAATTAAAAAAAAAAATGAAACGGAACTAGTTTATTTTTCAAAATAAGTGCAATTTCTTTTATTTACTATAGATCTAAACTCAAAAAATCAGCTTATTAATTTTAACATACGTTTTAGCGTTGTTTAACAGAAATATTATACGTATTTTAAATTATTATGATTGTTTATCCAGATATTGCTGCTTATTTCCAATGAAATCTGTTTTTTATGTATTTTTAATTTTTCAATTTCTTTTTGTATACATTTTTAATTCTTCAATTCCTTTTTTTATACATTTTGAATTCCATAATTTATTTTTTAGAATTTTTGAATTCTTCTATTCAAGTTAAAAATGAAATGCATTTATATCTTTACAAATAAGCACAGCCAGAATTTAGGAAAAAAAAATATTTTTAAGTTATCTATACTTATAATAAAGCTCAATGTGTGTGTGTGAGTGTTGGCGCTCTACAGGCCAGACCGTTGGACATACAGCTACCAAATTTGGTACATGTATACCTTGGAGGTCGGGAATGTGCACCTCGGAGCCCTTTTTTCGAATTTTTATTTAGAACTTGAATTAATTAAAATTTAAGCGAAATTTCGACGTTTTTCCGCTATAACTTCCGAAAATATTATTGCATAAACATGATTCTTATATCAATTTAAAGATTAAAAAAATTAGCGTTCTAACGGTATCAGTTTTTTTAATTTATAGCGTAAGCTTCTATTTTTAAAGAAATGTTTTAACTATGTTTTTAGCACGTGATTGGTTAAAATAAAACAATGCCGGAAGTACGAATAAAAAAAACTATCATCCTAAAATAAATCTAAAGAAATGCAACTTTTAGCACATGACTGGATAAAATAAACGAAATATAAAATGTGATATTTTCTAAAAAAATAAATGCAAAGCAAAGGATTCTATGTTCGTTTGCAATATCTAAATAATTCAATAAATCTTCTTTACGGTAGACCTGATCGAATTTAGACAGGATATGCATTGGAATCCCGACTTAATGGCATATTTCTATTATCGTTTGCAATAGCTGTATCATTAATTCAATATTTTTTTCGTAATAAAATGTGATAGTTTCTAAAAAAATAAATGCAAAGCTAAGGTTTCTATAAAATCTGCAAGAGCACGTCAAAAGGAAAAAATTGTTTTATCACCGTGTTGCCATCATTTTGACATGATCGCATAAATAAATATGATCGCATAAACATGATTTTTACATCAATTTAAAGATTAAAAAATTAGCCTTCTAATGGTATCAGTGTTTTAATGTATAACTTAAGCTTCTATTTTTAACGAATTTTTAAAGAAATATTTCAACCATGTTTTTTTATCACGCGACTGGATAAAATGAAAGAAATCAATGACGGAAGTTCAAATTTAAAAATTTTAATCATCGCAAATTAAATCTGAAGAAATGCAACTTTTGCTCGTGACTGGATAAAATAAAAATATATATATATAAAATGTGATATTTTCTAAAAAAATAAATGCAAAGCAAAGGATTCTATGATCGTTTGCAATATTTAAATCATTAATTCAATAAGTTATCTTTATTTATACGGGATATGCATTCAAATTCCTTTCCAATGGGCAATTTGTAAAATATTATTAATAGGCATATATATTGTTTAGTACTATTTGATCTAAATGAAGTAAATAATTACATTTTATGTAGTTTGAGTCAAACAATGCATTTATGAATAATGAGTTTTAGATTTCTTCATACTTTGCCCTGTGAGCCATATTTTACAAAATATTTTTATTAATATTTTAAATAAAAGTTGCTACATAAATCAGTCTTCTAAATCAATCATTAAAATCACTGATTTATAAAATTAAGGAATATTATTAGGAAAACGCGTTCTTTTAGAACTTTCAGTCCATCATCTTAAATAAAATATTAATTTCAGGCCAATCAATGTCCGGAGTTATTTCAAGTCTAATGAATATGGGATTTAATTGAAAATTTTAGAACCCATTACTCATGGCGAACTAGCTGGTCGCCAAAGGCGGCTGGTTGAAAATAAAGTAAACTAACACAACGAAACTGATTTAACTAAAATGTAAGTTTATTTCTTCAGATATTAATTTACCAAGTTAATTTTTAAAAAATATATATAAATTTTGAAATCATATTTGGGATAAATCATCAAAGATATGGTTAATTTCGTTAGCATTAATTACTTTATTGATTCTTCTATAGAAATTTGCATTGTACAAAACTACAATCTTTTGTCCTCGCGTCCTAATGCTTTCCTAATCCTATACATCCTAAATAATATTTTTATTTGAAAGTAAAAGAGAAGGTCTAGGATTGAACTTTCCTTCCACATTTTATTTACAGAATCTCTGTGAAAATTTCCATAATGATAATTCTGATGATAAAAAACATGATGCTATGAATTATTTGAATTTCCATAAATAGGCAAGTACTTTAAATTGAATCAATTAAAAATATCACTGAAATTGTTCTGTGGAATTTTGGGATTTATCCCGAGAATTACCTTGGAATTTATATTGAGAATTATGGAATTCTAGAATTATAATTCTTGAATTTCTCACAAAAATTCCAGAATGATAATTTTCATTATAAGAAACAAGATGATATGAATTATTTGAATATCTATAAATAACCAAGTACTTTTAAATTAAAACAACTAAAAAGATTACTAAAATGTATCTCTGAACTTTTCTTCTTTCATATATTCTCATGACTGTTAGTGATGCTATAAATTTTCAACAACAACAGAATATTAAAGTTTCTCTTTGTGGAAAGAAACAAAGAATTATCAAAGAGAAATACTTGATTATTTTGGTATATTATCCGTTACTTTTCTAGAAAGACTTCAGGCTATAATTTTCACTCTTCAAAAAAATGCTATTATTTTAAAACATCCACACATTTTGCCTGCAACTTCATAATTGGTACTCTAACTTACCCAATATATTTTATTGTGTTCTTAGAAATTGCTGTTACGAGATTTGATATTTATTCTCTTACTAAAAGACATAAATATATGCGGCGGAAACATTTTTAGAAAATTCTAACAATCCTAACAACTTGAAGGGGGAAAAAAAAATTATGAGAACACTTAAAACCCAACAAATGCTGGAAAATGTTTATTGACTAAGACTAAAGCTAATGTTAAGAGGCAATGAAAGGTTCCCCTCAAATCTCCATTCTGAAAGCTCATAAAAAATTGTTATAAACAGTCACAATTTTTATGACATGTAAAAGTTGTAAGCATTTGCATAAAACACGAAACCTTGAAGGAGAAACTGCCTTCGCTGTTAAACTTAATGATCATATCCGTTAAAAACAAGCTTAAATGGGCAATTAATAAGTTGTTCATGCATTTTAGAATCGTCTGGAATTCTCTAACCAATTGAAAACTTTTTAGAAAAAAACATTTTATTCTATGAAAAATCGTTTGGCTTTTTCCATTTTCTTGGAGCTTTTCTGAATTAAAAGCGGAACATTCTAGTTAATTTTTATTCGTATTATTATTAAATAATAATTAACTTTTTCTTTAATTTTTTATGCATTTAATTTTTGCTGTTTAGTCGTATTGATGAATGAAGAAATTGAAAATGGTTGCTATATTGACACAGAAATTAAAACTTGTTCGTTTGCATATGTGTCAAGGCCTGTATTAATTCTGACACAGATGTGATGAATGCGAACATTAGATTTTATTCTTGTTTCTGACAATTCATTTCGGCCTTTTTCCTTATAATGAGTTTTTATATAATTTCAAGAAGTTTAGCTAGTTTTTACTTTTTTGTATGGGATAAATACTGAAAATATTAAGAAATAATTTTAAAAGTGTGTGGATTAATTACATTTAAACGAAGGATTAATTAGATTTAAACGAAATTTTGCTTTTTCCTGTGGTAATTTCTGAAAATATTTCTCACTAATCCATATTAAAATGAATGCTTATATCATCTGAAAATTAAAAAATATATATCCCTCTGTTTTCAATAACACCAATATTTTGCAATATAATTCTATCTATTTTTAATTATTTTTAAAAAAATTCCCAAGCATATTTTACACCAGTAATTCATTGTTGAAGCGAAATTCAAGTCTTTTCATTGCTGATATTATTTTTTTAAATTCATATTTTGTTTTTCTTCCATGATGTTGATGCTAAGATTCGATTTATTTTTCCATGCTAAGTACAGTATAAAGCGTCTTTTAATAAAATGTTTGACATTCTGTCGTATTTGCAATTTAGAATCAACTTCAAAATTAAAAAATGGTGGAAAATGTCAAATACTATTTCTCTTTTCCGTGCTACAATTGGATGTATAGTATAGAATGAAATTTAGGGAGATCTATTGCGCAATGATCATTACTATATTAGGCATTTGAAATATTTAAATTATATGGCTGAAATATCTGAAGATTGTAAATATTTTCCAAAGGTATCCATTAAGACCAGTCTTTAAAAAAATATGAAATGAAATTTCGAATTACCAATGAACCTCTCTAAACAAATAGTAACTCATTGTTAATTTAGCACCTTACCGCGCGGGGCCATATAAATTACATTTTAAGAAATTCAACGCGATAGTCAACGTGTTTATTGAAAGCATAATAATAATAATTTTTTTATGTTTCTGTGAACATTATTGCGCTGCAATTATAAATTATAATATAGTCATTCACTCACATTTGCATATTTATCTATTGCATTATCTGAAAAAAATATTTATTCTTCAAATTAAAGTAATTAGTGCATTTTTAAATTCTATTATCTGCTTTTTCTTTCAGATTATGAACTCAGACGGATCCGTGCGAATGATCCTGCCTATAATTCTCTGTTTAACTATGCGGTGAGTGCCGTGGAAATTTAAAAATATGTATATTTATTTATTTTTCGTTTATTTAGCTTTTTTACTTACATTTTTTCCGTTGCTTCTTTTCAGAATAATTACATCAAAACATCAAAGTACACCTTCCTGACATTTGCTCCTCTAAATCTTTTCGAGCAGTTTCAGAGATTGGCAAATTTTTACTTCCTTTGCCTCTTAGTCCTCCAGGTGAGTGGTTTTTAATGTGAATACTTTTTAGAGGATACGTTTTTTCCCCCATAAATACGTTTATTTTTTTTTTTTTTTTATTTTTTTACAAATACGTTTATTTATTTTTTCACAAATACGTTTATTTATTTTTCACAAATACGTTTAATTACTTTTTCACAAATGCGTTTACTTATTTTTTCACAAATACGTTTATTTATTTTTTCACAAATGCGTTTATTTTATTTTTTTACAGTTTATTGATTTATTTTTCATAAATCCGTGTGTTTTGTCATGAATACGTTCCTTTTTTTCCATAAATGCGTTTATTTATTTGTTTATTTTCATAAATATGTTTCTTTTCTTATACACTTTTTTTTTTTCATTTTAACAAAATTTTAAAAAAATACAAGCGTTACAACATGTTTCTTTCTTAAAAATTTTCCTTAGCGCTTTATATTTAAATTTAAACTTAAGGATTTCCAAAATATATTTTTTAATCGTTTGCACTGTTAAAAATTATTTATATCATCTTTACAAGTAAAATAAATTTTATTAATTTTTTGATACGTATAGTTTTACTAAATCATCTGTTATTCAATTCCATAAATAAGAATTCAATTAAATAAGAATTTTTAAAAATGAAAAAATTGAAATCTGTTGTCGCAAATTTCAAGTCATCATGTGAGAACATTATTTTTTAATGGTCACGTGGTATCAATCGGTCAGAAAAACGTTTTAATATGCTCATAAATGTACCCTTTTCCCTTTTTAAAATCCCCTAGGTGCGTTTGGCATATCACACCGTTCTATATATGTTTGAATTTATGTTTCCGTTTTTTTTAAAATTCTAATTAGTTGAAGTTATCTCAGTATCATGTAGTAGTATATACTACGAATAATTAAGAAGTAAATGAATTGGTATATAAAAATTACTGCCTTCACATGTTAAAAAAATTAAATGCTCTTCAAATACAAAAGTCGTTTCAAATAAATGTGTAATCAAAGTATTAATGGTTTCAAATAGAATATATTATCTTCATAAAAATAATGAGCCTGAGTATTTGGTTTTTTCGTTTTTTTTATTATTATTTATTCTAATTGATTAATTTCTTTTTATTTATTTTTTACTGTTATTGTTTTTAATGTTTTTATTCTTATTTGCTAATTTTTATTGATTTTTTGTTCTTATTTATTAATTTCTATTTATTTATTTTTTACTGTTATTGATTTTAATGTTTTTATTCTTATTTGCTAATTTTTATTGATTTATTATTCTTATTTTTTTAAATTTCATATTTATTAGTTTTTTTTATTTTATTGCATACTTTTTTTATTATTTTTATTTATTTATGGTTAATTTAAACAAAACCAAGTACAATGAATTTAAGAAAAAAAAATGCAAATTATTCAAATGACTATCAATGGCCATTTATTTACTTAATGAAAATAATTGTGAAATTTCAATTTTAAAAGAAGAAAATCTTATTTGGAAATGGGATTATTTTAAAAACCTAAAGAAACCAAATACCCTGGGCACTTTTTTTTTTCAACATTAAGACAATTCTCGAAATTTTAGTTTGAAAAAAGTGGTGAAAAAAGTTTAAAAGTGGCTGAATTACCTACAGATACTTTAAATAACTGGAAATTTCATTTTGACCAAAATTGTTTTAACTTGCTTATTAGGAAACAAATTCGACTCAGTTTTCCGGTATTAGTTGGCTTTAATTTGAAAATGAGTGTTTTGGTATTGCTTATTAAGGTATCTATTAGGTTGTTCGGAAAGTAATTTCGTTTTTTCCTGACAAAGGATTTAATTGCATTTTTCGCACCCAATTTCATACTTAAACCGCAAAATCATTTTATGTTTTAAGAGCTGATATATCAAGGCTTGAGTGTGAAAAAGTGCAGCTGATTCTTCGCAGTAGTTTTTGGATGGTGCCCTTTTAAATATGGAGAGCAATAAACAGCATTTTCGTCATTTTTTTCTTTTTTGCTATAAAAGGTAAAAATGCTGTTCAAGCCAGAAATAAATTAGCCAATATGTGTGGAGAAGATGTGTTAACAGTACATCAGTACCAGAACTGATTTGCAAAATTTTTCCTTCAAATGAGGAGGCCAAAAACCACCTCGATCAGTTTTTTTTTACAGCAAAGACCAAAACTTTTATGAGCGTGTAATCATGTTACTACCAAAAGGTATTAGACCAGAATGGCAAAAGGTATTAGACCAGAATGGCAATTTTATAATTTAATAAATAATTTATTCATTAAACGAAAATTTCTTTTCATTTTGACACAAAAATACGAAATGACTTTCCGAACGACCCAATAATTCGACGCAGTTTTCCGTTATCAGTTGCTTTTAATTAGAAAATGTGTGTTTTGGTATTGCTTATTAAGGTATCAAATTCGACTCAGTTTTCCGGTATTAGTTGCCTTTAACTAGAAAATGTGTGTTTTGGTATTGCTTATTAAGGTATCAAATTCGACACCGTTTTCCGGTACTAGTTGCCTTTAATTCGAAAATGTGTGTTTTGTTTATGGAAAATTATTTATAAAGAATTCTTTAAAACGAATTTATTTTGTCCTTCCAGCTTATACCTCAAATATCATCATTAACTCCTATTACTACAGCTGTGCCTTTGATTGTTGTATTGTCCATTACTGCCCTCAAAGATGCCATTGACGATTTTGTAAGTAGAAATTTATATACAATCGTGAATAGCTGTGAATTAAAACCTATAATTTTACACAATTGTATTTTTATATGATTAGATCAATTGACTGTATTGAGTTTGATTAAAATATATCATTATGTTATTTAATTATTTTTGTGTTCTATTTTTCCAATTCTTTTGAAATCACTGGAGCAGTTAAATTGCAAATCAACCGTTCACCGAACACATGCTCGATAAACGAACGACTCACAGAATTTGCGAATTTATATTTTTATGAAAATACTTTCTTAAAATATTTGTTATATATTTATAAAAATATTTTAGACTAGCCGCTTTTGGTGACCAACTTTTTCTTCCAGATTTTTAAATTTTTTGATTGATAAATGATTGATATGGAATTAAATTTAATCTTATTATTTGAATTTTAAAAATATGAGTTTAATTAAATCAGTTTATTGCTAATTTAAAAAAATATATGCATATAAGAAAATAATGCGGAAGTAAAATGGCTAATTCGGAGTTAAACGCACGCAACTGAAGGTTTTGTTGTAGCTTTAAATTCTATCGCAACATTTAAAAACATTTGACAGATTGTATTTCTTTTTTTTTTAATTTTATTAAAATTAAGAGAAAACATTGCATGAAAATGGGCTCGAACCCATTATAAAGGTAATATGATAATAAAATAGTATTTTGATCATTTTGCGTCGTAATTATGTTTGAAGATGAGAACATAAACTTCAGTGTGAAATCATTACGATTTTCATATAGCAACAGCTAAGCCTATTTTTTCACTAAATTAAACTTTTTTTTATCTTAAACCTGTTTGTTTCTTGATTTCTTTTGTATCTTCTTTCCTCTGGCTGAATAGATTTTTGGTGATATGGTGAACTTTCACCTGAGCATTTCTAATAACAATTGGCTGTTTAAATTAATAGCTGAAAAAAGCGCTTAATTAAGCGCAGCTGCAAATACGTTCAATGAAGCAATTCTACCATTTCTACATTGGTTTGCTTACATTTGATTGTTGTCATTCGAGAAGTAACAAATGCGGTATATAAGTTAAAAAATTTATTTAGATTCAAAGGCGTTGATACTAACATTAAATTTATTTTTACCTTATCGCTTATAAAACTTGTATCACATATCCGTCAATAGTTGATTTGATGTATGACAGTTATTTTCTTTTATACAGTGTGGCCATAATTAAACTGACAGTGCTCACAGTGTTCTGTAGCGCGATCTATTTGCGAGAATGACGCCACATTTTGTAGGAAGATTAAACGAGACGGGGGACGAAAGATTCCGCGAAAAAATATTAGTTCGAAAAGTCACCGCTAGGTTAATATATGTCGCTGTGTAATAGAAAATAGAGTGTTGACATAATTACCTTTTATCTAATCAATGTGGCTGCCGTGTTTGTGGACCACATATTGCATTCTGTGCACAGCATTCACAACAGCAGAAAGTAACATGTTAAGGCAACCCCATGGCCAGAACTTAAGTCCGAGGTCTATCAAGAAGTTGTCCAGGACCTGGCTACGTTGAAGGATAACATATCACGGAATGTACGGGAGATTTCTGCAGACCTGTTACTTTCTGTTGTTGTGAATACTGTGCACAGAATGCAATATGTGGTCCACAAACACGGCAGCCACATTGAACATGATTTGAATGAGCAAAATAAAAGGTAATTTTATTTCTGTATTGATTTGCATTTGTTAACACTCTATTTTCTATTACACAGCGCCATATATTCCTCTAGCGGTGTCTTTTGGAACTAATTTTCGCGGAATCCTTTGTCTCCTGTTTTGTTTAATCTTCCTACAAAATGTGTCGTCATTCTCGCAAACAGATCGCGCTACAGAACACTGTGAGCACTGTCAGTTTAATTATGGCCATCCAGTACTTAATAAATATGTATTATGTTGTAAGTACACAAAATGCGTGCATTGTTACAATGCATTGAAGGAAGAGTCATAACAATTATGAAATAATTTTTGCTTGTTTTTAAATCTGTTAGTCCGTTGAGAAATTTGAACTAAATACTTAATTATCACATACTGTCGTTAATACTTATACAAAATAATTAAACAAAAACTTCACTCCAGATTTAAGTAATACGCGGCAATATTTATTATTTGACACTTTAAAACTTGTTTACACTTGAAGGTTCTATGATATGAGTATAATTCAAGACACTTATAACACATTTTTTTAATGTTGAATTAATGATAATTTTTGTTGCATTTTTGTACTTATACATATTTTTAATTACTGAGCTAAAAATACATCCGAAACTTATTTCATGACGAATAATGCCAGGTATTGCAGTTAATATTACAAATAAATAAATACGTTGTACGAAATTGCATATATTTATTTGTTCCTTATTGAACAATCTGAAAAACAAATTTCATTGGATAAATTTTTTTCCCTGTCGTTAATTTCGAAATAAGAACATAATAACAGTTGAATAGCATACTCAAAATTTTAATGAAGGTTATTTTCGTTTGTATTCTATATTTATTTTGGTACTTTTTTATTATACGGGCCCAAGATATCGCCAATGTGTGCCAAACACCAGTAAAGTCGCCAAAAAGCAAATGACTAAATAAATATCGCCAATGTGAACAAAACACGAACGAAATCGCCAAGTGTAACTACGTGAAATTTGACGTAATTGTGCTTTTTTTTTTTTTTTTTTTCTTTTTTCGATTTTTTTTACTTTTTTTGATTATCCTTATGGCAACAATTATTTCGAAGCATTTTTGACTATTTTTCTGTTGCACCAGTAAAGTACCTCTATTTTTATGCATAAATCTCAATTTAATATTATAAGAAAAACAGTTATAGATCAAAATATTGATCTAAAAGCTAATGCTAAGCCTTTTAACTTTTAAAACTGCCATGAAGTAATTAAAATTATTTAAATTCTAAAACTGTTTAGTTGAGATAATGATTCTAAGTTGGATATTTACTTTATGTTCTCAAAATCTATATATTAATACATTATAAAAATAATTTATGTAGAAAAATTTCTGTCATTTGCAAGTAGTATATATATATATATATATATATATATATATATATATATTTGAGAGATTTTTCTGTATGTGTTTAACCAAGATAAAATATATGTCAGTAGATTTTAAACAAGCCCTGAAGAATTTATGAAAAAAAAGGGGAAAAAATTGTTCCGGCATGCTGACGGTGTTTTACTTTTCTTTTGTATTACAAATCGAATGTATTGTGGCAGGTTGTCAAACGAATGGAAGGTTTATGACCCACCTGTAGAAACATCTGCCTATTGAAATGGGAGGGGGGAAATCGTCTGCGCGCAATAAAAACAATACAAAAGATGCCAGCAAAATCGTAAAAGAAAGTAGAATTTGCCGTTTCCAATGCAAGATTTCAAAAGATATGGATAATAAAAGGAGTGTTTTTTTTCTGAAGGGAAAATGAAAAATATAATCGAAATGGGAAAGAAAATTCTTAGAATGCGTTACTTGATCCGCCGTCTCTTTTCAAAATTATTCTTTGTTTATGAACGATTTTTCAAAGGAAACAATTCTCAAATATATATATATATATATTT
>JAPMOQ010051213.1:2227494-2238796 GCA_026543055.1 Argiope trifasciata
AATGTGTGTGTGTGTGTGTGTGTGTGTGTGTGTGTGTGTGTGTGTGTGTGTGTGTGTGTGTGTTAATGCTCTACACACCAGACCATATGGTCTAGAGATGCATCATTTAGTATATATATATATTCACTTTTGGCGAGGAAAAGGCATATAGCTATAAATTCATATATTTTAATGAATATTTAAAAAAAAATATTATAATCATATTTTCCAACAATTAATTTCTTACAAAATGAAAGTAGATTTTAACTAGCAAGAGCACGTTATGAATTATTTTGACAAAAACTGAAACTGAATAATTGAATTAACTCTTATTGCAAATTAAACCGAGAAAAGTGTGATATTCAGCACGTGTTTAGAAAGAAACGTAACGTTATGGAACAAATATAAAATGCGATTTTTTCCACATGATTTCATGACAACTTATTGCGAGTCAGAGAATAATCGAGCAAATAATCGTAAGGCTTCTATAATAATATGAGTTACGTGACTATCGAGGTTTAAATGTATCTGGCAGAGAAATTTTAAAGAGAGCAAGGCACATAAATATTTAATTGAAAAATTTTAGAACGCATTACTCTTGGCGAACCAGCTGGTCGCCAAAGGCGGCTAGTATTATATATTCACTTCTTTCATCTGAAATGTATTAATTTCTATTCTTACCTCCATTTATCACGTGATTCCAGCATTATTATTTGTATTGAACTTTCTATTTACAAACAACTTATATGCATCATGTTCTGTTTCTCTGTGCGTTTTCAGATCGTCTTCTTCCTGCTGAGCATGTGCCTCTTTTGCACGATCGCGTGCGGCGTGTGGGAGACGGTGACGGGCCAGCACTTCCGCATGTACCTCCCGTGGGATCAACCAGTGCCTACAAACAACGTGACGAGCGGAGCCACGGTCATCGCCTTGCTCGTCTTCTTTTCGTACGCCATAGTCCTCAATACGGTCGTGCCCATCTCCCTATACGTCAGGTAAGACCTCGCACCTTTCGATTTCTTTTATGAGTATTTGTAATTGTAATGGCAGTGCTGGTGATTTAGAACTAAAGACATATTTCTATTACAATTGCAACAATAATAGTACTACTGTACTATTACTGTAACAACAATTGCAACAGTGCAGTAATAGTGCTCAACAGGTGATTTAAAAATAAAGCCGGTACTTTTCCATTATACCGGCATGAAATCTCGCCAAGCAGACTTTTTGGCGACAACACACTGTCGCCATTTTGGCGCAGGCGATAAAATGGCTGCGACTTTCTTTAAAAAATATGGCGACAAAAAGTTACCGCCAGCGATATTCCGCTTGGCGTTGGTTGCATCATTCTTGGCGCCATTTCGCTTGTGCCGGTATAATGGAAAAGTACCATGAAGAAAAATAAATTTTTTAATAATAATTTTTTTAATAGAAATTATGGAAATGAAAATAAATCATTCAATTGTAATACATGTGCAATATTTTTCTAAAGTGAAGAATTTTTTAAAAATGCATTTTGATTAATTTACATTAGGATTAATATAATACATATATTTTTTATTTTGAAAAAAAAAAATGCATAATTTTTTAGATTTTGCTTAAGTGATCAAAGTACGTTTAGATAAGACGGTACTTTTCCATTATACCCACGCAAATATCGCCAAGCAGACTTTTTGGCGGCAGCACACTGTCTTAATTTTGGCACAGGCGATAAAATGGCTGCGACTTTCTTAAATATAGCGGCAAAAGGTTACCGGTGGCGATATTCCGTTTGGCGTTGGTTGCATCATTATTGGCGACTTTTCGCCTGCACCGGTAATAATGGAAAAGTACCATAAAGCTATATTACCATTACAATTGCAACAGTAATAGTTACAGTAGTACAGTAATGGTACTATTACTATAACAACAATTGCAACAGTATAATAATAGTACTCAACGATAATAGTTTTTAGAAATGCATTTATTCGCCCTTTCTTGCCCAATCCGAAGCAAAATAGTGTTTGTTTATTTCAAATTAACATTTATTTAAACAGTTTTGAAGTACCAAATATTATTTTATATAATTGCTGATACAATATGCTTACAAGTATCCGGTATAATGTGACAGGAGGACAGACTGTATAACAAAAGAGCCTGATAGGCCGGAGTTCTATGAATTTATGTCTTAGCTCTCTAATTCAAGAAGACAAAGTTTTTATTCAAAACTAACGTATTTTATCACGTTTCATTGAGTACTAAGCCCTTCATTTATCTCAATGTGAACTCAGCCGCGTCCCGGTGAATCATAGAAGCCGGTAACGTGTCGAGTTAACATAGAAGTAAAGACTAAAAGCTGATCAATCCTTTGATATATTTGTTCTAAATTCGGCAGGCATTTACACCTTAGATGTTATATCTGTATACTGAATTGCATCTGTCTAGATCCGTTTTGTAGGTATCGTGTTAACTTCGATTCGGATGGGCGAACTTTTTCTGAAGGGATTTTGTTTAAAAGTTGATAGATATCTACAGACGACGTAAAACCCATATTCTAAATGTCAACTATCTAGCTCAAAGCGTTGTGTGAAGTAAGCATTCTGATGAATCATAGAAATTAATTAAAAACAAAGGAATCATGTGAGAATTGCATAATTTGACACAATTTTAAAATTAAATACTTTGCATTTCGCATCAACTCTCTATCCATTTGATTGCAGCAAAACCAAATAGCATTGGTACATCTTTTGGGATTGATTTATTGGTACGGCTGTATAATAAATAGTTTTTGTTTTTTCCCTGTCTCTTAGTGTGGAAGTGATCCGATTTTGCCACAGCCTGTGGATCAACTGGGACGAGAAGATGTACTACGCCCCCAAAGACGCCCCCGCCCGAGCGCGGACCACCACCCTCAACGAAGAGCTTGGACAAATAGAGTACATATTTTCCGATAAAACGGGCACCCTCACCCAGAACATCATGACCTTCAACAAGTGCTCCATCAATGGGCGCGTCTACGGAGAAGTGCTCGACGAAGTCACCAGGGAGCCCATAGAAATCAGCGATGTGAGTGCCACTTTATTTTCAATTATTCTGGTCTGGAAATATTATTTACGTAGGCTACCAATCAACCTTTACTATCAATTTTTTAAAATCCTTTTCTCTGCAATCGCAAAGAAAATGAAGATAATAGCTACTATGTTTAACGAATCTATTCAATTCTTTTCAAACAACTAAGCTCTCGTGGCTTAGACATGACGGCCAAATCCACCTCCCCCCCACAAAAAAAACCTAGTTTCACTAGAATTATTTTAATTTTCTTTTAGATTTTAAAAGATTAGCTGTTTGTATATATCCCGTTGGTAGTAAAAGGGTTAATAAAATTAAGGAAAAATTATTTTACTGTGTGTTTGTGCCCGCTAGAGTTAAAGTAAAGTTCCTCTACTCTCTCCACGTGTAGCCTGTATTTTCAGTCAATTTCAAGATGGCTGAGGCCGCGTTTAATCCATTTATCTTGTGGCAGTTTCTAAATCCCCTCTGATCTTGTTAATCGTCGATTTTCCCATAGTGTACTTTGTATAGAAATGAGTACACGAACAAATCACATTCTTGATTATTGCATTAGTTTTATATTTACAGAATATATATAAAAAGATTCGGATACATCAAGTCCGCCCCTGGCGAACGACACGACCTTCCTCCAGCGTTTCTCGTTCTTATCTCCCCCTTCGTCGTTCTCCTTTGGTCCATTTTAGAAGCGTCTCACCCCTTCGGACAGCACCATGACCTTTGTCCGGACCGGTTTGAAATCTTTTTCGTTGAGAGTCGAGGAGCGGGAGTCTTACAGTTAGGTTAATGAGTAGAGAGTTAAAGAGGGAGGTATTAGAAGCATTGTGAGAGTCAAACATGTCACTTTTCCTCCCTTTTGCCAAAAGTGATTTTAAAGCAAAAGATGACTGAGACACATTATTATTTTTGTGGTCTTTCACCAGGTTCAGACTCAGACATGGACATACGGGGAAGTTACCCCAGGCCTCCACATCAGAGGGGGACCCCAAATTGAAAAATATTATAAACAAGCTCTATGCACGGGCCTTTATTACTAAAATAGGGGGGCAGAAGGGAGGATGTAAAGAAGCATTTTCTCCGGACCCTAATTAGTCTAAGTCGAGCCCTGTATATGACTTGAAGAAATAGTATAAACATACTTTTTCAGCATGGAGGCCTCAGACGATATCCTATCATATATCCCGATAAAACGGGTGTCTTCACACAGAACAGCATGGTCTTCAACCCTCTTCTTCCCCTCTGCCTTTTACCCCTTGCCCCTCTGTGGCTGCGCTGAACCGGCATCCCCTTTCTTTGCCCTGATCCACGAGGAGTCTAACCCCCTCCCCTACGGCTTGCAAGCGTGACTGATGCAAGAACCTCCGGTTTCGAGACGGGACACTACCTAAGATTTGCTATATACGAGGGTTGGAACTTTAATTGTGGAAACTATTTATTTGCATGTAATATGAGAACAATTCATGTCCCATGTCTTACAGTCCTTCACTGTCCAGCACTGTGTACAATCCGTTTCCAACGATGTAGAAATCGCAGAACACTTGTAGCAGCGTCTGTTCTGTTGGTAATTCGGATGGTCAGGTATACTGCCGCAAGAGTCTCTCTATTGTATGCTTTAAGATTACACCATCGCAATCGTACACGAGAATCAGCATAACGTTCGCATTGTTCAGATTCTGAAGAAATTTCTAACGTCATGGTGACCTGTAATGATGCCATTCGTTTGATTAGTGTTTCAGTTTTGGCTGGTACGATCTGGCCCAAATCTCATTCAGCGTAATGATGCTGCTGTACAGCCTCTGGCACATTCCATTTTTATCCAACTTCGCTGCTCTTGTATTGAAAATATCCTGACAACACTTACTTTAGATCGTAAGCTAATACAAGGATCAGTTCTTCGCGTCACTCCGCATGCACGTGACTTAGGAATAACGAGCTCTTTTTTGCTGAGAGGTAAAGTGAATATGTAGCTAACATGTGGTATACGTAACATTCTTTGATTTGTTGCGTAGTGTTTGTACAGCAATGTTGTCACTTTTAAAGCTCCAACCTCCGTATATGATATGAAGAAATGATATAAACATATTTTGTCAGCATAGCCACCTCAGACGATATCCGGGTCACATATTCCGATAAAACGGACACCTTCACCCAGAATAGCCATGTCTTCAACCAGTACCCCTCTATCCTTTACCTACTTGCCCCGCTATGGCTACGCGGAACTGGCATCCTCTTTCTTTGCCCTCCCTTTTCCAATAACTGGCAAAGATTATAAATGCTGACACGCGCAGCTTCGGGATGGGACGCTACCTAAGATTTGCTATATACATGCAGAGCTTGATTACATCTTCTAGATCCCATTGCTAATGCAAATTATGAGAGTCCTTTTTCTTTTCAAACTTCAAAATTTAATATCTTGGTTCAATTTTATTTAATTTTATACAACTAATTTTTGGTTGCAAACTGAAACAGCAAAAAATTGCAGATTGCTTTCTATAAAGTTTATTTCCGTGTATTAAGTTTTTAAAAAAGGAATAACCATAAATTAAAAATAATTTTAAATAAAATAGTATATATATATATATATATATATATATATATATATAATTTTCTTAATACAGTTTGCATGCTATTTAATTATGAGACTGAACATTTGCGAAAATTATAAAGCACTACATTTATATATTATAATAAAATAATTTAATACAAATTTTGCAACATATATAAGGAATTTACCTAGAATATTGTTCTGAAATCAATTTAAGCAATATTTGATTTTAAGCTCGAATAAGATGAAAATAAATATTACTTTGTAATAAAATAAAAGCGCCAAATCAAATATCTTTCAAAGTACCGCAAAAAAAGAAGAAGAAGAAAAAAAACTCGAAGGTTTGAGGTTTTTTTAGGCAGTGAGGCAATTAGTTGTCTAATTGCTTTTGTCAATTTAATATTATGGCACTGCATGCATGCAGGCGTGGTGCACATTAAGTCCATAGGGGTCAAATTGTTTCCCGCATATGTGATTGGAAGTTTGAAAATGAAAAAGGTGCCTACATGGCTTATGTAGACTTCGGCCTCTTGCTATGGTTTCTAGGATGTTTTTTTTCAATATTCCAGATTAATCATAGTGTAATATCAAATAGAACATTAATTAACTTACTGTCTTTGTTTTTTTACTTAGAAAATAAAAACATTCAGTTTTAAGTATTCCACCGGTGTTTTTCTAACATATATTTTAATGCAAAAAGAAGTATATTAGCATTTTATCCTTAACATTTTTTAAATTATTTTATTTATTTCATGATATTCTTGAATTGTATCGTTTGATATTTTAAATTTCTTTATTAAAGGAATATAGTTTTGTACGAATTACATCTAAGAGATGCAAAATATATATTTGTTTAAAAATTCAAAATATATATAAAAATTCATTTTTCTCATTCATTTCTCATTTTAATGTGAACTATCTTTCACTCTTTATGTATGTTTTGATGTAGCTATTTTTTATATTACAGTCTAATACAAGAAATATTAACTTTTTAAAAATATACATAAAAAATATTTATCAATTTATTTAATTAATCTTACTTACTTTTATTTAAACATTTTATTTCCTTAACTTTTTAATTTATCAGTAAATTTTGGAGAAATTTAAGTTTTAAATGATTTTATTAATCGTGCTTTCTATTATTATTTTGGAAGTTTTGTTTAATGATATTTTTTTTTAATAAAAATGACTTTTTGCATTATATAATTTCTTGTATTCATGCTTCCAGGATACCAAAGCTGTAGATTTTTCTTTGAATCCTGTCTACGAACCTAGTTTTAGGTTCTACGATAAGAGCCTTTTAGAACAAGTAAGAAATGGAGACCCACATGTGCATGAATTTTTCAGGATTTTGGCCTTATGTCACACTGTTATGTGTGATGAAAAAGATGGTGAGCACTTTCTGAATAATTTTCAAACATTAATCCATTGTATGATATTTTAATTTGAAAAAAGTTTATTTAGATAAAATGAATTGCAAATATAATTATATAAAAAAAACACCTCTGGGGATTCATGATTTTTATATTTCCCAAAGCACTAAAAAAATTGCATGCTATTCCTTTATAATAAAGTAACTTCTGGAATTTTTTGAATCACAAAGTTACTTTATTATAAAGGAATAACATAACATAGTAGCTACAACACATTTTAAATTAATTCAGTATCACTGGTTACTGAATGAAACATTGCATGCTCGGTTAATAATACTAGAAAAAAAGTGAATTTGAAATTTTATAACCTGATAGCCATTTCTTTTGACAAGACTGCATAAAAACTAAGATTTAAAGATATATCGAGTTGAGTTGTTGATGATATTGTATAATGATGATGCATAAAATCTGGGTACTCTTTAATTAAATTCTAGAAAATTCTTTTCATTTACCTTTTTATATTAGTTAAAAATACTAAGAAGAAAACATGACAATTCTTGTTTGAACTATTTTTCAATACTGCTTCATTGCCATGAATCTTTACAAATATGCTGTGTTAAATACTTAAACTAAACATTGTTTACATCAGTGGTGGGGAAACTTTTTTTAAGACGGGCCATTTGTAATAACTAGACGATCGTAGCGGGCCAAAGAATAATGCTTAATCGTTAAAAAATTTATGTGTTCTATAAACATATACATATATTATTACAAACACTTATTATTTTAATAGTAAAAAAGCAAAAGGTAAGAAAATTATAAGCACAAAATATAAAATGAATTTAGTGTAGTTATTGATGTGAAGTATTATCACTTTATTTTCTGATATCATTACTGATTGATGGTGCATGAGAAAAATGAAATTGAGACTGTTTTATCAAAATTTCATCATAGTCCGGCTCCATTTGCGAAGCAGAAATTCTTAAAACTGATGAAAGGTGCTCATCTGTAATTCTGTTTCTTAAAGAAGTTTTCCTAAGCTTCTTTGTTGAAATGATTTGTTCGCATATATAAGATGAGCCGAACATTGTCATTATCTTCATTGCATGAGTAATTAGATTTGGGAAATTATCTGGACTTAAATTTTTATAAAATTCTTGTAATGGTACTGTATGAAAAGTTACAACAATATTAAGTATATGGTCAATATCTAAAGCCGATTTACAGAGAGCATCCTGATGTATAAGGCAATGCAAAAAACAACATCCTTTTCCGGATACTTAGAATTAAATTTCTCAACAAATCCTTGATTGATTCCAACCATATTAGGAGCACCATCTGTAGTTTCATTACATAACTTATCAATAGGTAAACGAAGTTTAC
This sequence comes from Argiope trifasciata, assembly GCA_026543055.1. Taxonomy (NCBI): domain Eukaryota; kingdom Metazoa; phylum Arthropoda; class Arachnida; order Araneae; family Araneidae; genus Argiope; species Argiope trifasciata. The sequence goes on from JAPMOQ010051213.1 coordinate 2,235,823, forward strand.
CGATGCGATTTTCAAATTCACAAAATATATCGGCACCAGTCGTTGTTCCTTTCACTGACTGCAGCCCTGCAAGTTCTTCTGTAATTTTTATGCGGGTCGTCACATTACGAAGTAAGAATGGGTTCAAACATTCTCACGACGGCACTCTTAAACGGGCCGGATTAAACCTTTCCGCGGGTCGGACTTGGCCCGCGGGCCGTAGTTTCTCCATCAGTGGTGTACATTACAGCTAATATTACTTCTTTTCATTAGCATCCTTACCAATTGTACCAGAAGATGGATTTAGCCTGATTTTACTTTGCTGATTCAAATTACAAATAGATACAATGTCATTAAAATAAACATGACTGATTTAGTTGCTTGCACCTCATTATATTCTTTATTGATAAGAAATGTAACTCAGCTGAATCTTATAGTAAAGTCAAAAATTGGCTTTATCTCTCAAATTTAAAATATTAAAAATTAGTGAATGATTATAATGATGCAGTGTTCTGAATGATTAGGACGTAAAATAATAACTTAAAAATAAATAATCATTAAAAATCAATGGATGAATAAGATGAAATGCTCAATAAGGCAATAAAATAATGACTTTAAAGTCATTCATGATTAAATCATTAAAATTCAGTGGATGATTATGAAAATGAAATGTTCTAAATGGTATGGAAGTGAAATAATGATTTTAAAAATATTTTTCCCAAATTAATCATAACTGCAATGTTTTGTAGCTGAAAAATAATTATTCTGACTTTTTTTTCCAGGTCGATTGGAATATCAGGCCCAATCACCTGATGAGGCTGCACTCACCTCTGCAGCCAGAAATTTTGGCTTTGTCTTTCGGGTAGAGTACTATTAATTTATTTTAATTTAACATTTTAACTAAACATCAAATAAAAAAATTCTGTTATAATGATGATAGATTAGATTAGAATTCAAGCATTATATGTATATTTAAATATATTAATCTTATTTATGTTATCAATTTTGATTAATTCTTCAAGTTAGAATAAACCCTTTGATTCTTTTAATATATTTTTTTAATAATAAACAAAATAAGAGGATTTTCTCTTATTTCATTAAAGTGCTAACTTCAAATTAAGGATATTGAATGACTTGTGAACTATAAAAATGAAAACTCTTGTTTTATATGTATCAACTGTATATCATTAAAAGATCTTCATATTTCTTAATGAAATTAAGCTTCATGCTGATACTTATTTAATGTTCATATATCTTTGTGACTTTTTTTGTTTGTTTTTAGTTTTTGTATACTTTTTTTGAATGAATCAATACTTTTATTCTAAAAAAAATCCGAAACGTGTTCAATAACAGTAATTATGTAGCAGATTAAGAATTATTCATATTGTATATTTCTTATTAATATCTTAGAAAATTTTATCATACAATTCATATCAAATGAGTTATTACATCAAGAAACAACTATCATGTAATTATTTAGGCCGTGTTATTGAAAACTCTTTTATAATGTGTTTTTGATAACAAAAAAAAATAATAAATAGTAGCACTCATTGTACAGCAGAACTCTAATAATGGAATAACGAAATATGCAGCCTCATTATTTATTTATTTTACAGATTTCAAAGTATTTTGCTTTGAAATTGAGTTCATGCCTTGTATAACTTCATAAAATGACTTTTTTTACTAAATATTTGTTGTTTTTCTCTCTAGTCTCGCACACCGACTAGCATAACGATAGAAGTAATGGGAACAATTGAAACCTATGATCTGCTTTCCATCTTTGATTTCAATAACGTCCGTAAACGCATGTCTGTAAGTTTTTTCGAATTATTTATTTTATTTAAATTATTGTATTTTCAGAAAGTAAAATTAATTATTAACAAATCTGATTATTGATCTTTTCTTTATAGTTCTGAACCATGGTATTTTAATACTTTACATGATTTATAAAAGAATGTCTTATTTTATTGTTTGTATTTTTGATTGTGATAATTTTCTTCTGATTTTAGGTGATAATTAGAAAAAATGGAAAAATCAAATTATATTCCAAAGGTGCTGATTCTGTGATATTTGAGAGATTAGGCCCTAGTTCAACTGATTTAAAGAATAAAACGTCAGATCATTTAAATGTGAGCAATTTTACTTTGATATATTTTAGATGTATATACCGGCATAAACATTTGTCTGATAAAAGAAGTGTATAAATAATTTACTTACTATTGTAAAAGGATTATTTCATTTATAATTTCGTAAAATCTTTTTATAAGAAAAGAAAGCAAAATTTAAAGTTTTTTGTATTATTGAACGAATTTTTAAATATCCTAAGTAAATGAAACAAATCTCAACTCAGGTCAAAGAAAATCACTTAATATACTCTAAATTTTAGCCTATATCAATTTAATCTTCTTTCGTCTGTGGTTCAAAGATTCTTATGACATTCTTTCTTAACTAGATTTTTTTAAACTGTATGCTTCAAATGATGAATATAAATATACAAATACTATCATGTCTTATACTCACATCATCATCAAACTAACTACATAATAATGGAATTTTTTCTATAAATAACTTTTTAGTTAAAAAAAATATAACCACTCATTAATAATATAGTACACATCTCAAAATAGGGTTCCATTGCCAATTTTTCTAAAAATTTGACTTTAAAAAATATACAAAAAAAGGTTTTATTTTCTAGAACCATCTCTATTGAAAAAAGCTCACATTATTGCACTCCATATTTTATATATGTAATAAGTTTAAAACTCAAAAATATTAATTTGCTGCAAATATTGAGCTCTTCCTAATACAATTCCTTTAGATATTGTATCAGATTAGTTTAATAAGTCAAGTTTAAGATATTCTTTCTTCTTTTTTTGTATTTTTTTAATATAAAAGAATGTCTTTTTATGGAGTTTGATGGATATTTCTCATATCGTTTTCTTCTAAAATGCTTTATTTGCTAATAGTACTCAATTTAAATGAAACAATTTAATAA
>JAPMOQ010051213.1:2238806-2259758 GCA_026543055.1 Argiope trifasciata
CCTTTAGTGGCCCACATCGGTGTGGGCATCAGCGGCCAGGAGGGCATGCAGGCCGTCTTAGCAAGCGACTTCTCCCTCGCCCAATTCCGATACCTGGAGCGGCTCCTTCTGGTTCACGGCCGCTGGTCCTACTTCCGCATGTCCAAGTTTCTGCGCTACTTTTTCTACAAGAATTTTGCATTTACTCTCTGCCACTTCTGGTTTGCGTTCTTCTGCGGCTTTTCTGCTCAGGTAAGCTCGTTCATTCCTTTTATAGATAGTATCGCTTTTTTAAATGGATTTTGATTTAAGTATTTGCAGTAACATGAAGATGAAAGTGTTATCGTTTTTATTAAGGTAAAAGTAAAGTTTAAGGTACGAACCCTCGCCAAACCGCGCCAAAATATCGCCAAATTCTACAAAATTTGCCAATTGTCCTCCATTTTGGATTGCTCCAAAATGGCTTTATTACACCCATGTGATTCAAAAAAAAAATTTTATTAATAAAATTAAGGAAGAAACAATTAGTTTTTAAAACAGATAATGGTCTTAAAAAGGGTAGAATTTAACACATTTTAACGAAAAATGAGACAAATTTCCATGCAATTCAACGAATTAATTAGCCTAATAGAGTAAAAGTAAGGTTAAGGGTTGCCATAGGATAGCCACCGTTCAAGCATACCATTTTTGGCGATATATCACTAAGAAAAAATTCAAATTTGGCTCTGTACTTTAAATTTTACTTAGCCCGTTATATTAATTAAAATATTGGCCATTGTATTATATCATGCATTACTCTTAACTAATTTATTCCCTTCTTTTTAATCTTCTGTTAACTGAAGAAATTTTTCTTTAATATTTGAAAAATTAATCCATAAGAAATTGCTATCTCATTAAGTGCCCGTTAAAGTATTGATAGCATTAGCTGGAATTGTGCCAATACGTAGGTTGAATTCCGCCACGGATCGAACCCGCGATCTTCCGATTTGCAGCCGAGTGACTTATCCATTATACAAAAGTAATCACTGATGTTTAGTGGCAGTTACTGGCTTATTAAGATATCACCACAATATTCCCCTGCCAGTGAGTCTATAGAGAAACGAACGATTTTATTGCGCCAAGCGTTATGTAGGGCTAGCTTATGAGAGTTGCTGCTGCGTCAAGTGAGTCTGACGACTTTGTTTTGGTTGCGTTTGCTGCAGGTAGATGGCGCCACAACAGCTGTTGAAAATCCATCACGTCCGGGTCACCAGTTTAGCGATGGAGAATAACACAACTTCATCCATTAAAAAAATTTATACTTAATTAATAATTCCTAAAGCACTTCAAATACTTGATGAAATAATATGAATACATATTAATGATTTACTACATTCAAAGTTTCAACTGCAGCAAAATGAAATAGGAAAATGATAACATTTGCAAAGTTCCATCAACCATTTATTTTAAAAATAATAATTTCCTGTCGTTGGCAATGCCAAAAGTAGAAAGCACTTGTGCTGTAAGAACTCCTGTTGCCAGCGCCACATATTTTATCTCCTTCCCTATTATTATTAATAATACATATGTATATTGGCTTTCTATAAGCTAGAAAATTTACATTAGAGTATCACACTTGGTACATACATACACATGTATGTGTGTGGTATGGAAAGTTCATCGAGGAGCTAGTCTTTGGCGTTTATTCTAGATGCCTTCGGATAATATTATGACATAAAAATTATTGTTCCATCATCTTGGAATCGAAAAAAAATATCTTTTCAATGTTATCAATTTTTGTACCTGGCAATTTTTTCCCACTAATTATAATATTTTGAGCATATTTTACAATGATGCGTTTCATTAAGTGATATTCAAATCATTTTCAATGTTTCTACTAACATTTTATGCTGGCTTTTCTTCTATCGTATGTATACTTTTATGATCGAGATATGTATTTGTCTTTTTCTTTCTTTCTTTTTCTTTTTTCGAGTAAATTTAAAGCAAGACACGTTAAGATTTTTTTTTGAAAAAATTGTTTAGCAGCAAAAGTTGGCATTTTTATAGCTGGTCCATTTTTAAATATTACTTATATTTCCTATGATGTATTTGATATAAAGATATAAACACTAAATTAGGATTTGTATGCATAAAGAATAGAAAGGTATAAAGCTTTTAAAATAAAATAAGCCTATAAAAATTTGAATTTTTAAATGTTAAAAATTTGAAGTTACATATTTTACTTAGGAAGTCATTAAAGCTGCTACAAAAAACATTTAATTAAAAAATTTTAATGGTTATAAGTTGATTTTTTAAATATTGATACTATTGTAGTTTTTCACTGTTGTTCTAAAAGTTTAATTATCCATATAGTTATGCTGCATTATGGTTTTCATATAAATAAACAAAGTTATAAAATTTTATAAATAAATGGAAAAACTTACTATTTTGGTTGAATATTTCACTAGAGAATTTTAGGAATACTAAATTGTAAGGTAACAAACAAGATATATATCAATTTAATATCAAGCAATAAAAGTTGTGAAACACTATTTATATTCCAAACATCTTTCATTTTTAGTTGCTGTCCTTAATTTGTCATATTTTGTGAAATAAAGCAAATGCATTATTCAGATGATATTTTCAATTTCTGCTCATGTTCTGTAGTTTTTGACTTGATTTATGGATGCAGGTTTGTCTAATTGCTAACCAATATTAAGTGTACAAACATTTGTGCAAGTACCATTTGTAAAAAAAATATACTATTAACGATTAAAAAAATCTCTCTTTTTTTTTTTTTTTTTTTTGCTGAAAGAAGTGTTTTAAGGCTTATGATTTTTTTTCATTATGTGGCAAACTAAAGCCATAAATTAATTTGCTTACAATTTTTTTAAATTTCTTATCCCTATAGATTTGAGGATCACTAACAAAATATTATGTAATTCTCCAAAGATAAAGGGCCATCTTAGGTTAGAAGTTTCATTATATAAATATCCCATTAGGCTTACAGAAAGATTGTTGTGATTGTAATGGTAACATTTCCAGTGATAGAGAAGGCTTCATTTGAGAGGATTCAATGCAGAGCTAGTTGGCTAGTTAGTTAGTTAGGGTTTTGTGGCACAAAAGCCATTTCTGGCCATGCTGCGTCAAACATATGGCTGGAGCGATACAGTACAATTCTGAAAACTTAAAAAAAAAAAAAGGTAAAATTTGTGAAAATTTATATATGTGGTGATAAAAAGTTTTTCTAGTTAAATAAGATGAAAAAGACCAAGAAGGTAAAAATATTTGGATGTTCACCCGCTAAGTCACGAATGTCTGAATATGACGCACCAAATAAACGTAAACGATGAGGATTGAAAATTGGACATTCAGATAAAGCATGAATGACAGTCAAATGAACATGCCATGCAGAGTGGGCATCACTCTCCAAACAGCAGATGTTTGTGTGTGAGACGGGTATGGCCAGTGCGAAGTCGAGTCAATATGACGTCCAACTCGCGCACTGGAATAAGTTGGCCAGTTGTGGCCATTTTACTGCTAACCATAATGTCCCTTATTACCATGGTAGCCTAGCCATTTAAAAACTAATGACAATTCAGACTAAAAGTTTATCATTTTTAAGCAGTTATAGTCTGCATGATTGAATCAATATTTATACCAAGAATTGTCTTGAATCTATTCATAATTAATCTGTTTTAAGTTTTTGTGGGGAGAACCGATTGACATGTGTTTTATTTATTTACTTCAGACTTTGTATGACCCTGTATTCATCTCCTTCTACAATGTATTTTACACTTCTCTGCCTGTGCTTGCGCTGGGAGTGTTCGATCAGGTGAGCAGATTTTTTTATGTTTAAATATAATTTTTTTTTTCTTAAACGTAATTTTTCAAACATACGATTAGAAATATTTAGAATACTAAAGTTTTAATACTAAATATACATTACTAGTTACCTCAACTCAAATGTTTTGAAAATATAAATTCTCTTTCAAATTTTAAGATTGTACTCAATTTTTTTTTCAGAGAAAATTAATGAAGTACAGTAAAAACTCTTTATTCGTAGGGTATATGTTTCTTAAATATGCCGCGAATACAGAAACCGTAAATACGGAATGGTCATGTATATGGGATAATAGGGGATACGTTCCTAGAAGAATTTTGATTCATTATCTTAAGGCTTAGGCAATGGTTTGAAGAATTTTGTCATTTTCTCTTGCTTGGCAGTTTTTAAAAGCTCCTTCCATTCAGACAGATACGCAGCAGTCGCATTAGCCATTTGCCTCTTAAAAATAAGATTTCGTTCCATAGACGTTCATAAAAAAATCGCAAATCTCATTTGCCATTCTTAAACTATCACACAGATTTTTCAAATTAAATCCAGTGCTTGTTGAATCCTCTTCTTCAATGGGCTGTGAATTGAACATTTCCTCCAAGTCGGTTTCAGTCATATATTCATCTTGCGATTCAAGCAATTCCTGAATGTCACCAGATTCTATCTGTTCGAACCCATCTCGTCCTATTCCATTCGCGATATCGGCTATGTTTGCAGTTTGCATTTAATAATTTATTTTAGTCAAAGTTGTAATAAGATCTATTTTAACTTTTTTTATCAGTCCATTTGACGGCATTAACAAAGGATATTGGGTTGGATACCAATGAGATTCCTTTTATTATTATGTATGTACTTATTAGATCCGCAAATAAAGAATTTTTTTGCCGCGAATAGATGAATTGGGTCGCCTTTTTTTAATTCGCGAATAGTGATAACGCGAATGAAGGAAGCGCGAATAAGGAGCTTTTACTGTATTATTACAAAAAAAAAAAAATGATGATGATCACTTGACAATTACATTGTTAATGTTCTATATGTAAAATATTTTTTGATGCTAAAAGAAGCAGGTATGGGGTCTTTTAGTTGCATATTTTATTTATTAAAATGTTAGTTAAAGAGTTGGTTTTTTTCCCCATTATAACGATTTTTTTAAGGCCATGACCAGTAGGAGACACAAAAGAAGGGCAGAAAAACAGAATAAAAGAATCGTGTAAAAATATTTTTATCTCCAATAGCTTCCAAAGAGAATGGATTAAAGTAGAGTTTGAAGTTAAACATACTTGCTAGTATCAGCATTTGAGTATAACAGCAAATGCAGTTTGGAAATTCCAGTGATGTCTGAGTTAAAGTGAATGTTTTTAAATTTCAAATAAATTGAAATTGTATATAAACTCAAATAAAAAATATTGATTTGATCTTCAAATACTCCTAAAAAATTATATATTAAATTTGCAATGTATAAAAATATATGTGGAAACCATACAATTACATAAATAATATTAATGTTCCAATAGTATGTTGATGTAATTAAAAAATCAATTATCCCATTCTATCCTGTCAGAAATTGTTTTAAATGTTGTAATATGAATTTAATATCATTATCTGAATGTAATATACCTTTTAGCGTGGCATGAGCAAGTATGAATCCTGCATTATTAAACCAAACCAGTCATGTGCATGTAATAACCCATTATTATAAAGTGTATGCTTTTTTTTTATCATCTTTCAAGTATTCTTTAGTCTTATATATAGTGTTTGAAAGAACGCAGGAAAATAAATGCATTCGTGGAAAAATGAGTACGGTTTCCCACTATTTAATGGAATGTATGGAAATCTCAGAGTTAAGGAAGGACCTGAAGATTGTCAATAATGATTTAAGTACAGTACGGATGGTACCAGGTCATCACGAAACCCTGAAGGATATGATGATAAAGATGGATAGTTTCATTCCAACTGTTTGAGAGAGTGCAGATGGGGAGAAAGACAGCTATTTTCTACCCCGAAAGGAATGATAATTTGACTGTTCGGTCAGTATGAGGTTGGCAATACTTATTCAGCAGTCGACCACCACAAATCCTTCCGATACTGCTACGTTCAGTGGTGGCGGGTTGGTTGGTTGTATGCTAGAAGAAGTCATATAGGGGTCGCGGTAGCCTGGTTGGTAGAGCGTCAGTCTCGTAACCGAAAGGTCGGAGGTTCTGACCTCGTCTTGTCCAAAGACCGCTGTGTTGGCTAATGGCAGTTGGGGCATGTTAAATAGGTCGTGACTGCAAAGTCCTCCAAGTCTCCGTTACAAAACGATATCTCAGAGGGGTACTGAATCAGGGATGAGTCGGTCTCTGATTTGGATCTCAATTCTGATTCGCGGATGGATGGGTGAATGAGTGTATGAATGAATTCCACCGCCCCTACAAAAGGGTTGTGTCGTGTGTGTTCGAGTAAAGTCGTCCTTTCACCTGCACGGTGCTTGTTAATAACGAAAGAGGCACACCTCTGCCTTAATCGAAAGATCTCTGCTGATTCGGGCTTGGACCAAGTGGCATTAGACAACAACAACAACAGAAGTCATATATAGTTACATCATCTTTTTTTTTTTTTTTTCTCAATTTGTGACATTTGTATACTTAACATATAGATTATTCCTAGTATGTGTACCTATGAACCTGTACCTATTTTCAGGATGTGAGCGACAAGAATTCTCTGCGTTATCCGAAACTCTACACCCCCGGCCTCATGAACCTGCTCTTCAACAAGATGATCTTCCTCAAGTCAGTGGCCCACGGGCTGCTCTCCTCCTTCATCCTCTTCTTTATTCCTTACGGGGCCTTCAGCTACGCCGTCGACCCCAACGGTCTCAACATAGATGACCACCAGCTCTTTGGAACCACTGTCTCCACCATCCTCGTCTTGGTCGTCACTGCCCAGGTAAAACATCTCTTTCGACTTGGATATCCAGTCCAATTATCATAATCGGACATCTATGAAGTTTGTCCAAATGCAAAATAAATTAATTGGTTTTTCCGATGATATTTTTTTTTTAAATACGAATATAAAAATACGAAATAAACATAAAAAATATTTGATAAAAGTAAATTTATCTAATCTTTTAAAGTTTTTTTCTCCCAATGGCTGTCAAAACATACTGTTGTGTATATATAGTTGTGTATATATATATATATATACACAAAATTAGCCAAGAAAAAAGGCTTTCGTTTTGTGAACTTTTAGCGTTTAATTCCGAACGAATTGAGTTTTAATTTCGATTTCGACCTAGTTGATTTCGTTTAAATTTTTGTTGACCAGGAAAAGGGTTTTAATTATTTTTATAATTTTATGGTTGTGTATATATATATATATATAATATAAAATTAAAACCCATTTCCTGAGTCAACAAAAATTAAAAGCGAAACTAATTAGGTCGAAAACGAAATTAAAATTTTATTTGGAACCAAAGGCTTAAAAATTCACAAATTGAAAAGTAAATGAAATAGAACCTATTAATGAAACGAATCTAAATTAATATAATGGATAAAATTATGCAAACGAAACTAATTATAGAATCGAAATTAAAAATTATTTCTGATTCAAACAAATTTAAAATTTTAAAAAATCAATCATTGTATTTAGTCAGCGCAAATGCAGCTACAACTAAAATACAAATGAATATAAATTAATTAACAAAATAAGTTTATTCGGTTGTGTTTCTTTTGGCTTGGCTTATTTTGTTTTATATATATATATATATATTCTGTCATGAGAAGTCGTTATTCATTAATTAGCGAATTTTTCCGTACAATATTTAATCATATATTTAGAGGCTATAATTACACAGGAATCTATACTTTTGCTTTTAAAAGCACAAAGTCTTCTTTAGTATTTTATATTTTATTATAGTACACTCCCGAATATGTGGCCTAATGTGATCGAGGGGCAGGCCGGATAATGAAAAAGTCGGATTGGCCAAAGTTCTATGAACTCATTTCTTTGCTCACCAATTCCAGCAGACAAGATTGTTTTTTTTTTCCTCCAAAACTTCCTGTTATAATACGTATTTTCTCACATTTTATTGAGAACCCGGTCCGGTGAATCAAAAAAATAATTGCCGATAGCATGTGAATTTCAAATAGAAGGCTGTGAGTGAAGTTCCTCTCCTCTCACCACGTGTAGCGTGCCACTTTCAAGATGGCTGGTGCCGCGTTTCATCCATTTTTATTTAAGTGGCAATTTCTAAATCCACTCTGATCTCGTTAATCGTTGATTCCCATAGTGTACTTTGTATAGAAATGAGTACACGATCAAATCATATTCTTGATTATTGTATTAATTCAATATTTACAGAATCTATATAAAAACATTCGGATACATCAAGTCCGCCCCTGGGGAACGACACGACCTTCCTACCGCGTCTCTCGTCCTTATCTCTTTCGTCGTTCTCCTTTTGTCCCTTCAAGAAGCGTCTCACCCCCTCGGACGGCACGTGACCTTTGTCCTGACCGGTTTGAAACATTCCTCGTTGAGAGTCGAGGAGTGGGAGTCTTGCACTGTGTACTGCCCTGTAGGAATTTATTAATGATAAAATAAGTTCAAAAATATAAACTGCTCACATTTCAACATAAATTCAATTCACTTCACTGTGGTATACTTAAAAATATATTAAGCATGCCCAAGAACACATTACGAATCACACTGTGCAGTGATAATCATGAATAGTGGCAACAAATGAGGTTTGTTATACACTACCGATTGTTATCTTTGGTGAAAGAGCCATATTTGGCTAAACTACGCCATGCATACTGACGAAAGAGTAAAAACGAGCAGAATTCTCATGTCACAGCTGGTTATTTGCACGCAAGCACGAAGGAGGATCATAACAAATGCTTATTACCAGAGCTTTTGCAATTTTGCCAATTCCATACCTTGCCGTCCTGAATTTATTACCTTAAAGAAAACTAGGGTGGATAGTCTCAAATCTGAAACTCGGGAATGTACTGCATTTTTATAATTCATTCATTGATGTATGCTTGAAAAATGCCATAAATCTGCATGTTGTCACTGAACATATCTCTGTATTCCTGTTTAGATCGCCATCGACACTGCTTACTGGACCAATTTCAACCACGTCGTCATCTGGGGCAGCGCCTTGTTCTACCTGGGCATGACCATCCTCATCAACATGAACTTCTTCGGCAACCCCTACGTCGGCACCTTCCGCATGACCCTGAGCACGGCCCACTTCTGGTTCACCCTCTTCCTCACCATCGTCATCCTCCTGGTGCCCATCGTGGCCATCCGCTTCTACTACGTCGACACCCACCCGACGCTCTCGGACAGGGTGAGACTGCGACAGCGGCTGTCGCACCTCAGGACACGCCCATCGGAGCCCACGCTCAGAATCTCCAGCGTCCGACGCAGCAGCAGGCGCTCGGTGAGGTCCGGTTACGCCTTCGCCCACCAAGAAGGTTTCGGCAGGCTCATCATGAGCGGCAAGATCATGAAGAAGAGCAAGTCCAGTAACTTCACGAACAATCTGCACGCCACGCCCAAAGCGCAGAACCACTGGAATAGTAGATCGAACAATGGTAGAGACAGGGGGAGTCCATCGACTGTTGAAGTCTAAAATCTCTATACCCCGTCTGCAGACGAGCCACGTGCCGCCCTTTGACAACTCTTACGGTTTTCTGGTCTCTTTGATGCCCGTCGACTTACTGACAATTTGTGGGTAAACTGCCCAGGCATCAGAAAGACCAAGAGGGGTCGAAGGGGAAACGCATCCTCGTGGCTATGGGGGAGTGTGGTCCCCCAGTGGGTCGGAGGTCTGATTTATGACCAAATCTGTGAAACGGCCCACCGTGGGACCCTGGCTTAATACTCATCCAAATTCTACTGTCATGTTTTGCCAACCCTTTTATTATTTCCTCGTTTGGTGCAAGACTTTTGCCATATTAAGTGATCTGACTGTCATCATCAGAGGATTGATTCCCAGTTTCTTTAAATATGGTATGAAAAAAATTACTCATTTATTTAATTTTTATTTGATCTGCCGAGAAATTTATGCAGATGTTACTTTTTTTTTTCGGTAAGTTTGAAAATCTGTAAAAGGGGATTACTTTGTTTCTGAATTCATAGTAATTGAATTTAGGACTTAAAAACATTTTTTTTTCTCCCTCCAGTGTTTAAAAATTGTGCCTCTAAATCATTTTGGAACACGAATGTTATGAATGGCGTGAAATATTGTTTCGCTGAACAAAAATTGTTTGTAGTTTCTGAATTCATAAGAATTGAATTTTTAGCTAAATTTTCGTATTGTTTTGAGTTTTGACAACTTTATGTCAGCTCTTGCTAATTTAGCTTAATATATTTAGACTTTAAAAAAACTTTTTAGTTATTTAGCTCATTTCTGCATATTGGTTCATTATGCTGTGATGTTATTTTTGATTATTTACTTGTATCAAGTAATATTACGACATGTAATTTATTTTGTCTTGTATATCTGATAAATTTTGATTGCTTAAAATTGTATCAAAATGTCATTTCTTAATAGTAAGAGTTTTTCATATTCCTAAACTGCTTAAACTATAATATTATAATCATAAGACTTAGTCATAAAATTGATCACAGAATTGTCCAGAAAATAATTTTATAAAACTTTTACATATTTTCAAAATCAATAAAAATGATTTTAAAAAAAGTAAGTAAAAGTAAATATCCCCAAACAACAACAAAAAATTTTTTAATGAAAGATATATAAAAATAATTTCTTTCAAAAAAATAAAAAGTATTTAAAAAGGAAATAAAGTTTTGATCATCATTACATTTGACTTGAAACACTAAAATTAATTCTTTCTTAATTCCTTGTTTAAGGAATCTGGGGAGCTTGATTAAAATAACAGTCAAAGCATCGACTGTTAAGTTTCATTGAATTCTTTAAAGGTTGTGTTTCATTTGTTAAATCGTAGGACACGATCATATTTACTGTAAAGAATCCTATTTATTTGTAGTATGGAAAATACTTATGTGTACTTTCTTACCATCACAAAAAAAATGTCCATTTTCATATCATAAGACTTTACTGATCCATCTATATATTGTATTTCATGCTTTTTATGCTAAAGCACTATATTTCTTTTTTTTTTTATCGTCACTACCAAGCAAGATCGTGTATATTGAATATGTACAAGTTAGTCACCATGAGCTTCAGGCTTAGATGTGTGCTTTTTGTACTTGTAGGAATAAATGAGCCTTGAAAAATGTATGTTGGCTTAAAATGTTGCCTTCAGTACTTTTATAAGTTGAAAAAAAAAAGAGTAAAAAAACTGTGCAGCCAATTTTTGGCAGCAGCAACTCTAAAAAGTCCTGGTTGTAAAATCAAATTTTCGTACAACCTGTGACGCATTTATACAGTATTCCATTTACGGCCAAGACTTTGTGAATTTTTATTGTATTGTACACCTATTTCACATTTTAAGACGTTTTTTCGTAAATGTATTTTTTTGCCTATATTTGCTGGAAGTGTGTATCGATGTCATTTGTATAGTAACTCATACCATTGTGCTACAAAGTGTTTTATGTTTTTTACATCATTAAAAAAAAAGAGCAAATCTTGTACAGAAAAAAATTAACTCAGAAAAAAAAATCTTTTGAGAGAACTGGCTTTTGAATGCACAATATATTTTAGTTAAAAAGTATAATTTGTACATAATAATAATAAAAGTTATTATTCTGTCAATGTAGCAAAGTTGTGAGTTATACATAATTATAATGGTGAAAGTTACCTTGCTGATGTTTAAATATAGTAGAATCATTTTAATGTTGGAAACTGTAAAAAACAATTTTTTCTGAAAGATGTTTGTTTGCTATTCTAAAATTTAATAAGTCATTATTTTAAAAAAAATGAATGTTTTGTGTAAATATAATTTCTGAAAAAATATTAATAAAATGTTGTAATTATATCTTGTAAAATATGAATGGAGTTGACAGTTTTGAATTATTCTTTTATTATACAACACAATCACACATTTTTTTACAAATTTAAGAAAAACTTTTATAAATTTTATTTACATCTCATTTATTTATTTATTTTTTACTTTACATATAAATTTCATGAATACAGAAATTATTCGGTCATTTGTTGGATAGAAACATTTTCTATAAAATACAATTCGAAAATGGTATGATTTGTTGCAAAAAAGAAATATTAACACTTTTTTTATATTCAAAAATGCAGTTTAGTTTGCATTTTATAATTTGTGTGCCAGATTTGACTTGATAAGTGAGAAGGTGTAATTAACATGGCTTTTATAAAGCTTCTTTCCTTTTAATGCAAACATACCTGGTTAAAAGTTACCATATTTAATCTAATTTTAGGGAAACTAAGATAATTATGGTAAACTTTAATTAAATTTTCAATTTTGTTCACTCCTATCGACAAATTGTATGATGCTTACTGCATGGAAACTAATTAAATATCTTGTTTGAAACAATTTTATCTAATTGATACGTTAAATAAATTTACAATTATCAATACTTTAAAAAAAACTATTTATTTTGTTACTGAAGGAATCATTATCGGTGCTTTTTAATATTTTTCAGGAATACCAAAGTAAATTTTTGAAAATATTTTCATATTTATTATCTCAGAATTGTCATAAGCTTAAAAGTCAAATTAAAATTTTTTATTTATGCTTAAAATATACAATGATTATATCCAGTGGGATTTTCGAATATTGAATGTAATTTAAATACTTCAAACATTTTATCTTTATTGGGCCATTCTATTGTTAATGGTGAATGAATATGAAAAATAGTATAAAATTATAAATATATCATTCGTATGTTGAATTAACTATCTCTAGACATTGACTGAATAATTTCTATAATCTTGTCACAAACATTCCGTAAAAAAAAGTTCACACGAGCGTTCAATATAATAGTTTTATCAAAGTGGCAACACACACACAGATATGGCAAACGATAAGGCACTGACTAGACATAAAAAAACAAATTGCAGAAATATATATGCATAAATAAAAAATAGCAACTGTCATTTTCTTTAAATCCTCTTAGCAAAATGCATATCTTCACATTTGTCTGTTTATTATGATCAAAGGCAGCTCATGTGGTCAAAGCGCTTTGCGGTGTTCTTGGTGCTACAATACTTACTGCGCAACTTTGTATAGTCCATAGAAGCTTTTTTTCAAGAAATATGAAATAGCACATCTAAGAGATGGCTATTCTGCGACCTTTTGCCGGAAAACGTGCATTTATCACTCATTGTGACGTGCGGAAAAATCAACTATGTTTTCCCATTTTAAACATGCATCATTTGGCTGCCAAAATTGGTGGCAACAAAACGTGACCGACATAACACATACTATCCTTTTAAATAAATACGAATAAAAACTTTAAATTCATCTGTCCTCACTTAGAATGAAAGTGTTCTAGAATTTTTCCAAATAACATTCAAAGGAACAGTATGAAAAAACGTTTTAAATATTGTATAATCAAGGCACTTTTTTTCACGTTGTGTAGTTTTAGGCACCATTTTGCTGAGTTTCGGCACTGTTGAGCTTGGCGAGAGTTTCCCTGCACTCTCTCGCCAACAGCTGGTATTCGCTTTTGGCCTTGTTCGCATCTGCCAAGACTCGCTTGCATTCGGCGTTAATTCTCTCGGCCTCCTGTAAAAAAGTTGATATTAGTTACTTCAGAGTATAAAATTTATTCACATTGTTTGGTTGAAACCTTAAGTATAGCTTGTTAACGAGAACAAGTATAGTTAGAGTTGAAAGTGCATAGAAAGCTATGATGTTCCACTTTTATGAGGAATAATATATTCAGCGTTTCTACACATCCTATAAAGATTAACAAAAATTTAAAACATTTTTTTACTCTTATATTGAATGGTATTAAATAGAATTTTCAATCTTAAAATCACTGTGGTGACATCTTAATAAGCCAGTAACTGCCACTGAACATGGGTGCTTATTTTTGTATAGTGGATAAGTGACTCTGATGCAAATCGGAAGATCGTGAGTTCGATCCTTGGCGGAATTCAACCTACACTTTGGCACAATTCCAGCCAACACACTACGCCAAATTGATGACTTCGGACGTGATGAGTCTTCAATAGCTGTCGGGCGCCATCTATCCGTAGCAAACGCAACAAAAGAAAAGTCGTCAGACTCACTTGACGCAACAGCAACTCTCATACACTAGCTATAACGCTTGGCGTAATAAAATCGCTCATCTCTCTTCCGACTCACTGGTAGGGAAGTATCGTGGTGACACCTTAATAAGCCAGTAACTTCCACTTAACATGGGTGGTCTCTTTTGTATAGTGGATAAGTTACTGGACTTCAAACCCAACCATCGCAGGTTCGATCCTTGGCGGAATTCAAACTACACATTGGCACAATTCCGCCAACTCACAACGCCAAAATCACATTCTTTTGAAAAAATGTTATGTAATGATATTATAAATTGCGATATACATCCTATAGTGTATCCTGTAGTGTCCCAGAAAACGCCTCGTACATAATTAACTTTCAATGGTTACAAAATTTCAACTTTTGGCGCGAATTTAGCATTTTTGTTTCAAATATATTGGAATCCTAAGCTAATTTTTAGAGATTAATTCCTGACATGCGGTTAATAATATTCAATAAATGAATTTGTGTTTTTAACGCTTTTTTCCCAACTGATTGGGAAAAAAATTGACACCTATCGACCTCATAATCATAAAATAACACACTAAACGTGAAATATTTAAGTCATTGTGTTTATGAGTTATAGAATTCGTATGTTTCTGGAAGTACAAGCATACACACAGGCTTAGATTTGTCCCAAAATTGATTAGTGTCGACACTAGAGATGTTAAGGTATCCTACTACGTATAAAACACTGATCATCGACCACATTGGCCAATTTTTTAAAATTATTTCTTATAGTTCAGACATTTCTCTTACCAAAACAGTTCATCTTTTCTAAGAAAAAGAAGGCCTGACCTATCATCCAGGGTCACACATTTTACAACTAAAATTTGTCTTTCACTTCAGTTTTCTCGAAACTTTAATTTTCATAAAGATTCTCCACCGTTCACATGATATTACCAAAACTAATAGAGGTATTCACATAACAATTTCAGCGCATGTTTTAAATAAAATGGAAAATGAAATGAACCAGAAGTTGTATTGTTGGTGGAATACTTTTTCATTTAGAGGTGTTTCTAGAAAAATTATGTTGTAAATTTATTTTAAAAATGCATATTTTCATCCATAACTTCTTTGTATCTCAAAACGTTTCTTAGATTTTGGTTCATTTCATTCATCATTATATTCTATAACTTGTGTGCAAAGAAAAATAGGATTACTGCGTTACAATTTTGTGTAGAGTGTTAACCCTTTTGGTTCAATTTCATTAGAATTTACTACAGATTTTCCCATTTCTCAAAATATATTACATTTTCAAATAATTGTTTTTGTACTTATAGTGTTTATTATTGACAATACACCTAAAAATCATAAATGGTTTCTAAAAAATCAAATTTTTCAAGATGTATCCTTCAAACAATAGTCAGATACCTTAAAT
The DNA here is from genome assembly GCA_026543055.1 of Argiope trifasciata. NCBI lineage: Eukaryota > Metazoa > Arthropoda > Arachnida > Araneae > Araneidae > Argiope > Argiope trifasciata. Next base: position 2,254,183 of record JAPMOQ010051213.1, read on the forward strand.
CTGTGTAAAAATTTTGCCTATCCAGCTCTTATCATTTTGTAATTATTGTGTTAATTTATATTCGAATAGCCAGACTTCTGAACGAATGTTGCTCAAAATTTGATAGAAATCTACAAATTTTTAGATATAGTGTACAAAATTTGAACCATCTAGCTGAAAGTGGTTTTAAGTTACCTTCGTCAGAGACTGACGGATATTTCCCGAAAAAGTATATCTCGAACTCAAGGTGGTCTGAAAGACGAAGATTCAACAAACTTTGGTGTTCGTTTTTGATGACTTCTATATTTGCTGTATACCATGGGTTCCCAATGTGAGCGATAACGCCCACAAGGGGGCATTTGAGGCTTTCGGGGCGGGGCGGTAAAAAACCCAAAGAAAATTAGGGGGCGTTGATATAGTACGGAGGGGCGTGAGAAGATTAGTCAAATATAGTCTACAATGACTTCACGAAATGATTCCAGGACATTTTAAACATGCACATACCAGACTGGGTTTTGGATCAATTTTTCAATGTCAAAACAGCAGGATCATCTCAGAAGAATAACTAATAGAACTGACGACAAATGAGTAATTGAAAATTTAATTCAAGCCCTTTTTTCTCAATGGCTACCAAGAATTTTGACTGCAGAAGTCAATTTCGCTACTGTATTCAGGATTATGGTCGATTGTTCGACTTCCGATAGTATTCCCATCTTCATATTTCGCAGAACGTGGATTTAGTGCTGTAGCAACACTGCTAACGAAAAAGAGAAATCGGCTCCATGTTACTGAACGCGGCGACTCACGAGTGAAATCGAGCATGATATTAACAAGCTCCTTAAAATGCACCAAATTCAGCTTTCTCATTAGTTAAGTTAGAAATTCGATGTCTTTAAATTTTAATAAAATTCCTTTTTAAGATAGTTAAGTATGCGTTTTGATTGTTCTCTGAAACTGTGAATTTATTTATTTAGAAAGCAATAGCTTATTATGAATTACTTCGTATCATGCAAACCCCTGCCTACTCTTATAATAGGTAAGCTAAAACTTTTTTTAAATAAAAAAGAAATTCAGTAGCGTTTCAATTCCAACAATTTTCTATCTTTTAGTAATTTTATTTAATTCTTGTTTTCACCATGCATTATGTACGCTCTTATTTCTCTGGAGTGGGAGGGGGCCGTTATTGAAATATTCACTAGAAAAAGGGGCACCAGTTCAAAATAGGTTGGGAACCTCTGCTCATACTAGGTATACGAAAAATTAAAAACCATTCAAAACATGCCACATAGAAAAAGCACCGTATATAGAACTACCAAATTTGGCACGAAATTAATTCTTGCATAATAAGGGCGCTCTGAATGAGGGTTTTTTTAAAACTTCTTACCAAATTTGTAAATAAAGATTAATGGAAATGCTAAAGTTGTTCTCAATAATTTTTAAGCATGTTATCGCATAAGAACCATTTATATGTCACTTTAAGATTCAAAAAGCATTTTTTCAGCGAAATCAATTTTATTTTCGTCCTAAGTCTTCTTCAATTTCAATAGGTTTAAAAATATATTTCTATGTATATTTTACAACAATACTTATTATTTTTTTAGAAATTGCCTTTATACACATATGTTATAATATTAAATACATTTTTCGCATGCACGTAATCGTTGCTAATATTTAAAAAAATTTAGAAAAATAATATAAAAATAGACGAATCAAATTTTATTGGTTACGAAGGTTTGAATTAAAGATTCGAACTTTAATTTTAAAAAAAGAATTATAGATTTTCCACTAATATTGCAAGCGCATAACACAATAAAAGATAACCTGTTTTGGGGGTTTTGAAATAAATTATATGGAAGATTATTTTATTTGATTACTGATTTTATTTGACACTTTGCATTCAGAACGATAATTCGTGGCATAATTATTCAATTAATACATGGACCTGTTTATTATTACACTAAAAATAAATACACGCACCCGTTTTAAACTAAGTTTCCCATAAAAAATGAATCTACATCCTTTTTCGCATTCTGTAAGTATTTTTAGCAGTTAAAATTAGAAATAAAAAAAATGTTAAAATGATGCATCGTCTTGAATGGTGACTGAGAGAAGATATTTGACTGCAAAAGATTAATTGAAAAATGATACTTGATATAATAGAATAGAAATGAAGACACTGAAAGTAAAAAGACTTAAAAACCAACTGGTGATAATAGCAACATGCATATAATGAGGTTGTTTGGAAGCAGAACATTAACCTTATAATTACTGAGATATATAAATGCAGTACTATCTGCTTTTTACTTTCAATAAATATGAAACGATGCAAATATGTTATCAATAAAAGATTTCATTCTTCCTACATAAATAACTTGTGTATTATTAGAAGATTGTGGGAGCATTGATTGCACACAGTTTTATTCCACATATCCAATTGTGGTTTTGTGAGATTATACAAGAAAGATAACTTGTTAGACGTAGGATGGATGTTCGAATTTTTATGGCACATGATTCCTAAGCTTATGCGACTCTCACCTGTAACGTGACTGTGACCTGGAGCATGGCGTCGCCCATCTGAGAGGCCACCTTCTCGTTCTTCTCCTGTGTGGCCTCCACTTTTCTGGTGAGCAGACCCACCTTCTCCTCCAGGTTGCTCAGACTCTCGTTGGCGGAGGTCACCCTCGTCGCCAAATGTTCCATCTTGGCGCCTATCTTTACATCGGCCGGTTCCTCCTCCTCGCTCTTAAAGAAAATTAATTAATTCAGATACATTTGTCTTTTTGTTCCTTACACTTATGTCTGCCAAAATGGTACAATTCTGGAATGAAAGGCAATATTATTTTATTGGCACGTATTTCTTCTGAAACCTCATTGCTTACACTCTAATAAGTCTTTAATGCCAGAGAATGCCTTCTATTCACCGATGTATAATAGATACGAAATAATTTTTGACGTGAATTTAGCACTTTTACTCAATCTACTATGTCATTCTTGGTGAGTTTTTTGGCGATTAACCGCCTGTACATGTGTTAACAGCTCTCAAAAAATTGAATTTGTGTTTTTGACGTGTTTTTCTCAACTGATCGAAGATTTGACACAAAACTGCATTTGTTGTCACAAAATACCGTATCAAATTTGATAAATTTAAATCATAACGTTTCTGAATTAACAGGTTTATATAATTTTCTCCTTTTGTTTCCAAAATTCTCGATTATTGGTATACATAAAGATTTTGTGTAAAAATTAATATTCTGAATTCTTTACATGTACATTATTTTTCATAAGTTTTCTATCAAGTAAAAGAACTTAAAAGTAATGTCAGCAATATTGAAGATTTAAGAAATTCCCGCTAAATTTATTATTTACATCAAAAATTTAACATTTTATTTACAAAAATCAGTTTTCGAATTTCTCGATCCTTTGGGATCCATTCTCCCATTGAGCTTTATGAGATTTTTGTTCATGCAAATTGCAATACATTTTTCAAAAGGATCAATATTACTTTGAAAGACAATCTGAATTGAACTCACCTCCGAGGGTGCTCTGACATGGGCCGGCGTCCTTCCGGACTTGAGCCTCATCTCCAGTTCCTTGGTGAGGGCGGCGTGCTGGCCCAGCAGGTTGCCCACCCTCTTGTAAGGCTTCTGGGGCGTGATCTCCTTGTGTTGGGGCAGATCGAAAGCGGAACTACTCCTCTGGTTGTCCGATCCATTCTCCTTGTCCCGATCCACCTCTTCCATAGACAGACTCAACCACTTGCCGTCCCTGCAATGCAGAAGATAAATGTATTAACCCTACATACACCAGGGAGGGCATTACGTAATGAATGTACTTCCTATGCGGCGGTTACACGATCCGATAAGCTTTAGATGAGCCACGCTTTCCTCCCTTCTTTGATGCCTCAGCATTTTACCGACAAATTGTCAGTAAAATGCTCAGGCATCAAAGAAGCCCAGAAAACCGCAAGAGGGGTCGAAGGTGGAATTCATGCCCTGTCTGCAGACTGGTGCAGGTCGTGTAGCCGGCCTCTACGAGGAGGAAAACCGTGGCCCGTTGTGGTCCTTAGGACTTCCAGAGGAAGGCACCTCGTAATTGAGGACGAGATGCTTCCGGCATGGTGGTTGGATCTCGTCAAACCGATGGGTATATAAAAGGGGAGGGATCTGGATCCTCTCATAGATAACGGGATGTACTCCCAACGGAGAGGGTTGTACCGTGGCCGGTGGTGGCTCTTAAAACCCAATCACAGTTCCCGCCAGTGTTTCTATTGAGGCGGTTCAGTCATTCAATATTTATTTCCGAATGCCTTTGGGCGGGATGGAGGGTTAGTAATATGGCTTAGCTCTATAATGCATCTTGCTGCCTTTCTATTCCCATTGATTAGCTTCATATGACTGTTCTGTGGCACCCTGCCCTAGGGGTTGCACGTCTTCCCCGTAATCTGGGCATCGTGTGTCCGTGTCCTGGTTCCGGGCATGATTCATTCTTCACCCTGTGTTCTATCTGTGAGGCGCGTGAAAAAGCCCCCTGTAAAAAGGGCATTATTATTATGTTTGTTCCCCTTTATACTTGTAACAACAAAATGCTTTTAGATTTCTGTTGGATTCATTACCAGTAGCGGATTACTGATTAAGCAGACTATAAAACTGCCTTTCGCCACTGGACTGAAAAAGCCAGTAATAATAATAATAACGTATTTAAGTCTTCGTCCTGGCCTAGGAGTAGCGCGTCTTCCCCATGATCTGGGTGTCCCGAGTTCGAGTCCCGATTTGGTCATGGTTGTTCTACATCTATGTTCTATCTGTGAGATGCATGAATGTGCCCCCGGTAAAAATGGGCTGTGCAAGTGAGTGTGTAAATGTCATCTTCATTTGTACTAGAAGTCAGACTTCTGTCTCGACTGCTCAGGGGTTTTTACCATCAGAAGCTACTGCACCCTCTTCCCGTGGTAATGCGGATACAACATTATCATCATCACATGATTGTTTCAAAGGGCAACATTGAGTGTTTGGAAATATCAGTTTAAATGCTTTTGGATAAATGTTAATAGAAAAGACCGATATGTGGCAATAGCGGTATTAAAATCAGGTTTTAACCGGAAACTGGGAGTTATACCAAGATGGTTGTTGATGAATAATTCTGTCAAAATATTTTTTTGTCACCAGGCAAAAACAAATTCTTAAACATTGTCTTTTGTTTCTATTGTAGAAACGTTATAATGTGATTTGAGTCATTATACATTCTTTAATTCATAATATAGACATTTGGCCCATTTAATTATGTGTAATTTAACGAAAACATTAATTGTAAGTATATTTTAAATAATTTTCATAAATTATATGCTACTATTCAAAGCGCATATTTTTTTGTAAAAAAAAAAAAAATCATGCGCTCTACGGTTAAAGCGCAAGACACGAAAACTGACAGAAGGGATGACTATAGATGATGATATTATATTAGAAAAAGTTTGGACTGTATGATCTTGAGGATTATGGATTTCGATTTCAATAATGTTGTGAATTGTGAAGTTGGGCAATAGTTGCAAAGCGTGCTTTTCTGATCCATCAATATTAACAAGCATAAGTAGAGAATGGTTA
>JAPMOQ010051213.1:2283089-2295717 GCA_026543055.1 Argiope trifasciata
AGGAATCAAAATAAATCATACATGATAATTAGAGGAATCAAAATAAATCATACATGATAATTAGAAGAATCAAAATAAATTCTACTCAATAATTAAAGGAATAAAAATAAATCATACATGATAATTAGAGGAATCAAAATAAATCCTACCCAATAATAAAAATAATCAAGGAAAATTTATTCCAATTTTTTATATTATTAAAATTAAGGAAAATTAGAGAAAATATTGTACAAAATTAAATTACTGTAATTGGAAAACGTTTTTATAATTAAATAATTTTAAGTTTATATTATTTATTATATATTAAGTTTATATTATTTATTATTCCTCGAAGCCATTAAATAAAATATTAACAAACTATAGCTAATTAATTTAAAATTAATTAAAATTTACAAAAAATCCCTTTTATAGTAAACACTCTCTAAAGAGTAGCTACGTGCCAAATTTAACAACTGTAAATACAACGATCCATCTTGGATTGGTAAAATGTTTAAATCATGGAAGTCGCTATTTACAGCAGTTTGCCAATTTATAAACACTATCATGTCAAAATTTAAGAAGATCTCTGATTTATAGATGGAATGATAGAATTTACAAGACAAAAATATATATTTTATATTCACACAATTTTATAATATTTTTCTCAATAAGTATTACACGTTACATTGCATTTAATGGATCCTTAAATATCAAACATTAAATATATGTGTTTTGTAATTTTCATTTTTTTAAAAAAACGGTGCGAAAAATGCTTTAAAAATTATATTTTCTTTTAAGTATGATTTAGGTTTTAAAAAACTTGGACTTTATATGAATTTAAAAAAGTCATAAAAGTGGCAAATATAGATTTAAAAACTTTACAAGTAACAGCTTTTAGTTTGATAGTTTGTTTTTATGGCGCAAGGACCAAATATGATCATATTACGCTAAACATTTGTTAAACATGGCTTTCGTATTAAAATTTATAGCATTTTAAGAAAAACATACAATTAAATCTGATGTAAAATTTGAATATCTTTTTAAAAAGCAAAGATATTTGAATGAGGGTTATCTCCTAAAATGTCATTTAAGTTGTTAAGAACAGTCTTTCCAAAATGAACTTGTCGTTGTGAACTAAAATCTCGGCGTTCACACAGAATATGTCTGACCGTTAAAACAGAATTGCATTTATTACAAAGTGGTGCGTGATTGTAGAATTAAATATGATATTATCAATAGTACAAACTAATAAGGGCATGATAGTACAAAAAAATTATTTATTTACTTATTTTTTCCATCAGCACTGCCGCGTACATGCAGTAAATTGATTTAATGTATATAATCTTTTGATTTAACATCCTACAAAGAGCAGCAAACATTAGAGTTTCAAATTTCTTCCAATTATATTTTAAGAAACGAAACTGAACATGCAGTTGAAATGTAACACTTGGAATTTAAGGCTTAAGAAAAAAATTAAAACTCAAGTTACTCACTGCGGGCATCATGGATTTCCTCTGAGGTAATCTTCGTCCTTGGGGTCCTCGTGCTCGATCCTTTGTTGCATTGACTAGACAGGCGGTGCTGGTTCCCTCGGATTCCTGATCAAGAGGCGAAGATTCCATGGTCAAATACACACACAAACACAACACAACAAATAAAGACTTAACGTTGCCAGTCTCGCTTGGATTCTCGCTGAGGCGATCAGATAAAACCGCCACTAGTCCTTATCTCTATTAGAGAAATACTGATAAACAAAAAAACCGATTTGTCAGCCACAGGAGAAGAAAGGTTCGATATCGCCGGAATTCGGAAGATTTTATGTTTTCTTTATCAATGTAAATGTTCGCCAACGAGAATTAATTAAGAAAAAGGGCGGAGCAGTGTAAAAATGGAAACGATAGCAGTGTCGATGACAGAACAGTTTTTGCGTTTGAATGTGTTAAACGAGAAGCATGCTCTTTTGTCCAAGGTTTTTCTTTTTTTGTTTCATTCATTGTTTATTTCGGGAGCCACTTGAACACAGCCGCCTCAGAATCATGGTGATTAATGAAACCCGGCACAGTGATACTTGGAAGCTTTTGATAAAGGGTATTCGAACACAGGATTGCGAAACAATGATTAGTGCTTTAGTGACTATGTCTTATTTGATTGTTATCTTGAATTTGATTGTCTTTTTTTTTGTGGTTATTATTAAGTGTTTTTAACTCATTATATAATAATTTTGAATCAAAATCAAGGCCATTAGTAAGTTGTAAGAGGATTCATACAAAGTGATTTTAATTTAAATAGTTTAACTGAAACTTCAGATAGATATTTCAATCACTTTATATGAATATATCAAGATACCTATGTACAATATGATCATGTGTTACAAGTTCAAATACGCTATAAAAGTTTAATTTTGAATCCACTGCGCATTTTGGTGGGGAAAAAAAGAATCGGCCAGTAGGCAGTGCGTGCGCAGAAAGGAACTGATTTATGTTTGCCATAATTTCATTAATAACTGGCATTTTGGCATCACTGATTTTTCTTTTTCTTATACGTATCGTATTAAAATTGTGGATATTTACAGTCAAGCAATGACATATGGTAAATAAAATAAAATAAGCAAACATATCTAACTTTGCAAACTAAAAAAAATAAATTGCAAATAAAATGAGAAAAAAAAAAACTACAACATTTCAGCAAATAGAACAAAGAACAAAAATAAAGGATTATTTTATGATAAATGATAAAAAAAAAATTTCTAGTCACAAAAAATCCTGACAAATTCTACAAATGCGAGCTCATTAGTGGGGGGGGGGGAAGGAATACAATACTGCGGCATGTTGTTGTCCAGTCAGGGTAGGTACTTTCCATGGACCGAACAGCATTTTCCATCCCTTCTATGCATGCGCTGCCCACTTGTCATTTTATAGCAGACCGACTGCAAGTCTATCTTTAGGGTAGTGTAAACCAACCTTTAAATTACTGTCTAAAATCAAATATAGTTTGAAGATAATATAATGACGATGATCATCTGACTTTGATATCATTTGAATGGACAACATTGGCCTTGATGGATAAATAAAATTCAACAAATATGCAAAGATGAAACAAATAAAATTCAATTATTTCAAGGCAATTTTCTCGTCTCTGTTCCCTTTTATGGTTAAACAAGTCATGGAATTGAATATATCTACTAAAATCCTGATTTGTATTAAAATCGTTGATTGATTCTAGTTCTGACAATGCGTCCATTTGTGTTTTTATAGCTGTTAAGTCATACTTTCGGCATTCAGTTAACCCCTTCCCATAAAATGACGAGTATAGCTCGTCATTGATTTTTCATGCCATATAGCACAATGACGAGCTATACTTGTCATTGTGCTATATGGCGTGACGAGCAATACTCCTCATGCGACTAAATTACTGTTGAATATAATAATCAATTTAATCTAAAATTTCTAGTGTATTGAATGCGGATGCACTTTTATTACTTATGTTGATATCCTAGATCACTATCATATATCGTTTGATTGTCTTTCTACAAGGTACGGCCAAACTATTAGTAGTCATTCTAATAAATTCGTTCATTTATTCTAATAAACATTTAGTCCGAACATCTGACTAACTAAATGCTAAACATGCAGTGAAATAAACACCTTAATGCATAAGAGTAATGTAGATCAAGAAGATCAAAGTGATTCAGAAAAATCAGAAAATAATCATACATTTAACTGATGCTGATAATGAAACTAATGACAGTGAAATATTACAAAGATGACAAAAACTCTGGAATAGTAGAACACATTATGTGCCTGAAATTATTTTAAAATATAATAATAATGGAGTGCCTGGCGTAAACGCGAAAATTAGAGCTAATCCGAAATCACTAGAAATTTTTGAAGAAATGTCGAATGTGAACTTGCAAATTACAATTACATTTATACCAATAATATCATTTTAATTGATAATTATAAATTTGTTAGAATTAAAAAATAAACTAAGATTTCTTAAATAAAAATTAAATAGATATTTCAGCCATAATTTTTGCATTCTTAAATCTTACTGGAAGGGGTTAAAGAGAAATCATTGCTATTTGAAACTCTTTTCATGATTCAAATCTAAAATTTTCTATTGCAAAAATAACATGCTCCTATACACTTGGCTACTCTTTCCACTGCCTTTGAAACAATAGATAGGAAATATTACTGTAAGGATTGTATTTATTTCAAATTTAAAGTCTTTCTTCCATGAGAATGCCTCATAAAGTGAACCTGAATCGTCCACCTCCACATACTTTTCGAGTTAACGGAGAATACTTTTTTAATCAGGCTTCATTCTACTTAAGTTCATTACCCACTGAGTCCATTTCAAGCCTCACTGAACTAAGCGGAAACAAGCTGAAAGATAAAAAGTAACGATCTTTTGACACCTAAATTAGTTAGGTCATGAACGCGTTCTCTTGAAATCATGCACTCGACCGCAAAAATTGTTGTGTAAACAAAGCAGTGTCCTTTTTCGTTCGGAACGAACGAGTTCACGAGCGGTTGAACGTATTATAGCAAAAATGGCACAAGTTCATGCAACACAGAAATACTGAATAATTGTTTTTTAATTCTGTGTCCTTAGAGCATTGTTTTTTAATAAATGACCTATATGTCAGTCATCTATATCTACACTTATAATAAAGCTCAATGTGTGTGTGTTGGTGCTCAACAGGCCAGACAGTTAGACCTACAGCTACCAAATTTGGTACATGCATACCTTGGAGGTCGGGAATGTGCATGAATTAATTAAAATTTAAGCAAAATTTCGATGTTTTTCCGCTATAACTTCCGAAAATATTATTGCACAAACATGATTTTTACATCAATTTAAAGATAAAAAAATTAGCTTTCTAATGGTATCAGCGTTTTAATGTATAACTTAAGCTTCTATTTTTTAACGAATTTTTAAAAGAAATATTTTAATCATGTTTTTTTTTAGTATGTGACTGGATAAAATAAAAGAAAACAATGACGGAAGAACAAATAAAAAAAAACTATCATCGCAAAATAAATCTAAAGAAATGCAACTTTTAGCACGTGACTGGATCAAATAAAATAAATATTAAATGTGATATTTTCTAAAAAAATAAATGCAAGGCAAAGGATTCAATGAATGTTTGCAATATTTAAATCATTAATTCAATAAATTATCTTTATTTATACAGGATTGAATTTATACAGGATATGCATTCAAATTCCGGTACCATGGCCAGTTTGTAAAATATTGCTAATAGGCATTTATATTGTTTAACACTATTAGTTTGATCTAAATGAAGTAAATAATTATATTTTATGAAGCTTGAGTCCAACAATGCATTTTTGAATAATGAGTTTTAGATTTCTTTTCTGTGAGCCATATTTTACAAAAAAATTATTAATACTTTAAATAAAAGTTACTACATCAATCATTCTTCTAAATCAATCATTACAACTGACTGATTTATAAAATTAAAGAATATTATTAGGAAAACTTGTTCTTTTAGAACTTTCCGTCCATCATCTTAAAGAAAATATTAATTTCAGGCCAATCAATGCCGGAATTACTTCAAGACTAATGAATACGTGATTTAATGATTTAGATTTAGTGATTGTGATAATGATTTAGTGATTTCAATTTATTGATTTAGAACGCATTATTCATGGCGAACCAGGTGGTCACCAAAGGCGGCTAGTACATCAATAAAGATGAAATTCAACAGAAATTGCTTCTAAATTTTTTGACATTCTTGATTATAAAAAATTAGAGAAGTGACAATAATAATGGTGACAATTACTGAATTCGAAAATTTAATAAGAATTTGGATGTTTTAGACCTGACTACGTTCAATGACAAAAAAAGAATGTATTTTTAAAATAATTTCTCTGAAATAACGATTTAGTTTCGTACTTTTGTTAATGATGATGAAATTTTTGGAGATGTGTGCATTCTCCCTTCTTCCCTTAACCGAAATTATTTTTGTTTCAACTTGAAATCTGGAATTTTTAAAAAATATTACGAATGCTTCATTTGCAATGAACAATAATTATTACGAATGAAGCGTAAACATTTTGCTGCTGTGAAGGTTCTTTTTCAAACCTTTAAAAGGGTCGAAAATCTAACATTATGACGAAAAAAGGGAATACATTTCAGGTGATGTTCAAAATGAAGCAAATTGAAGAAAAACAAATCAACATTTTCCACAATTGTACAAACTTCATGTAATGAATTTACTGACTGCACTTCTAAAGCTCTAGTTAAGAAGATTTAGGGCATATCGCTGAAAAATAATATGCGGCTTATACTTATTGCAGACAAAAGCAAAGGATTAATTAACAATTCCTATCACATATCAGACAATACTTGATCTCAACGCTAAAATTTTAAAATTAATGAAAAAAAATTTATTTAACGTTTTACGTTATTTTTGGGTGACATTTCACGTGAATTTGGCAGTTACAATTTCCCCAATAACTGTAGGAAAAAAAATAGGATCCATACACAAAAACAAACAGTTCTAGTCTTTTGAAACTCGTTTAGCACCTATGACTTAATTTACTAAATTTTTAAATATTACAAAAAATTGAAAAAAAAATTAAATATGGAAACAAAAATTCTTGAATTTGCTGCCGGCATCTTTTTAAAAACTTTTAAGACTCTTGTTTGGCCACTTCACTTTAATTTAGAAGAACGAACAATAAAAAAAAATTTCCCATTCTTTTTTAATTAATAGTTTATTTGATGAATTCAACGACTTTCTTTACTGATCAGAAGAGAAATTAATTAATTATTTATTTTGTTTATTGGAAAGTGTGTTTTCTCATACACATAACATTATAGCTAAAAATGAATAAAAAATATATAAAAACGTGGTATATAGTTTTAACGTCAGAATTGCAAATATATATCCAGTTTGGGGCCCAGTTCATCAAAGGTGTGATTATATTTTAAATTGCATATTCTCAAAAAGTGATATTAAAAAAAAACTGATGATTAAAAAATACAACGATTCAGATAAAAAGAATTTGATATATGGTGTGATGATAAATACTGGACCTTACCAGCTAAAAAGGAGTCATCTAAAATGTAATCTTAGTTCAATCTGTCATGCTACGAAGCAGAAAAAAAATATAAATTTACACTGGAAAGACTGGAACGGACTCTTCTATTTGATAGATGTGCTATTTTCCTATTCTAATGATATTTTCCATGGATACAAATTCTTATAAAAGAAAGTGACTGAATAAGTATGTGTAATTTAGTTTTATTAAAGTTTCTCATTTTAAGGGCCGCGGTGGCCTGGTGGTAAGGTCTCGGCTTCGGAACCGGAGGATTTCAGGTTCGAGATTCGATTCCACCGAAGAACCGTAGGGTGTGGGGGTCCCTTGCACTTTAAATCTGTCAGACCAAACGTCCTCTCGCTGGTGTGGAGAGGGGGGTGCGACTTCAGGTGTCGTCTTCGTCATCTGACCGTAGTTCAAAATGATGAGGTCCGTCCTAAAACAGCCCTCGTCTTGCTTTAAAACGGGACGTTAATCTAACTAAACTAAACTTCTCATTTTAATTTGTCCATTCATCTGGGCTATTTGGGGAATTATCTCTTAATTTTGAAACCCCATCACGATAAGAATGACACCTTAGAACCCATTCACCTTCCTCAAACGTCTGCATCATTTCAACTGGGGGGCATCGGATTTCGGAGGAAGTACATCCCAGGTCTGCTTATTCATGATTACGTGTGTTTTTCGGTGAAATCGAGTCTCGAATCTGAATCCTCCAGTAGCGAAAACAAGACTTTACCATTAAGCTACCGAGGTTCAAAGTGAATATGTGAATAGGTAAAGGACAAAATGTTCCTGCTGGTTAAATCCAGTGGATTCTAAAATTTAACTGGTGTGGCTAAATGTATCATATGAAAATGTATTGATCTCAATATCCAATTTACGTATAAGCTATGGCTTACATCTTAGCATTTCCTACGGAGCCCTCCCCCCCCAAAAAAAGTAATTGTCCAGATATTCTAAATGCACTACTTAAATGAGCTTATAAAAGATTCCATATCACAAATAGTTAGGCATAATCAAATCTGTATCCACTATTATATGACTTCAACAGAACAATTTAAAATGGCATTGCAATCTACTTTTCAGGAACAAATATTTCAATACTGGCCATATTGTCATTCCGGTGAAAAAAATCTACACTTTTCTTTGTGTATTTCTTACGTGTTTCAAATGTACTTTTTTTAAAAAAAAATAAAAGGTTTTTTTTGTACAATTTATCAAAAATATTAACTTTTATTTGATTTTACTTTTAGCACAAACAATTTGAAATAAATAAATGTTTTACATTATTATCTAAGCATTCTACAGAATGCTTGCAATCCATACCTTTCTGATAACACATCTAAAAATAATTCAATTTTTTAAAATAAAGGATGTTTTTTTTGTACAATTTATCAAAAATATTAGCTTTTTTTAAAATTTAATTTCACTTTTAGCACAAACAATTTGAAATAAATAAATATTTTACTTTATTTTCCAAGCATTCTACAGAATGCTAGAAATCCATGCCTTTCTGATAACACATCTAATAATAATTTAATTTTTGAATCAGAAAAAAATCTATAAAATATTTATAACATTTTTTCCTTTGCATCGAATCGAAAATGCAACAACTTTCACTATCTTGACATTGAAAACAAAGATGGCGCCTCACCTGCGAGGAAGTGCTAAGGTCCGGAGATTTCCCCTCCAGGTGGCGCTTCCTGCTCGGCTTCCGGCGGCTGACCCGCGCTTCCGCAATGGCAGTCTGGATGGCTCGAATCCAAGACTGCATGTCGTCGGCCGATTCGGCGGCGAACTGATGCCGATTCTGAAAAAAACACAACAAACCGGCAATTGTGATGAATTGCCTCCTACAAAGCAGTCTCATTTCGCGAAGTGCGGCAATTAAGCTTTATTGTGTTAGCTTCACTCAAAAGACGGAATGCATTTTGTTTTGTATCAAGGCGTGGGATGTTGTTCCTTGGAATAGTTTTTAGATTAATTTATAGCTTTATAACAAGCCAATTACACTTTTTTTTTCATTTGAGGATAATTATCATTTGAGACAATCATTCAAATTTAAAATTCTTCAGAAAAAAAACAATTAACTTTTTTTTTTTTTTTTTTTTTTTTTTGTAATTTTGGACTTATTGTGGGAAATAAAAGAATGCCGTAACCCCTTCCTTCTCACTCCAGTGAAAATGACGGTGTGAAATGTCTACCTCTATTTCTCGCGCCCGTGATATTTCCGGGCTGGCGTATTCAAAAGTAATGCGCCAAAAAGATTAAAACAATCTATTTCTGATGCCCAGAATCATGTTTATTTCTCAATATATGCACCAGATGGCTGCCCTACACTATTTGCAATGTTTTTAGAGATGGCTGATTTATTTTAAACTACACACTCAGTTTTATATCATTTTCTTGAATAAAAATATAGGCAATTTTATGACCATTTTCTTCAAAATTATGCGACAGTTAAGAGGTCAAAATTAACCCATTACACGCGGATGGTTCTTCTGAAGCACCATTCACGACAACGGTGCATCATTTTGACGTTTCATTTATTTATAAATTTTTAATTTTGATTGTTAAAAACACTTCCAGAGTGATAAGAAGATGCAATTAATTTTTCAAGGAAATTCAATCTAAAACAATTATGAGAACAAGAAAAAGAATTTTTGGATAATTCATAATCATAACCAGTTCGAAATTACTCCCGTCCTACTTAAACGTTTTGAGTAATTTGTCTAAGAGAAGTCATAAAAGTACTGAAGAGAGAACTTGAGGTTGAGTCCTAATGGCTATAAGCATAAAGGTATAGCCCCTTCTGTAGGAAGAATTCCCGACATCGAAATGAAGGTAATTCAGCTTTAGAGCTTTAACTGTCGAATCCAAGTAGGTGAATCGGAGCTTCTCGTTTTCATGTGCAAATTTCATCCCTCTGGGAATCATTAATACTTATATACAATAACTCATGTCTTGATTTGGTATCTGAATCATTGAATGATTAAGTCACCGCTTTAATATACACTGACTACCAATAAGTACACTGATGGGAAAAAAAATCCCAACACCAAGAAAAAATAATTGTACAGTAATGAAATTTTAGGAATACATTTGTCTAGGTAACATATTTCATTGATTAAAGTTTCAAGATCACATTGGCGAGAAGAGCCATTTCAAATGTGAAATGTTGGTACATTAGTAACCAGTGTAACCGCCAGAATTTTGAATGCAAGCATGCAAACGTGCATGCATTGTGTCGTACAGGTGTCGGATATCAGTTTGTGGGATGGAGTTCCTAGCCTGTTACACTTGGGCGGTCAATGAAGGGACGGTTAATGCTGGTTGGGGATGACGCCGGAGTTGTCGTCCAATGATGTCCCATACGTGCTCGATTGGAGAAAGATCTGGTGATCTAGCAAGTCAAGGCAACATGTCGACACTCTGTAGAGCATTTTGGGTTACAACAGCGGTATGAGGGCGAGCGTTATCCTGTTGGAAAACATCCCCTTGAATGCTGTTCATGAATGGCAGCACAACAGGTTGCATCATTAGACTGACGAACAAATTTGCCGTCAGGGTGCGTGGGATAACCACGAGAGTGCTCCTGCTGTCATACGAAATTGCCCCCCAAACCATAACTCCAGGAGTAGGCCCTGTGTGTCTAGGCCGCAGACAGGTCACTAGCAGGCGTTCACCTGGCCTCCTTCTAACCAACAAACGGCTATCACTGCGACCAAGGCAGAACCGGCTTTCATCAGAAAACACAACAGATCTCCACTCCGTCCTCCAATGAGCTCTAGCTTGACACCACTCACGTCGCAAACGGCAGTGGTTTGGGGTCAGTGGAATGCACTGTACAGGGCGTCTGGCTCGGAGCTGTCCTTGAAGTAACCGATTTGTAACAGTTCGTTGTGTCACTGTGGTGCCAACTGCTGCTCGAATTTCAGCTGCAGACGCAGTACGATTAGCCACAGCCATACGCCGAATACGACGGTCTTCCCTCTCAGTAACACCACGTGGCCTCCCGGAACCTGGTCTTCTTGAGGCAGTACCTTCCCTTGACCACTGCCGCTAATACTCATGCACAGTAGATACATTCCTGCCAAGTCTTTTAGCAATATCGTGGAAAGAAAGCCCACCTTCTCGTAGCCCTACCACACGACCTCGTTCAAACTCAGTGAGCAGTTGATAATGGCTTTTTCGTCTTCTCAGAGGCATCCTTGACTAACATTAACCCACTACGTCAAATCTCAACTGTAAATAACGATCACGCACTTTACAGCGCTTATTTAAAGCAAACCTCATTTGCATGTTCATAGTGTCGCTACTAGCGCCACACTTACGCGCGTAGCTCAAAATTTGAATCGACGTCATCTTTCAGATGTATAAACACGCCTACCAAATTTCGTTTATCTAGCACATCTCCTTCCAAGTGGTGTGATTTTTTTTCCATCAGTGTATTTGGACACCTATGCAAATGACGATATCTGCGGTCCTAATGTATGTCACGGCCTCCTCCAGTATGTATCGTGTAGGAAACAGCATCGGCTTTAGTCGCATGCAAGATGCCTCGCAGTTCGGAGCTCTCTGATTTCGAGAAAGGTATAATTATCGGGTATGACAAATGTGGCCGATCCTTAAGGGACATATCTAGCGATCTGAAGTACCCAAAATCGACAGTGGTCTATGTGATTAAGAAGTGGAAGGTGAGCGGTGATTTTCGGAATGTGCCCCGAGTCGGCAGACCAACGAAACTGGGAGATAGAGACCGACGAGTGCTGTCCAGATAAATTCGGAAGAACCGCATCCAACCGATGGCCCTCATCTGCGAGGAGTTTTTTACTTGTTAATACTTACTAATCACTTGTTATATGACTGTAAACAGTATAAGAAATATTAAAAAATAATTTTAAGCAAATTTCTTTACACATTAGTTATTCTTTCACAATACAGTCATTTTGACTGCTTTGGGGTAATATAGCTACACACTAAAGGCCTTATCACACGGCGAAATATAGTCGGCCCTTTCCGTCAGCAAACGACAACGAAAGTGACGTCACTTCAAAGTTTCACACGATTGGTTTAATTTCTTTTGCAGACAATATTTCGTCGGCATTTTCAAACTGGTTAGAAAAAGTTGTCGATGACGTAAAAGTTGCTAAACCGGTTCTAGGGGGTAAAAACGGAAAAGTGCTGACGAAATTTCCCCAGCACTTTTCCGTTTCCACCCTCAAAAACCGGACAAGCAAGTTTCATAATCGGCAACTTTTTATAACCAGCTACAAAATGCCGTCGGAAATATTGTCCGCAAACGAAATTCAACCTATCATGTAAAATGACGTCACACAAGTGACGCCACTTTCGTTGTCGTTTGCTGACGGAAAGTGCCGACGATATTTCGGCTTGCGATAAGGCCTTAAGTCTCCGTCTTTCTAGTGTTAAAAATGAAAATGAAAGAAAGCTTCATGCTCTGTATTTTTACACTCCAATATGAGTTAATTATTTTTTAAAAAATTCTAACCTCATAGTGTATTTTTATGAAATTATTAGAAAAACACTTTTGATTTCAGTAGAGATTTTCTGAA